>JBBPCW010000034.1:4301049-4311808 GCA_037974425.1 Phenacogrammus interruptus
ACACACACACACACACACACACACACACACACACACACACACACACACACACACACACACACACACACACACCAAGATGCTGCTCTATGCCTGGCTCACAGCTCCAGTTTCCAGCGCACACACGCATGCAGCATCTGCTGGGACAGCTGGCTGCAGAGTTTTCCCTGTGTCTGCACATCCGACGCAGGGATTAGTGCGATTCATGCAGTGCCCTGAGTCTGGACGCCCACTCTCCCTTCGCTCCTGTGCTCCATTTCCCCCTGACCCCTAGAGGACCACCCCCCTAATCCTCTCTCTCAGGACCAAGCTGAGGAAGCCTACAGATTGCAGCTTTTGGTGTTGCTCCTCCCAGTGCCCTTGTAAACAGCTCAGCCAGACTAGCTAATGAATGCTAAATGGGATGAGACATTGTATATGCCATTAAAGGGACAGTTCTGTTGAAACATTCAATTTGTCAGTTTTCTCTTTCCCTCATAACACATTGAGTGTGTCCGAAATCGCGCGCTGGCACACTCTGAACACTATGTTTTAGTGTTTACACTGACATCCAAGCTAAAAGTGCACTGAAAGTACACAGATGGTGCACTGAAAATGGCCAAAAAATGCAGTGCGGAACAACGGACACTACTTGCACTAAACAGACACAGACAGACAGGCAGAAGGGGAGGGACTTTCGACGAGTTTTCAGAGTTGAACAATGGCGGGCAACAATGAAATGCCGGTGCAAACACAAGCAGAGGCAACTAAAAAAAGAAAAGCAAATAAAAGCAAATAAATAAAACTGTGTAAACGAAAGCCGGCAGTTACTTTGGCGGGCCGGAGAATCGCAATCAAATGTTAGTCCATCACTTCCGCTAAGAGCAAAACATTAGTGTTCAATTTAGGACAACACTTCCCCACAGCAGTGTGCACTATGCACTACATTCCAGTGCACTCACCTAAGTGTGTGAGTTTAGACACACCCATTTTTCCCCCCAATGGAGATACAAGGAGATACAACCAGCAATGGTAGCTTACATCTCTTACATTGTGCAGCTTGCCTCAATCTCACATGTCTCATTCCATGTTGACCTATGTAACCTCAAACAGACTTGCTTGTGGGAATTTATGGGCAAAATATTTAGATTTCAATATAGTTAACACTACTGTTTTAACAATGTCCCTTTTTATAGACAACTGTGTCAGAAACCCGTTAAGCAGGCCTATGTGAGATCAACCCAGCATTGTTTGAGGCAAGTATGTGAGGATTTAGGTAAGCAGCACAATTCAATTTGATGTGGTATTAGTATCAATTACGTTACCCACATAAGCCCCATCGCTCCAGTCCGATGCGAATAGGGACACTTCAGACTCTAAACAGGTGTTGGCTGATCAACACCATTTGCTGTTGATGAGCATGAAATCTCAACAAGGTATTACAACTTTTCCTTAAACCCTAAAACTTTCACAGACACACTTGATGGCAATAGAATATGATATCTCTATCGCAAGGTCAAAGAAAGTTAAAGAGGGTTTTCTAAGCACTGTGCAGAATAAAAGAGAGATAAAAAGAACCTGGATAATCCATATATACCATGCAGCAGCTGGCTTAAGTTGCACCTGCCTAAGGATCTCTAAGGTACAAAAAAAGCAGTAGCACAAAAGCTGAAAGGCTAAAACAGGCTAATGTGGATATACCCAAATAATCCCAGAGATGTTTATTCTGCCAGTCAGGTATTCATGAACTTGTTTCTTGGAATACTAAAATAACACTGCTTGGGTCTGAGTCAGGAAACGTGGTTCATGATCGCCCTCTTCTGGTGTCTTCTGCTGAAATGATGTTCAGTCTGTGTCAGTAATGTGACAGCTCTGCTGAATTACTAGTTTATTGTGGTTTCTCTGGGGAAACTGAAAAAAGGAATTGTGTTGTTTCTCTGTTGCTAATGCTGGAAATACGTTTGACACATTCCCTCTCTTCAGTTGGCTGTATCTGAGTGTTACTGGCATGACATGGAACATATGTATTATTTTATTATTATTTAAATTATTTTTTCTTTCAGATTATATATCATATGCATTCTTATGATTCTTCTGAAATTACTAGAACAATACAGACTGTTTCTATAATCCAAGTCTTACTTCCTCAAGGCTTACTTCCTCAACACACATATACCTCTACCTGTCACACTATCTCCTGGAATATATCTGTACTAAGAATTTTTCATATGAAAGGCAAAGAGGGGGCGTGTCTGTCTTAAATACCCCTGTAGTACATTATATCTGTCTTACATAAAACGTCCTTTAATGGCGTGGACACACCACAGCACAGCACACAGTGTGAACAATGTGAAATTATTTCTCTGTATTTATCCCATTCACCAAGGAAAGCTGTGTGGGGACGGTACCTTGCTCAAGAGTACCTCAGTGGTGCCACTAGAAGTCTTGGGATTCAAACCCATAATTTTCGAAACACAGGGCAACTCCCTAACCACTAGGCCACCAGCTGCCCCAGTTAGTTGAATGAGATGCCCAGTATACAAGTCTATCCTCGATGGCTCACCGTAAGTCATATTGTGTCCTGAACCCCATCAACAAGTCCATGCCACCTTAATCAAGAGCTGTCTGCAGCTTGAGTGGGTTGAAATACGCTACGGGGATGTTATTTGCATAAAAGATTTGCAGATCCCCTTATTAACTATAGAACAAAATCTAGACTTTATACATGTCTTGTCCGATCAACTTCAATTATTGTACTTTTGAGGGCACATTCACTTTTCAGCATGGAGTATTAAAACTGGGATAAAAAAGTAGGCATTATTAACTATTGAAGTGGTGTGAGGCCCAATGTAAGCATACAGTTTGCATATGAGTGGTAGTTTTCTTGTCTGATCCCATCAGAACACTACACCCAGACTCTGCACTTCTTCTCAACAACAACTCCTAATGACTAGCTCTAAATCACCAGTTTTAATCACATGAGCCTAATTAACAGATAAATACCTCAGACCTCTGCATTCAGATTTGCAAAGCGAGTGTTTTGTATCTTGTTATTTGTCCTGATTTGTATTACCCTGCCTGTATTTCTCGACTTTGATTCCGGTCTTGCCCCTTGTTCTGTTCGCTGATTCAGGTTGCCTTCATTTTCTCTGATTATTTGGAAACGGCTCTTTGGTCTGACGATTCGAAATTGTCTGTGAAATGAACTGCCTTTTGGTTTCGCAAATCTGTCACTCGGGTCTCCCTTGGTGTGAACCTGACTCTTCAATTACTTGTTAGCAAGACAGATTAAAAGAAACAGATTAAAAAGAAAAAGATTAGCCTTGTACAAAACCAAAGAAACAAACTTAAGACACCAAAAACGTCTTGGCTGACTGATTTCATTTGCAGTCAAGGAATCCAATCTGATATGGGCTGTGCCATTCACTTTTATCCATAAGTGACTCTAGATGTTGCACAAATGCAATTGTTATCTATGCTCCCCTACTTGGGGTCTAGGCTCCTTGTTCAGCAGTATGCACCTCGTTTGTATTCTTCTCCTTAACACTCCATTCTCTGAGAGGTTGTAGTAGATGCGTATTTGTGTGTGTGAGCCAGCCTGAGGGTTACTGCTGGCCAAGAACTGCGAAGTGATTAATGAACCCCCGTCTGAATCTTTAATCATGGTAGAGGAGATCATTTACCTCTAATGAATAGATGCGCATAAACATCCCTGAGAAAGGACAAGCGTGAGGGCAACACCGCATTAGCATAGAACAGAAGGCTACAAAGAAAAAGAGAATCTGTCCTCCATCCAGCGAAAAATGCACAGGGCCTCTGGGATTTATAGTCCATCTGAGAGAAACTGTTATCCTTGGGACTAAATGTTAATTGATTGCTCTAAAACCTTGATTATTAAGCAAATACCCAAAGCCACAAGGGCAATATGCCAGTGTGTGGCATAAGAGTTGATATTACACAGATTCACATCCCCAGGGTTCTTCTCCGCTTCACGTCTTTTCTTGTATGCCTGGTGTGTTCAAAGTCCCTCTTGGCCTTCGCATGCTTCTCCCAGTCCTGACAATAAATCATCATCAACGCTTGATTTTCCACCTTTCATTTAACACTCCCATTTATAAGCAATTATGCTCCTCCAGGACTGCCTATTTCCCCACGGAGATCAGAACATCATTTCCTCACTTATGCAAGAATCAAATTGTGTTGCATAGCTTCCAACAGAAAAACGTCTTTTGTGAACCATTAAAAACATTTTCCGGCATTTTCCGAGACTCACTGCTTTTTCACTCTTTTTTTCACGTAGAAAATATCTAGTCAATTAACTCTTCTGACCGGCACACTGATTTGTGCTGTTGTGAGTGAATGGCTATACTTCTTTTCCCTCCCATAATTCAAGATTCAAGATTATTTATATGACACAGGTATACAAATACAATGTGCCCCTGAAATGTCTGTGACGTGCAATATTGTTACGATAAATTATAATAAAATTATGAACTAAGGAATCAAAATTCAGCTCCAGAAAAACTGTAAAAATGTTCGGCTTCTTAGGTTTTATTTTTTATAGGTGCAAGTATTGAACTGAACGGCTTTGCCTTCATTTTTAAGAACAGCTGACAAAATTTTTCCTCATTTCCAAATAAAAATATTGTTCTTAAAAGCATAATTTTAAAGAAAATGACAAAACATCAAAATAATAGACATGATTCAATGTTTACAGAACAATTCTAAGAAAACAAATCTCTTGTTCACACTTAAACAAAATGACAATAATTACCTTTGGCGTACTTCTAGTAGTGTTTTACCATCCAACTGCTCTCATTGTGAGAGGAGAGTGTTGATTACAGCAGTGTTTTTATACGTTTCCTCATTAAATAAGATGTGATTCGGGTGATCACTAATCAGTCCCTCATAAAGCAGAATGAGGTTCTTGTGTAGGAATTTAACAGACACTGGCAGGGAAAGGTTGTCATACTCAGAGATACTAATTTAAAAATGAATTGTAGTGCTCTCAAATTTTTTCAGCTCTATGTAGAAAACAATGTACTTAAATAAACCTTACAAGTGTGAAGAAAAGATCCAAATGGTGCAAATAAAGTGTGATGTGTTGCTGTTGATGTATACAGTCATAAAGAACTCATGGCTGGTGAGATACATTGATGTAGAGAGTTCAGTTTGTGTTTTAATGAGCGGTTTAAAGCTGTGATGGCATGTCTCAGCTAAGGAGTCGTATGACCCGAGGACATAATTTCCTCCTGAGTCTAGAAAGAACACTTCCCACCGATTGTACTGAAAGAAAATTCCTCTTCCCATGCAACACCAACAAATGTATTCTTTTGTATATGTTTGCAAAATCCCATTCAACCTAAATAGAAATGCTTGTGTTTCTGCATACATTTCTGCTGGGAGCTCCTTATTCCTCCCACAGTCTAAAGACATATACATCCGGTGAATTCGGAAATCTTAAATTGCTCCCAGGTGTGATAGTCTGCTGACATGTCCAGGGTCTTTCTCTGCTGGGATAAACCCCAGCGACCCTGTTAAGAATAAGCAGTTCAGAAAGTAAATGAATGAAATAATGATGTGAATCACTCTGTTTGTCTGTTTACAGTTACTACATAACATTAAGTTTCCAGATTTATAAAATACTGTTCTATGGAACTGGAACTATGGAACTTTAATGTTGCTAATTAAATTTAAACTGTAAATGACACCGAAACAGAATTTGGCACCATGCAAAGGTTAACTTACATTACATCGTTTAATTCCATGATGGCTTAGATAGAATAGCAGCGCGACCTGAATATTAAATTAATCACAGTTAGGTTAAATGGAATGAGGTTGAATGGAATTCTTGTGCACTTTGATCACTGTTCAACAGTTGTTGTGTAAGATACTATTTGTTTTTGTTGCAAAACTGGACTGAGGAACAGGACACCATAACTCATGCGTCAAATCATTTATGTAAAAAAGAGGGGTTAGAGTTAGTGACATAACTTTTGCGCATATCTGTATCAAACAAAATTTTTACTTTGTTTACAGGATCACCAACTAACTGAATACACTGTGCAATTCTCAGTCAATCATGTCAAACTGTTGAAAGTTAAATAAGGAGCTGGTTAACATTACATTAGCTAGCATGATAACCGGTCATAACAAAACATGTTTGAATCTAAAGCACCAACAGTGGATTAGCTGATAAGTAAAATCTGAAGAAATGAAGTCAAGCAAGCGGTAGAGGGACAGAAATGAGAAACTAACATTTGGATCCGTAGGCTTGGCTAACTTTATGTTAGCTTAGAGCGCAGATCACATATACAAACAGCTTCACACACTAAAGAATGGGTGTGATTCAGAATTACGGTCAAGGGTACTTTGTAAAATGTCAGACACTGAATGAAGAGAATGAGAAGAGTGCAGATAAGAATCCATGGATACTTTCTTTACACAAACCTTTTTTTCCCCATAAAAGCAATGGTTGTGTGTTTCCACTGGAATATAGCAATCTGGCATTTTTTCTGGCAATAGCAATTTTTCTGTGGAAATGTATCTAGTTATGAATTTTGAACAGATCAGAAATTCCTACACAGAGAACATGCAGCAGTCATGTGGCAAGTGAATGAAAGAAAGATTGTCTTTAGCAAAGCCGCCCCAATTCATATGAACTAAAGGAGTGGCATGTCTGCAAGGCCTTGAGACAACTTGTTATTCCCAAGTCATACAAAGGTAAGTCCACAATGAACAACACATCACTAATTGGAAAGGAGAGACTCCAGGCTCCTATAAGAGGGGGTGAACTTGAGTCTTTTTTTAAGTTACTCATCATCTAAAACTTCAGTAACGCTAGTCAAAATCTCCTAAGATCTAACATCTGTGAAAAGAACTCAAAAGGTCTGACAGGCACAGTCGATGGGGAAGGAGGAGATTAGAAGCATCTGAATGGCAAAGTGGTGTTTATTTAAAGACGCAGTTGGACGTGGTTTGTCCCACAAAGCAGCCAACCATGGCTTCTGTTAAAGCATGAGCCCACGGCATGGTGAAATTCAAATTCACACGGTTTATCTGAACATCTCCTGGAAGCTCTTCTGACGCGCTGTAAAGAGGGATTTGGAGACAAATGTCAGCTAAGTGAAAATAAAAGCAGAAAGAAGCGTCAATTTGTGTCACGTCCCTTACAGCCGCGTTCCTGCGTTTTCTTCATCTGTCTGCAGCGGTGACAGGAGGCACATTTGATGTTTTTTTTTTAGGGGGGAGCGTCTCACTGGGGAGTCCCCCCCCCACCACCATGGCATCGTACGCTTTCTGCTTATACACCATCATGATTAATAACAGCAGCAGGAGGGGTGTTCAACAGCCTCATAAAACAACACCTACAATGAGCCTGAACAGGGGCTGATCAGTGGGAGCAAACCACAGGGAGCAGGGCTGCTTCCTGCTCTAAGTAGTCACTGCAGCAAGTAGGTGGGGCTTTAAGGGTCCATGCACCATGATTTCAAGGACCCTATTGCTTCTTTATGCTCATTACAGTGTAAAAAAGGTACTGGAGAAAATTACCAATAAAATAAAACAAAAATCAAAATTACATTAATGCAAGATTTCATGTATGTGTGTGTGTTCCCAGTATTATTGTAGTTATCAGCTTATACCTGGGCAGAGCAGGGCTTTTATTTAATCAGGTGGCTGGGAATGGAATTGAATAAATCCATTCAATTTTGTGATCTTGTAACATTAAAATATGTGTTTAATTTTTTGTGCTTTTAAAAAATGAAGTGTTCTTGGTGTTTTCTCTTTTGTGGTTCCAAAAGGCTCTTTGAGTGTTAAAGGTTGTAGACCCCTGGGCTAAATGATCTAATCAATCCAAATATGTTGGTTTCCCATGACATCACAGAAACTATGAATTCCATTGCAGCTTAGGTGCGTAGATACGTTTACATTTACGGCATTTAGCAGACACTTTTATCCAAAGCGACTTCCATTCCCTAACTACAGGGGGCAGTCTCCGTGGAGCAACTCAGGGTTAAGAGTCTTGCTCAGGGACTCAGTGGTGGTGCTGAAGGTAGGATTCGAATCAGTGACCTCTTGGTCCGGAGGCAAGTATCCTGCCCACTGAGCTACCGCCTTGATTATTCAAATGTCAATATATTCACAGCAGAAGCAGAAAGTATATTTGAAAAATTATTGTTAAATTACTTAAATACTACAGATTATTGTCCATTTTGTCATTCAAATTTGTAAGTAAATTATTAACACTGGATTAATTAATCAGCAGTCTTTTGTAATCAGTAATTTACATGAAACACATTGGGCAACATTGAGCCACACCCATATTCTGTGTGTAATTAAAGAGAAGATAATAGAAAAATATCATTTAGTAAGATATTGCAATAGTTTTATTCAATATAGGCCAGTTATCTATCATATTACTAGCTCACTGCACTGGATGCATGGTTTGTTACAGACCTTGCTTTCAATAAAGACACTGTATTATAAGAAGAATATTAAAACCTATAGTTGTTTTAGTTCAGCCATATCAAAGAAGACCAATGCTGTTTCAAACACTATTCAAATATTCATTCATGCTTTAAACCAATGTTTTCCAACCCTGGTGCTGGAGGCCCACTGCCCTGTACATAATGGTGAATTCCCTGCACACCTAATCCAACTCATTAGGTCCCGGTTTCCCAAGTGTTAGTACAGATAGTGTTTAGTATGGAATTTTAGAATCACTCTTTGTGCAAACAATGCTTTCGGGAAACTGTCCCAGCTTATTTCCGACCCAAAACTGAGCTGCACCACAATCCCTGAGACAGTGGGTCTTCAGAACCTGGGTGCACAAAACTTAGCTTCATACATACTGTCTGTCAAACTTGCGCAGATCATAAGTGACAACTACTGAATGTAACTCTCACTCACTCTTTTTCTGTAGGACTGAATCCTCATTATGGTCATAGGTACATGGAGCCTGTCCCGGGGCCAGTGGGCACAAGGCAGGGTTTCACTCTGGGCGGGCACCAACCTCACACAGGGCGCACAGACCATTCACTAACACAGTCACATAATCTCCAATTCACCTGGAGCACATGACTTTGGGAGAAAACAGAGACTCCAGATAAAACCCAAGCCACCATGTGTAGAACACGCAAACTCCACACACACCAGGACCTGGATTGTGTGAGGCACCAGCGCTACTCACCGCACCACCGTGGGGCATCTACAGAATGTTTGTTACCTCCTGGAGTGGCTGGAGGCCTAGTGGCTAAGGCATTTGCCTTGTGATCAGATAGTTGTGGGTTTGAATCCCAAGACTGCTAGTGGCACCCCTTGCGGTACCCTGAGCATGGCTGCCTAATGCTTCACTTGGTGAGTGGGTAAAACGCAGAGGAAGAACTTCATGCTGTTCACTTTACTTTATACTTTTACACATAAAATAAAGCAATATACCTATAGTCTAGCAATTCACTGTCCTCTGCAGACAAATGCAAGTTTCTGTGACAAAATGGGAAAGAGAAACAGACATACAACAGCGAGACTGCTGAGGACAGTCAAACCCTAGGTAAGCGGAAAACACGCGAAAAGAGAATGGAAATGGAAATTTGTGATCTGCCGACTGTGTCGATTCAAAACACAGCATATTTACACAGGAATATATTTACCTCTGTGTCTGCATGCCACACACTATCTGAATATTAACGACTTGGAACATGGGGGAGGGATGAGGGTCCTGTTGGTTTTGTTTTATTGATTTGAACTCATAAATATTCATCGAGCTTGAATATTTACTCCAATATGTAAATTGAGGCAAGCTAGTACATGATCAGCATTCCTGCTCCTCAAATTTGGGTAAACACATGACAATTATCACTACAACACACAGCGCATTCATATTCATTAGCTTGACTGATCATGTTCAAAATTTCAGGCTTGCTGTATGTGATTTTTATTTTTGTTCTACTGCAAGATGACCAAATAGCAACTCAAACAAAAATGTGAAAAAAGCTCAACAATTCAAACTGATCCGAAAGATCAGAAACTACCACACAGATGTACGGTCACAGTCATCCTGTATGACAGTTAAACACCATTCACACACATCTGAAACAGTACGAGTCTGTTGAACTCTATCACTCTCTCTGTCACACATGTATACGATAATCTGTGCAATATCCTGTTGTTCACTGTTATGTATTTTCTTAACTGGTTTAAGTAACTATCATTAAAAGTAAGACGATATGCATTATTTTTGCTATGATGTGCAACAGTCTATCATCTGCAGTATTGTGCAAAGTTCTAATCAGGTGTTATAACTATCACTATGTGCAAAATCTCATGTGCTGTTGTCTTACCATGTGCGGTTTCATGCGAAGTTTCCTAAACAGTTCGTTTCTACAGATTTTTAGTTGAATTTATTTAGACTTTATATTTTATATTGTCCTCGTCTCTATTCTCAGGGCTTCAAGCACAGCTCGTCTTGAGCCTCCGCTGCTCTAAAGAAGAGGGAAACATGCATCAAGACTCTTCTCAGTTGTGGCCCCCCAATGGTGGAATGAACTCCATCTTCTGATCCGATCGGCAGAGTCCTTCCCTGTCTTCAAGCGTCGTCTGAAGACCCACCTCTTCAAGGAGCACTTTGGTGACTAACTATGTCTTACTGCGCACTTATTTTTAAAAAATCCTTTCCCTTGACTCTATGGCTTATGTATTGTTGGGTAGGTTTTGGCTAATTATTATTTGATTATTATAGATGCTCCAACTGTGCAGTATCTCAGTTAAATAGTTGACATGAATT
>JBBPCW010000034.1:4330845-4340877 GCA_037974425.1 Phenacogrammus interruptus
GATAGATAGATAGATAGATAGATAGATAGATAGATAGATAGATAGATAGATAGATAGATAGATAGATAGATAGATGTACAGATAGATGTACAGATAGATGGATATATGTACAGATGGATGGATGTATGTGCAGGTTCCTTATTTGAATAAGTTCTGATCTAAATTGAAGTTCTTTTTTTTCAATTTAGAGGTAACTGTGTATGTGACAAATAAAGGCTATCTATCTATCTATCTAGATGAAAAGATTAATTTGTGCCCTGTTCTCCCCCAGTGTCCTGAGAAGTGTGAAAATACGTCATCAGTGTTACTCACATCTCTTGTCTGCACTGTTCAGGCTCACTATTTCTGTGACCATCGCACACGTAGCGAGCGACTTCCTCTGATGAGCTCAAGTTTGGGTAAGGCAGAGTGCCTGAAAAAAATAGTAGATGGTTTAAACATAGTGCACAAGAAACACAGGTGACTTCATTTTGTGTCTGTATTTGTGAATGGGCCATTTACCAAATGTTTGCATTTCCCATACTACAATTCCAAACGCCCAGACATCCCCTTTGAATCCATAGTAGTCATTCTGGAAGTACTCTGGAGGGTACCATCTGGAGGGAATTCGGTCCTGCAGGGGGACATAAAAGGACAACAGGCTCAAACTATGCACTCAAGCTAAGGTAAAGATAGTGAACGTGAAGTGCGGTGCCCTCATATATCTTAAGTGCCTTTTCACATATGTCTGAACTAAAAGAAAAAAAACATGGAAAATGTTACAATTATCAAATTATAATTAGTACTTATACAATAATACATATTTATATTACTATAATAGTATTTATAAAAATACAGTAAACCCCCCACTCAAACATAAACCCTGTACGGGGGTGGGGGGGGGGTGTATTACAAGGTATTAACTCTGCAGCGTGCCCAAACTTTTGCAGACACCATTATTTGGTTTCCTGTTATTTTGAAAGTGTAAATGGTGAAAATAAAATCCAACTTTTTTGTCATATTATACGAATGTCTCATCAGCATTTTGATGTCTTTTGGGCATGTTTCCATCTTTCCTTGGCTTCTTTATGCACATTAATACACATTTTTACTTAGGGTGCCCAAACTTTCAATCTCCACTGTAGATTAATATAATTTCAATATTACAGTGAGATTAATCTAGATAAAAAAAAGAAATTAAAAAAATATTTTTTTACCACAAAAAACAAAACAAACAAACAAACAAAAAAAAAAACAAAACAAAAAAAAATATATATATATATATATATTTATATTTCCACCTCCAGATGCCACTATAGGGTATTTCCAGAGGGGTAAGTATTTCAGGTGTAGGTATTTCATTTTGGTCTATGTCTCATCAGACCACAAACCATGTCAGTATGCCTTAGGTGATTCGTCCTCATGTTCACAAAGACTAAAGATGCTCTCATGCTTTTTTCCCCCAAATAATTGTTACTAATGCCACATTTATACCAGACCACCTTTGCTACACTTATAGCTGCTGAACTCCAAAGCTCATTTAAAGTGACCATTGCATTATGTTTCTATAAATTTCAATGGCCAATACAAGGTCAAACGTGGGTTTGATTATTTCCCAGTAAAATATGCCATAGCAATATATTAACAGGTAGATATGGAGAATGAATTATGACAACTGTGATATTTTTTTTTTGTCTTCGAGCTTCTAGACATATAGGGTCGGTTTCCCGGACAGGGATTAAGCCTAGTCCTGGATTATGTAGTGCTGTGAATAGAGATTTTCCATTGAAAAGGAAAGGGTAGTCCAGGACTAGGCTTAATCCCTGTCGGGGAAACCGACCAATAACCTTTTTAAAAGATCAGTACAGGGTATCTCTTTTTTCTATAAATGATAAATATACTTAAATTAGCAGGTAGGTAGTCTAATTATGTCTACGGCAATACTGGGATATTTGCAAATGGGGGTTTGACTACCTATGTAAGCTGCATATTTTTTCACGTTTTTAATGTATCTGCATACAATTTGTCTTTGCAAAATACTGTTAGAGCATGTATTTAGAGATAAAATACAGATTGGAAAAATCTATCATTTGTATTTCAGATGATGTTGACAAATATAATTGGTGTTGAACAGTTCACAAGGCACTACACAGACAAACCTATAGACAGTTTTCAAGATAAACATATAGCTGTCAGAATCTGTAGAATTGCAGGATCTGAAGGTCTTACTCTGGATGCTTTTTTGCTGCTGCCACGTTTGCTCCACAAACGTGTGATTTCTCTGGCCAGTCTGAACTCAGTTATCTTTATTTCATGGGGAAATCTATGCACAAAGATATTCCTCAGTGCCAAGTCACAATGCATGATCTGTTGACCACATAATGAGTAGATAATTATTAATGCAATGAAAAGCTACAAAAAAAATACTTCTATTACTATGTATGTATTAAACCAACGTGGAAGTACCATTCTGGATTGCAGGTGCTCCATGGCATGTGCTATGTGGTAAGCTGCAACGGTGAAGAGGTGCTGGAGGTCTTTATCTCTGCACAATCTGTCTTTATTAACCTGCAGGAAACTGCGTAGGGATCCATGGTCTACATTCTCCATAACTAGTATATAAGGAGCTGAAATACAATGAATAAGTTAGTAGCTCATCAGTCCAGTCTCATAAAATATTGAGGACCTGAACTTGCATTTACCCAAACACACTATCCCCATAAAACACAATATCAAGGTTATAAAAATGCTGAAAATGGCTGTAAAGATGATATACAGATGGCTACATTTTGGCATGTTATACTTTATCTGATCATATAAGCAAAAATAGCGTAAACACTGTACATTCAAAGCAAAACTGCAGTTACAAGCCAGTGTACCATGAAGACGCAACCTGTTCAATAAAACCATCTCAAATATCTAAATGTAGATGTACTAAGTGCTAAGAGGTGCATAGGGGAAGTTAACTTTTAACTCTTTTGGGTGTCAACAAAGAGCCACATGACTAAGCTTATCTTGTTATAGCTGAGCCAAACCTGACTATGACTTGAACTCAGTTTGCATATCGCCAGCTGTTCTGTTTCTATAACAAAAAAATGGTGAGACAGCCAAAAATAAATAAATAAATAAATAAAATAACAATAAAATAAACTCGAAACAGGGACTCATAAAAGTTACTTCAGGCAACAATTAGAGATTCATAGCAACGCTGTATGCTGCTTTAAAATATATACGTCTGTGCCCAGTACATGCAGCAGGGCTTCAGCCTGACAAATAGAAAATGGTTGCCCGCTGGATATGACCGCAGTAACAAGCTTAAAATTGTGGTGTAATATCATTTTTAAGATTATTTTGTGAACAAACATTCAAAATGCAATTCATGCCTGTCCCAAATATAACAGTTTTTTTTTTTTTACAACGTTTAGTTCTTTAGCAGCTTTAGTGCTGGTCAATATATAATCTAGAACAGTATACTGACATTAGAGACACATAACGCTACTGTTTTTTTTTTTAATATTTGAAAAATATTTTTATTCTTACCAATAAAATGCAGATGCACTGAAAAATGTCCTATACATCATTTATTCAGATGCAAGTCTTGATTACTAATGTCTCTATTATCTTCTAAGTATAAAAAATGCAGATTTCAGAGAAGATTAAAGTGGTCTTACTCTCTGTGATCTCCCAGTCCAAAATCTGCAATAGGTTCTTGTGCGTGCCCAGCTTCTGCATGATTGAAACCTCTCTTTCCATCTGCCTTTGGCTACAACCTAAAACAAAATGACAAAATAAGAAACATACTAAACCACAATATGCAATAGGTAACAAAAAGGCTGCATTTGAATGTTATTTTCTATTGTAAAAATAGAAATGAGTGAAACTGTACCCTTTTTGGAGACCTTGCAGGTGAACTCGGCATGGCCTTTGATGGTGCCATGAACCATTTTTGCTTTATAGAAAACTCCCTCTCTTCCGGCCTTGATGAGCTGATACAAATTAAGGTCACCCTTGTTAAACCTGCAGACCTGGGAAATGTAATTTAGTGGTTAAGTCAGTTGGTTTTATGTTAAAAAAGTCTTCTTATAGGTAAAACATATTATAAAGTATTAGAAACTGCCTTACAATGTTTGCAAGCAATGTGAAAGCTACTACTTTAGTAAATTAAGTGTTTTTTTAACGTTATAGCCCTGTTGACAAGCATTAACTAGTAAGGTAAAGCTCCCCTAGATCCCCAAAGCTTAACTCCCTAAAGCTATGAAAGCTCTTAATGTTAAAAATTAATATAATAATAAGAGACAATGCATACAATCCACATGAACAGAAAATTACAACGAATAAAGAGACTTGATGCAAGGAGAGCAATGCAGAGTTTACCTAAATCAGTCTAAATTTTGATTCTACTTGTTGCTATTTAATAAATTAGTGACACAATATTACAGATGATTGTGTGTTTTTTTTAATGAACTGTTTTTATATACAGGTGATTTTCTGTGAATTATATTTATATTTGACCGCTGTATCAAAACATCTGCCTTTCTCTGTCTTTTTGTAAAAATGTGGCAAAAATGCAAAGTATGTTTGCAACTTTAAATCAGGATTCATATCTCTCCTTCTACTGAACACAAACATCATATTCCACATTTAACAGAATGTCTCCAATAACAAATAAAGTAAAAATGTACAAAGTGACTGTTTAAAACATGCCTCATGAAGGTCAATGTCTTATACTTTCAGTCATATTACCATCTGTGGCGGCATGCAGAGAGACCTTGAAGCTGATTTGATGTTTTGTCTTTTGGCTGCAGTGGTGGAAAGGTTTCCGTGTCTCAGTTTTAGTGTCAAAGGTTGAGCAGATGCAAAGCCTCTCTCTACAGGATTGGTTTCAGAGGAGGACAACTGCTCTGAGTTCTGCAGGTCCCTAATGATGCGCATTAAGGACCTGTACCTGCCGGAGGTAGGGGGAGTTACATTGTTTGCATCTAAGATACTGCAAAAGTAAAACCGCAGTCTGAGCACATATTAATTCCAATTCTCAGATACGGATGCAAACTTACTTTCTGAGCCACATTAAAGCCAATCCAATGATGATTATTATGAAGGCAGATGTAATTATGACCATCCAGAGCATTATGGCATCTACACCTGAAACAGAAAGGAATGAAATTGAATAATGAACTTTTTTTCTTACTATTTTTAGCTTCTAGACAATGACACTGCAAAAATTCCTTCCTGCCTTTTTCTCCCGAATGGTCTTTTTTATTTGTTGCATTATTACAGTCAGGTTGTGCTGCTGAAACTGACATCTGGCAGCCTCTTCCTTTGGAAACAGACCTAAGAAAAAGGAAACTTAACCTGCATGAAGCATTATGAAAGACAGTTCTCAGTTATGGTTTGCAACCCTAAACAAAAAAATGTAATCCCCTGATACAAAAAAGGACCTTCAGTAAATAAAAAAATGACAATTTAATGTACTCCTTTGATCATTATAGCTATGTCTTAGAGATGTTGATGTTCTAAAGAACACCCCCAACATCTAACATGAACCCAAATGTAAATGTTAGATGAGCACTGATGTACGTCGCTCTGGATAAGCGCATCAGCTAAATGCTGTAAATGTACCTAAATCAGTCTATTTCATGAAGGTCGAACACAAACTTTAGCCCTTAAAACCTGTCTGCAGAAGAGGTGTGCTCCTTTTCCTGTCTCTTGATCACTGCATAAGCTAAATGCCGTAAATGTAAATGTTTATAAGATGAGTGGCTCTTAAAATTTCGGGGGTTCCAGTAGGGTGCTAGGAGGGGCATGGAACATATTGGGTTTATCTCTACTTAATCTTTTACCATTTTTTAAAATAGTTTGTTAAATCTGCTTTGCTCATATATCTAAAAAGTTCAACACAACCTTCTTTAAAATATATTTAAATTAGCAGCTTAGTTAAGTGCACGTCAGCTACTGAATTTGTAACAATAGTAACTTTCTGTACATCAGCAGACATATTATAATGATAGTTATAATGATAGAATAGTTATTTAATTATTTGTTTTTACATGCAGATTTCTTTCTATGAATTACATTTATATTTTGATTTAGATTCGATATCAACACCACACATTGTTTTCTGTTTGCTTTTTTTAAGGAGGTATTGATGATGTCATGGAACAGAGCTTTTCGAGGAAAAGTAATAGCCTAGGTCTCATTTCAACAAGGTTCTGGTTGTGGGTTAAGTGGGAGGCAAAATGACACTTAATCTGCACACAGTGGCTCTGAAACTAAAAAAAGTTTGAAAACTGCTATTTGACAGCTAAGACTTTAGAATTACAATAAATTTAAATTGGCCTCAAATATTGTCATATGTAATATTCCTCCAGTGTACAAACAAATTACTCTAAATATGTACTTAACTAATCTTTTAGAAGTGGTTGGGCAATGGCCACATTACCACAGATAGGTAGATGTAGTAGTTTAGATTTAAATAGTTAAATTACATTTTTAAAGTTAGCTATTTGAAAATACACATGAGAAGAAGCACTCTAATGGCAGTCTAAAGTGCCATTTATATAAGAAATGAATTTGAATAGCTAAACACAACCTACAATTAGTTTTTTCTTAAACAGTACTCACTTACTTGCGAAGACGCTGATCGACTCTTAATCTTCAGTCGAGTTCATTGGTTTTCTAATTGTGTGAACTTTCTCAGGCATACAGACATAAGTTCCACTGAAGGAAGCGAAGTTGTCATTTCCTTTTGTGATTTCTCTGTAAAGTCCTCCCTCCAGACCATGAGCCCACTTTGGTTGTGGTTTCCTGTCAAAAAAAACAGCCTAGCTTTCATACCACTAAGACAATATCCCAGATGACAGTTCTGAAGTTATTCATGAGCATGATAGTGTAGTTTTTACAATGCATACAATTCACAACAGAAAATTACAACGAATAAAGAGACTTGATGCAAGAAGGGCAATGCAGAGTTTATCTAAATCAGTCTATTTCAAGATTTCTTACTCACTTGGTCTGAAAGGTCTAATACAACCTTTACCCCTTAAAACCTGTCTGCAAAGGAGGTGAGCTCCTTTTCCTGTATCTTGATAACTGCATAAGCTGTGCATGTTTTTTTTTTCCATCTTGTCATTTTAGCAGTGGTCAAGTGCAAAGAGGTAACATGTAGAGTGAAGTAAGCGAGTTGATGATACAGATGGTGCGAAAACAGGGTTTCCTCACTTACAAGATGCCCCTTCGTAGCTTCAGCTTGCTAAAACCACATGCTGTTTTCATTGTCTCAATACCATCTTAAGTCTTCAGACGCTTCAATCCCGAAAGCAAAAGGGTCACCGACATTTTAGCACTCCTAAAAATAAAGGTTCCCATCTCAGACGTGTTCCTCAAGAAAACCATTTTGTGAAGCTGAAAACGTTCTTCAGACTAAACCCGACCTAAACATCCACCAGTCAAAAGTTGTGCTGAAATGTATGAATTCATATTCATAACGCATGCTGATTCTTAACAATGCTTTACTTCATGCTCAGGACGTTTTAATAGTTCATTTTCCAGTACACATATTTTCAAAAAATGCTCTGTACAGTCTTTGTCTTTAAAGAAGTCAGTGCAAATCGTTTGATTCGAATACTACTTAAAGATGAGTTACATTAAACAGTTTAATGCAAACAAAAACAGTTACAATTAATATAAAAGAAGAGCATTTCAGTAGATTAACATAAAAGAAGAGGCCTTATCGAGAGACTACTGTGGCACCTGGTTTGCAGCCAAGAGAAGGAATAAGCATGAACCGGTACAGACAAGGTTAACACACTGCTTACTGATTGGTATGACTAGTCCCGATTTGCACTCAACATAATGCAAGAGACAGAGCTGGGGTTGCACAGTTGGGTAATATTTAATACTATTTAGACAAGATCGACTAATCCAACTCCTTCATGTTAAATATGTCATATAGTGGCACAATGTAACAAGTTGAAAACAATACTAATTGTACTGGCTTAGCTGGCTGCTCTCTGACGGACTTCTCTGGGCATCGAGAATAATTAACAGTAATGTTACAGCACAAATATACAGGTCCACGCTGTAAAATGCTTCATATTTAGCCACTGATAGCTGATAAGTGGAAGAGAGTCCAACCCTTTACATAAGAATTCTTTTTTTTCCCCCCCTTTTGCAACTACGAATAAATAAAATGCTCAGACATTTCCTCTGTGACATGCTGACGCAACAATTCTGGTCTCCTGAGCAAAAACGATGATGATAGTACAATGGCACGAACTGTACTACAGGACTTGTTGGCACAGAGAAAACTGCTTGAGTCACAGAAAAAAAAAATGCATAATGATGTCATATGCTAAAATGACACACTGTAAACAAGCGTGGAATGACATTCAACGTGTAGATAAAACGTTTAGCCACAAATGTGCAACATCGCAGAATGGGACCATAAAATGACAGCAACTTAAAGCATAAAAAGTGCATCCAGTATTATTAGCATCTTAACACAAACATAAAATACTTTAAAGAAACATAACATGATCAAATGTATGTAATCTATATAACAAAATATCCTTGATCACAATAGCAGTGAAAAAAAAAAACCCCAAATCAAATCATACTTGCACAATCAATTTAAAAGATTCTAAACAATAAATAGGCTAGTACCAGACGCATTTTGTCTATATCACACAGATGTTAATGACTATCTCTTGTCACAAGTGGTTCATACAGTATGTGACCGGCACTTACTAATTTATTCTGTACATAAAATCGCAAACAGGTCAACATGATTAGATTAAAAAAAAAGAAGAAAAAAAAAAACTTATGTGAGAAAGACAAACACGACTGTCAGTAGAACAGATGCTTTCTTGAATTGTCAGACGTTGCAAGCCTGAAATAACTAGACAGTACCACGGTTTGGCTAAAATTTGAAAGAAAATGAAGGACTGGGGGGAGCTCCTCTCAATCTGAGAGACTTCATCTTTTGAGTGTTCACATCTCAGACACTGACAAGAGCTCAGACATCACTGAAGAACACAGTACTTTTTGTAGTCTGTTTCAAAATCCTCATCCATGCTGCTTGTGTCAGCCATCTTTTTCCCGTCAGTCTTTGGCATGAACAGAGAGCAATCCACTCCCTGCTGCTCGTAGAAGAGGATGTATGCCGAATCTGTGTCTATCTCTTCTGGATTCACCTCCTGTACTCATTAAATATACAAACACATTGTGAATTACTTGAAAATCAAAAATGAGGTTATCATTAATCTATAAGAGGATGCCTGCATGCCGGGGATCTTACCTTGCAGCTGCTGTCATTGTAACAGTACCATTTCTCATTGGGGTTTTTGGCATACGTGACATAATGGCCTCCTCCAAGTATCCCTGAGTGACACTGCAAACATAGAAGCACTACTTACACGAGGTCTGAAAACGGGCACAATGAGCATGAAAAGCATTTGCCTATCACAGAAAAATAACACATGAGTCCAAAGGCTGTAGGCCCTGATCCACATTTTTTTTTAGAGAATGGAACACTCTGCATAGCCAAAGCAAAACAGGTTGTGCTCCAATCAATGAAGAGATACTCACTGATATTGCATACAGGTCGTAGACAGGCTCCAGGCAGATCCTGTCTCTTTGGTCCTGTGAGGCCTCCAGGTCCATGCTGTCTTCAGTGCAGCCATTGCTCTCCAGTTCTGAAACAGATGTTGCGTTGTCACAGTCTCTGCCTGTGTCCTCACCCAGTGCCGAGTCTACGCCTGTAATTTCAGCTTCACTTTGGGCCTCAGACTTAGTGTTGCAAGGCTCCAGTTCCAGAGGGCTCTCCCTGCCGCTGTCCAGGCTTTCTTTACTAATGGACAGTTGCAGTCTGGAGTCCAACCGGGGACCTCGTTTCTGACCCTGCTTTCCGCCACCATCTTTGGGGCTGCCGCCTCTGCTAAGGGATGGAGACAACAACCTCCCAGAGCCAGGTGAGTCTGCAATTGCAAAGGTCAAACTATACACAATACCATGCAAACTACCATATAGCAAACTACCATCAAGGTAATGGTCTGG
>JBBPCW010000034.1:4436993-4448761 GCA_037974425.1 Phenacogrammus interruptus
TGTAGGATGAACCCCACCAACTAGGCACAGACCAGAGGAACTGCATGGAGCTACAGAATTATTTCCCGCTTCTGGGTGTCCTTACAAGTTTTAAACCTCTCGCAGTTCAGCACTGTCCTCTGTACCATTTCATGCTATTCATTGGACCTGAACTATTTGAAACTCAATTAAATAAAGCTTGAAACTTTGGGGTGTTCTAAAACTTTTGACCGGTAGTGTACGTAGAACTGCAAACATCCAAAGTACCAAATGAATGTACAAATGATTTATTTTATTGCAAAAAGCATTCAGACAAAAGAATTCCAAAAGAGTTCAAATTGTGTAAATGTAAAAATAGAGTATATTAAATTAATTTAACTAACTAACATTTCTCTACTGATACATCCTGTAAATCTCAAAATTGTTTTACTTTCAGACAAGTAATATGATAGAATTTTTTTTATCAGTTTCTGTCAAAGTTCTAAAAAACTGCTTCTTATGTGAATCAGTTTCAAAGTTGTGATTGAACCCACTGCGTATTATTAGCACCAAGCTAACCAAAAAAAAAACTCACTTGGGTCCTCTCGCTGTCAGCAAGCTGCTTCAATCCACATCTTGAGACTTGATGGAGCAGAGTTTCAGCCGGTTATATGGAGCATCTAATACCCCATATGAGATGTGTGTTCTGGATGAGTTTTCGCGGAGAGCCAAGCTTTTGTATGAAAGCAGACAGCTTTCTGGAATACAGAAATGGGAGGTAGAGAGTGAAAGCAAACACAGAGGAAACAGTAAATCTGTAGTCTTTACAGTTTTTTTAAAGCCGTATTTAATTCCATCTTCCTGGCAGGGTGGACCACAGCGACAAATGTTTGAGGCCAGTTTAGATTTAAAACACATCTGGAGAAGTCCAGTGTGGGGACTGCGGGAGTCTGTTGGAGGATTCTCTGACCACTACTAGCCATGTAGTCCACCAGGTGAATATTTTGGGCAGAGATTTGTTTTGTTGCTACCAGGAAAAAAAGTATTTTTATATTATTATTATTATTATTTTTATTATTATATATTTCATTACTAGCTTAAAATAAGATTGGATTAACTTTTGCCAAATATAGTAGAGATGTCAATGGAAACACCCCACAAATATGAAAATACCAAGTATTGTTTCTGTGTGCGTGTATGTGTGTGTGAGCATATGCGTCTTTGGCGGTGTATGTGTGTGTGTATGTGTGCATGTTGGACTCGAACCAGAAAGTGGACAAGGACATCTGGCAGGGAGAGACGGAATTCTCTTGCACTCACAGACATTCAAGGATATGGACAATAATATCTAAACATAGAAGCCCTGGTCTGAATCGAGAGTCATGAAAACCTGTGTATCTCAAAGCGAAGGCTGTATAGCTGACTGTACTGTGTGAGTCTGGCCTATGGCAGAAAATAGCTGCATATTTTTGCAATGGTAGCATTTTGCACCCGTGCAGACAGATTTGCAGGTGCATCTCCAAAAAAACATTGTACTGCTGCGATTCGACCCCAGGGACTAGGCCATCCATGCTCTAATTTTTTTAACAACTCTCTTCAAATAAAAACACAGGTCAAGTTATTATTAAGTCTGGCCTATTTCCTAATATCTCTCAATTGATTTTAGGAGGTTGCTACGCCTCTTCATATTTCACTTTGTGACACTGATTCCAGACGGGAACTCTGGCCTTTAGAAATTTTCTCCAACATTCTTAAAACTTCTGTGCGAGTTGAGGCCCATATTTCACAACTGGACCCTATCATTTAGTCCTGAAGACTGCTTTAATGCATCAAATGCTTTCACAGTTCACTTCCTGTTTGTAAAATCTGGGATAATATGGGATCTGTGGTCAATGAAAGTCGTTTATTTTGAATGTCTTTGTGTTAAAATGGTAAGAGTCTCACCAGTAAATTCTTCTAGTAACAGAAACAAATAGGGCATTGCAATTGTCCTTTTACCCCAAATGTAAATGATCAACCAAAACATTTTTTTGGTGTGTGAACTTTGCTTCCTGAGTTTTGCAATGGAGCTGCAATGGAAATTCAAAGCCAATTCTGTAGTTGGCATCATGCTTGTATTAGGAACTGTGGTTTTCTCACCAGAGCACCCCTGTGGTACACAAACAATGGTTTAAATACCAGCTTCTCAAACTGTAGCTGCTGGATGCTACTGAAGGATTAGATTCAAGATTCTTTTTTTGTCGCATGCATAGTTATACAATGCATCCTGAACTGCTAATTTTATGACTGTGAAAACATAAAAATAAGTATAATTTTTAATTAAATACACATCTGAGAATTTCTAAAACACAAACTAAAAACACAAATCTTAGATGAAAAGTAAAACAGCTTAAACAAGGAGCAACACAAGTTAAAGGTAACATGTGTAAGCAATATTAAATGAGGTTTTTAGTCATGTAACTTAACAAACACACCTGGCAAAGCTTGCTGGTTTGTGAATAGTATGTTGGTGAGGTTCCTGTATACAAGTTATTCAACAAAATAGAGTCGTCACTTAAGAGTCTTCACTCCCAAAGTAAGAAAAGTGTCCCAGAAAAGTATTTTGTTAGTAGCTTGCTATGCATATAATGCAGTTTTATGCAGCACAGTTGTATTTCACTCAGTATGTTTCAGACTACAAAAGTAAACAGACTGAAAATGTAAATTATAGACTATAATCTCCGCAGCATCCAAAATCTCACCTCTCACACAGAATTTAAAATGGATCGTTGATATCAGCACTTATTCGATAGTAACCAAATGAGTATCAAGCTAAATGCTCATTTCATGCAGCTGTCATGTCTACACACTGGTGAATTTATTATTTAAAAGACGTTATGCCTTTTCGGTTGCCTCTGGTGCTCCTGTTTCAGATTTTTGACTATAGCTACATTTTATTGACTATGTTTTTAACAACTTTACATGCTGATATTTGCCCCTGTTTATCTGGAATGCTTTATAGATTGTAATTCTGGATTTGCCATGTTATTCTTATTTACTACTTTTAGAAACTTCACCATATTTGATTGCCCAACTGCGACTGAGTGCACTCTCCTGAGTTCGGCATGATTTGGTGAAATTTCTAATGATGTATAAGATTATATGTGTGGCTTATTCATATCTCGTAATTGAGAAGATTCAGTGTTATCCTGAGGGAAACTGTCAGCGCAGCAAAACGTGTCAGATTTGGAACAATTTTGTTTACTACAGGGCGCAAGAATGTTAACAGAGGTGCGTGTGTTAGCCACGGCAGTTTTCAAAGGTCAATTTTGCCATTAATTTCTTATATGGAGGAAACCTGCTTAGACCTGGAGTTCTCAGTGTTCAAAGAACTTGAGATCCTATCAAAGTCCAAACTCATTCGCCTCCCTGGAGAAAGGCGCCTGCCGCAACTGAAGAAGCTTCAGTGCCTCCATATTTATGCTTCCCATTGTAGTCACAAAGATCCAAAGATCTGAGCTGATTTGGAATGCAGGGAGAGAGCCAGCTCTGAGGGAACCATAAATCTCCTCTTTCAACAGCTCATTTATGATATTTAGCCTGCACGTATCACCATAACGACTCGAGACATTCCGATAAAACAGGCCAAGAGCGTATCAAATCTGAGCTAAGGGGAAATGCTGGTTGGAGGCTTTATTAACACACTCAGCACTTCCAGGTTCTAGCCTAGATTGCATTTTTTTACGAGGGGAGCCGCAGTTATGGAGTCGTTTAAGTGTGTGCACATGTGCTGTGACTGCTGTCTGTTTGTGGTGACTTATTGCCACTGACAGCTCACATTAATATGTCAAATTAAAGTGACCATTTTGTTGACAGGCTCAATTTGACCTCTGTCACGGTGTGCACACGTGTCCTTCTGGACTTGTTAGATTTCCTTTCCAATCCACACACACGCACACAGACACACAGACACACACACACACACACACACACACACACATATATATTTATATGCACACATATATATATAGTAGTCTCCAGATATTTGCACACTCATGATCTGGAAACATCCTGTTACCGTGAAGTTAAGTGATGAGCAGGTCTGACCTCCAAAACACATGAAGAAACATTTTAAGCAGAATTTGTGATTTAATTTTTGGTTTGTATATGGACATTACTTCCCCAAAAAAGGACATTAGAACCAGCAAAAGTTTGGGTTATAAAGCGCAGTGTTAGATCAGTGGCTTGTTTACAGTCATCATAAGGAAATGCCAGGTAATTAAAAAGATTCATAAATGCTTTGACTTCTCAAAGAATGTCCATATGTATATAGCAGTATATTCGAATAACGTTAAAATAAAAAAGTGTTTTTATTGTGTCAATGTGCTTGCGAAACCATTTCCAGACCCCTCCTTTTGAAGCCCAGTATTGCTTCATAGTTACGGTAAAACCTGGTTTGGCTCAGTCCGTACTTCATTAGAGTAAATCGGGTAGCTGCCAATGAATTTTACAGGCTGGCTGAAATAGTAGGACAGTAAGGAGACTTTTTTTGGATTCACCAATCTTTCACCATAACTCAGAATACATGTTTAGGTTCACTGTCTGGTTTTAGATAGTAAAATGACTTTATTCGCATTGCAGACATTCACAACCCTCCTATCACCACTACTGTAAAGAAATTCACAGCAACTCAATGGGATTCCTCTTTAATATTTATGCTCACCAGTTAACATACTCTGATGCACATAAACGGAGAGAACATGAACCCTTGACCTTTATGCTAAATCTCCCAAGTACTTATATCCCCTATACGCTGGTTCTCAAAAATCCCTCCCTTCCACCCGCCTTCTCCCTCTCTCTCTCTCTCTCTCTCTCTCTCTCTCCCACTGAGCCCCTGTTGTGTCAGTTCAGTTGCTTTTTGCTGAGGAAATGTGTGTTGAAGTCCAGGGGGTTTGACTGGCCACTGAGGCCAAGAACACTAATACCACACGGCAGGTTTTTCCACTGAGAAGCGCGGAAACTCTAGCTGCGGCTATATCCAGCCGTTCCTCTGATCCTCTGAGTCCCTGGCCATCGTTTGCCTCTGTCTCTACCAAGTGCATTTGTTCCACATCATTTCAGCTTCCCTCACTCATTCCTGTCCGGTGAGTATCTCTTGAACCAGCACAAAGGCCCAAGGTTTCCAAAACTCATATATCTGACACTACGATAATCTTTACCTACTATGACAGTGGATCGACCTCAATGTGGATGGCTGCTGAGGTTCTTCAAGTCTTATGGGTGATCTGGCCGGCCTCTGCGAAATATTTTAGGAAACAGTCTGATGATTTTGGACAAGTTTGCCCTGAACCGAAACCTTACACAATCTACTTGCAGTGTGGACATTTCTACTCATGCCAGGAAAGCTCTTTCAAAACGGGCCTGAAAAGCAATCCAGAAACCTCATCACACACACTTCAGTCCGATCCTATCCCCCATGTCAGTTTGATGGATTGAGAAGTCTCTCGTCGGCAGAGCTGATCGATGGCCGGTGAGCTGTTCACCAAACCCACCTCTTGTCGTCGTGACCCAGGCCATCACACGCAATTTGTCAAATGAGACAGTGGTGTTTGTTTGGGAGAGTGTGGGAGTGAAATGGCTCAAGACAGGAATGAGTGCTGTAATTCAATCCCTCTGCAGCACCAACGTCTCTGTTTACAAGGAAGGAACCAGGAACATGTTCCGATAGTGCAGAAGAGCTATTTAATGCTGCTCATGTGACAACCCATGAGCTACAGCTGGGCTGTTTACTAAAAGTAGTACTCCGAACTTAAATCTAGCTCTATTGCCAGCTATAGATCTGGCCTTAACCCTCTATATTTTCCTCAAAGCCCTATATGTCAGCACACTTTTCTCTTTAAACTGCATGCCTTATATATTAGTATATATAAGGCATGTAGTAGTTACTGAAGGGTTACCCAAGCTCTACTCCACTTTCATATAATGGCAAGATCCCATTTAACCTAGAAAGAAACTGTAGTGCATTTGTTTAGGGTTGCTAATGTTGCCACCTGTAGTTTAAACACCTAAGCCAAATAGTGTAGCTTTTCGACATATACACAAAGTAGATATCATGGATCTAAATTTACACTTGCACTACAAGTTCTGGGAAGACAAATATTAGTACTGAAAGACTACATGATGCCTACAAACGCCTTTTGGTACAACTGGAATAAAGCAAAATGGATATTTATAAAGGCTTATTGAATAACTAATGCTCATTGGAATAAGCATTTCTAAAGTAGGTTTATGTCCGTTATAGTCATGCAGATGTCATTGATCCTTATGAATTCTGGCCTTCAGTGAAGTGTCTCCCAGTTCCTTAAAAACGGAATGAGATTTTTGCCAACTTTCTGTAAAGCTTGTTTTGACACCATGAATGACAGCATGAATAATTAATTCTTCAGCAGATACTGAACAACAAGACTTAAGATTAATAAGTATAGATCAGGCCTACATTGTGAGCGGTTAAATCCTAAATAATGTCTTTTTTCAAACATAAAGATGTAGCCCGAAGCGAACTGTGACAAGGACTGTTATGAAGGAAATACAAATAAGCTGCTATATTTGTGAGTGTGTTTACCAACAGTGAAAGACCACACAAGCCTGTTCGCGTGGCGACACGCGCCAGCAAGCAGGCAAAAAGTGAAGTCCTGAATCATTCTCCAGCTCCTGCTCCCCCTGGCCTGTGTGTGGGTGTCTACACCCACAGTCCTGCTGTGAAGGAGCACTTCACAGGATCTCCATCAAAAGCCAGGAGCAGAGGAGACATCAAAGCCACCTTCTATCTCCCCCTTCCACCCTCCCCACCATTTCCCCCCAACAGCTTCCACACACGCTGGAACAACCCCGCGCCACCATCTGACAAGCGCCTCTGTAAACATCTCCTTCAGATCCTGCCAGCATGAGGGAGCCTCCCATTCACAGCCATTGTGCTCCCACTTTGTTTATCAAAGCGCTGCCTTTCTGCCTTTGCTGCACCGAGCCGCCGAGCTGTGGGTTCTGAGACGGAGCTGGGGAGAATGAGGAAAGAGGGGCGGGCCGGGTGGAAGTTCTTCCGAATATCCTCCGCCTCTGCGCCCAAGTCGCCCACTCTTCTTCTTTTGTCATTCCAGCTTTTTTTCTCTTATTCTCTGTCTTTCTTCATTTGAGTTTCTGTTGAGTGTGTCTTTTGTGTGGATTATCTGAGAGGTTCATCTGAAGATTATTTAAAGTGTGTGTGGTTGTTTGTGTGTGTGTGTTTCATTTCTCATGCCACAAAAAATGTCCTCAATTTGCACAAAAAATGAGAGAATACAATAACCAGACCAGCTAAATGGCCCAGTAAGCTACATGCCTTTGTATGAAGTCCTGCCATTGTGCGATAACAAACTTTTGCACGTTTCATTTAACTTCCTCCGCTTGTTCTCTGTTGTTATGGCTAGCACACAAAGAGCTCATTTCCATTTGTCATCCTCATAATAGGTTGTGGAAAAAACCTCACTCTTGAGGTAAAGGTTTCCTAAGCCTTTATGTTTAATGCAGCAGTGAAAGACGAGTACTATTTTAATCCAGCTTTACTAGACACACATGCACATGACGACCCACCCTTTTTCTCCTGACCGAAGGTCAGTCAGGGTGGGTTCCTCACAACAGGGGAGACTGACAGGCCCTGGCCTTGGCTAGTTGCTTCCCCGCCCGCTGCTGAGGGAGGAATCACCAGTTTAGCAGCGCTTCCTTCTCTCATCCCCCCACTTCAAAGCCACTTCACACTCAAGTGTTTCCTCGTGCGCACAATGGCTCCTTTCAAGGTGTTTTCAGGTTCAAAAAAGCTCCACTTTTGTTTTCCTTCAGCTTCCCTTCCCACTCCCCGTTCCGCACCTCTTTTGTCACGTCCTGTCATTTCCCAGGCAGGGGTGTGGATGAAAAGGGAGGCGTTTTATGAAGATGATAGCTCATTAAAACAGCTCTCACTTCACAATAGACGTTTTAAAAAGAGCAAGGTACGCGTTAGTGGGAAGTGCAGTTTAATCACGAAGCCCTGCTGAACCAGGCATGTATGGCCATGCCAAAGTTTGATGCTAACACCTGAACTGAAATAAGCTGCAGTCTGTCATTTTTTTTACTTCCTTTTCTTCTTTCAAGATGTGGCCAAAAGCCCATCCAACAAAACAGTCAAGGCCCAAATCATGATGTCAGTATGGTATTCTAACCCTGTAAATTGACCATTGTCAGCTAGCCAGATTTATTGAAGGGAAGTAAACACTAGGCATGCTTGCTGTAAAACTGGGCTTTCAAATGAATTCTTGAACCAAAACATTTCTCACAGAGCCTTGTGCTTCTTTCAGCCTCGGTTTTAGTAGCATTAAATCACTTCTGCACCAAGTACAGCGGAGGAGATCTGCAATTGTTGTCTGTTACAACACATAATCAACAGCAAAAGTGAAAGGAAGATGTGGCTTCATATTGGTCAACACACAAATTTAAACAAAACTAAGTAGAGGATGGTGTGTGTGTGGAATGCGAGAAAAATATCTCTCCGGTATAACTGCATAGCACAGCGTTCAAATACAAACTAGCACTAATGATGTATACTATGGCGTTTCTTTCTTTCCTGTTTTCTTTCATTTCTTACATTGTTCATTGTGTTAAAATACAGCACAAGCTAGCTAATGCTCATTCTCAGCTTGTGTGGGGTAATTTAAAATCTGTACCTACCTAGATAGTAGTAAGTTGAATATTTTCAAACTGTAAAATGTTCACAGTGTATATATATATAATAGTTTACATAAGAATTAATACGAGGAGTAGGCAGCTAGTAACAATAGCCACTTTGTATGGGAGTATAGCTAAAATGAGCAAAGTGACTTTTAGCTGTATAAGATAACTGCAGTTTTCTAGATTAAGCGGCGATAACATCTGATACTTGTGTGTATGTGTGTTTGTCAACTGCTGTCTGTTTAGTCTGGAATAAATAATATATGCTACTACCTATTTAGCCAATTTACAGGGAGATGCTAATTTGGAAGAAGGAAACAGTCATTAAATGATTCTTTCATGCTTGTGCTACTGCATTCTCTTGTCCCCAGCCCTTGTGGTGGCACAAACAAGTTAAGTCAAAACCAAGATTAGCTCTGACTTCCTTTGGCATGCTAAAATTGCTGTTTAGCGGCTGCCATTCACTGTCAGAGTGCTGACACTGGAGGAACAAAGCTCAGATATTGACACGGGGGCTCAAAGATGGTGAGCTTGTGTTAAAAATGTAATAAAGGCGCTGTCGCCTGCGGCCTCCTCGGCACGGCGGTGTTATTATCGGACCGAGGCACAGACTCTGACCTGCAGCCATCACCAGCCGAGCCCCGCTAATCCCTCAGCTGAGCACAAAGAGCAGCGGTGACAGAGGCGGCAACGGTAGAGAGAAAGAGAGACAGAGAGAGAGAGAGAGAGTGCTTTCAGAAAGAGAGATGAGAGGATGACAAAGACGGCGAGAGAAGAGTCTGAGATTCTGTCCCTAAGGGAAATCCGAAGACGGCAGTGATAATTATATCTACTTCAGCCTTGGCCTGTCCTCCACTAGCCCCAGGGCCTGGAGCTCGTCTTTCTCTCTGCGTTTCACTCATTTCCCTCAGACTGAGATTTTGGATGAGGTCTTCTAGTCGGGGCACATGGGTTACCATTTCCTAGCTGTCATGAAAACGCTCGTAACTCAGTTTTATTCCGTTTTAATTGTTGACAACTTTTGAACATTGCTTGATGAATAGGCCAATAGAAATAGTCTTAAATGATTTGGAATGGACTTTGGTTACATTTGCTTATGATAAAAATAGATTTTGGATCCTCTTAATATACTGTTAAGAGATACAATACAGTACATACTGTTAAAGATACAAGTTTCTTCTATCAATCAGTTGTAAGGGCTCATGTTTTAACCCCCCATTTTATTACTACTTCAAATATTATGAAAGGAAAACAGGAAATGAATATGTTTAATAACGTATTAAAATGAGTTTGTCCTCTCAGTGGGTGAGGTAGGGAAATAGTTAGAGTAACTTTTGGGTTGGCCCCATATTCATATTGTAGTACACAAGTACTGTTTATTTACAGAATTGAACATACTGGAAAAAAAAGGAAACTTGTGGGCTGTGCAAAAGAACAAAACTTTATATTTAAAATGTATTTCAGTATGTGCAAATACATATAAACTGGGCACTAAAACGAGCAGGAAAATGCCATATATCACTTAGTTCTCTGTAGAGGATGTGTACTTCCTCAACAAAACATGTAATTTAACTCAGGGGGTTCAAACATTTGCATACACTGTTGCAAAAACAAGATTTCAGTGGAAGAGAACAGATTGCCATAGTAAAGACCATGGTGGGGTAATCTGACTGAGGTTTGCCGCTGTTTTTTTACACCATTTGTAAACTCTCATTGTAAACGCTCCTTAAATTGTCTGAACAGAGACGGGCCCAAAATAACAGATAAAATACAGATGTTAAATCAGAGATAAGGGTTTAGTCTGACAGCGATGATTTGTATGTGTTAATGGAAACCTATTTTTGAAGGTAGGAGTTTGCAACATTAGATGCCATTTTAGAAAAAACAGATGGTCGTGGCAAGAGCTATGGTGGTTGAGTCACTTTTGGAGTGTGTGGGGTTTGTTAGGTTTCGTGTGCAGCTGTGTGTTCATTCCCATTGTCTGCGTAACAGTGTCGCTTCCCCGAAGCTATGGCCAACTGGGTACTGTAAACCTCCTAATGTGCTCAATAAGGCCAGGTGCCGAAAGCCACAGCTCCGTAATGTGTGTGTGCTCCTCCTCAGCGGTCAAGGTGCTCTGACTGACACCTCCATTCATTACCATCTCAGGGGAGGAGAGGGAGAGAGAGAGAAGGAGAGAGAGAGAGAGAGATCGTAAACAGATGGCGACAGAGCAGTTCCTGGGAAGCTGTGAGACACACAAAAGGCTGACACATTAGTTATGCATTCGCGCGGCATTGTCTAAGCCAAGACAGACAATCTGCGGGATTAACACACACAGATGAACGCACGCTTGTCTGACAAGTGACATCCAATATAAAACATCCGTGTTATGTCAGCAGGCTCAGGTGGTTTGATTGACACATCGGAATCGTGACTCTACTGTCTTGTTATGAGAACATTTCAGATAATAGAGGACGTTAAAGAAAGGCTTTTACTCATTCAGCGGCACTAAAAACTGTTTAATAGTACAGCAAAATGTAAAATGTCATTTCATCTTGAAACTCTTATGGATAAACTACAAGCTTTACTACTTATTTGGTTTCCAAATTTGGCACCTTTAATGTAAAACTAAAGTGAGACTAACATTGTTTGTAATTTTAAACAACAGGGTTTGTTTTCATAACCTGCCTCCTGAGCAGGAGTGCTGATCTAGACCCAGTGTTTGTATTTATGATGGCCATTAAGATCTGTCCTCTGCAGCCCTGGTGTTCCTTTAAAACAACTGTCTATAGTGGTTGAGTTCGCATTTTAAAGCTCACAGTACTTTAACAAGTCTGCACCACCGTAATAAAGAGCTGGTTGTAGTTTGAGTGGGTTTGTGAGGAGGTTCCTGGGAAGAAAAGACTATTGGAAAAAAGACTATTGACTTCCAGTACCAGTATATTTTTTCTCCAAATATGTCTTGGCCGATTGATTACATTTGCAGAAAAATGTGTGCATTTATATTCTTTTAATGCAAATATTTAGTTATACATTTATTTACAGATTGACTTATACACTGAGTTACATTTATATTAGATCTTTTTTTCTCTAATTGAAGTGAGTGACTATTC
>JBBPCW010000034.1:4485806-4502051 GCA_037974425.1 Phenacogrammus interruptus
AATAATGCGTTAACGCGATAATAACGCGTTAACTTTGACAGCCCTAATATATATATATATATATATATATATATATACATATATTCTGCCTTAGAAAGCCAAAGTGCGGTAACTATGCCAAAGCTGAAAGCGAGAAAAATGGCTTTAAAGTTTTAGTATTGGTATGGATTTTGTAGTTACTGCAACTTTGACACCATCATTTCTCTACAATGGGACAACTTTGAGCCAGGATATTTTCTCACAAGGCAAAGGAGATGTCTAAAGTCAGTTGTAACCTAATATTTTGTTACTGCACTTTGGTTTTGTAGGGCAGTATTGAGTATCGTAATGTAGTCGCTGTATTGTTTATAGGCCATAAAATATTGCAATATTATTAAAAGACTAGATCGCCCAGTCCCAGGTCAGACATGCTGTGACAGGATGGGGACCCACACAATTTTATTTTTGTGATTTTAATGCTTAGTGTATGTATAGATTTGCATTAGTTGTATGTTACCCCTGTACCAATTAAATGATCGTGGCCATCAGTGAATGTAGGGATGGTGGCTTCTTCTTTAAACAAAGTCTATACTTGTATTCGTCTGCATCGTGTTTGCAGACCCCACTGCTGTGTAAACACGCTTTTATGTAACAGTGCACAGTGCCTTTGTGTGAAGCTTGGGATCCTGTCAGTTATGTTTACAACAGGGATGCTTGCTTTGTTTCCTCAGAGTGTTACATTGACTGAAGTCAACTCTTTCTTCCTTTAGCTGAGAGGTTAAAGCAGCTCCATAAAGTAAAAAGAATGACAGATCCAACAAAAGTAATGAAGATTTTGCTCTTCTGCTGTTCATGCTCACATCACGATGTGTATTCCTCAGAGGGTTCTGCTGTACTGATCAGAGGACAGCTTAAGGCTAGCTGAGAAACGAGTGTGTGAACAGCTTCTGAATAGCTGGTTTTCCTCCCCGTTAGTTAGCTAATGTTGTGAAAACTGTTTACCAATGCCTGGATATACACATTGGCCCCAAAAGTATTTAGATAGTTGTGCCATACTTTAAAAGGTTATTTGCGTTGGGGAAACAAAATGTCAAAGGGGCCTTTACTTTAAACACACTGCCCCAGAGGTCACTGTTGATTTCCTTTCAGGAACAGATTCTTTCAAAAGGCACCTTGATCCATTTCTCTGCAGGTTTTTCAGATTTGCTGTCCAAAATCCTTAAGTCCATTTAAGCTCTTCAACGGCACTGTAAGAAAAATAGACTTTGTATTTGATGTTTTCATCTCTGTGCTTTACAGAAGCCTACTGTTAAATGCAGTCTGCAGTTCTCTCCAGTTTGACAGTGTCCCAAGTGTTTTATGAAACAATTATCTTGCTACTTCATTAAGAACATTAAAGTTTGCCAATGATTAAAGTATACAAATATTATTATCTTGGTATATTAATATATGGCTTTATACTGTTGCAAATATGACATTGATAAAAGTGGCAGTGATAAATTGGCATTATGATATGCAGTGATTAGTTATGCATGCTTTGTCAGTGTTTGTCTGTCTTTTTTTCTTTAACAAGGCATTTTGAACACCAATTCTATAATTTGTAAGCTATAATAAATACAGAATTGACCAACAAAATCATCAGTAAATCTCTCAAGCACTGACATTATAACTCTACTGCTCATGTCATGATTTAAAATAGAAATTGTTGATTTTGAACTACATGCAGCTGGGTTTATTATAATTAAACCCTAAACTACATGCAGCTAGGTTGATTGTAGGATACACTGATGATTGTTTGAAAGTGACACATTTGAAAGCTGTTCTTTACCTTTCACTCCTTTATTTTTGAAGGGTCAAACCAGTCGACCAGGCCTCAATTTCCCAAAGCCCAACAGACAGTGAGTCAAAGCTGGAGAGGAAGGTCGCGAGGTACAGCCAGGTATAAAAACACCCACTGGGTTAATCTAGTCTTGGTCTATTCATTTTCAAAAGCAGAAATGTGCTGTTTGTTTAAAACTGTATATTTGCTATTTACTATAAGTGAAAAAAGGCTAAAATAAAAGAATTATGCAAAACATTTTCTTTTTTTTCTAGTTTTCCAAAGCAAATGCTCAGTATCATAAGCTCTTCAAAGAAATAAGCAAGGATGAGATACTCAAACAAAGTAAGTCATTGTGTTCACAGTTCTGCATGTTGCTAGTCAATCTCTTGAGCTTCTGCAGACTCTTCGTTAACTCTTAAGCCAAACAGAGTGTGTGAAGGATCATTTTATTTGAATGGTATCAGTCCTCTGATATCTGAGGTCAAAGGAATTTTTCTTCTTGTCTTATCTAACAGCTCCTGTCTGTCCTCAGGTTACACCTGTGCTCTACAGAAAGACATGCTTTATCAGGGAAGGCTTTTTGTCTCGGATAACTGGATTTGTTTCCATTCCAAAGTGTTTGGCAGAGATACCAAGGTATAACTCTTGACTAAATGCACATCACACATCCATTCCAGCTTAAACAAGTTGAAGGATAAAATAACACTTCACTTTCTTTCCTGCCACAGATTGTTATCCCAGTTCTCTCTGTCACTCTTATAAAGAAGACAAAAACTGCTCTTTTGGTGCCTAATGCACTTGTGATCACTACAACAAACGAGAGGGTAAGTATTCAAAATGTCACATTTTAAAAAACTTTATAAGAATGCCATCTGCCCTTGAATGCCAGTTAAAACTGTTTAAAACAACGTGGAATTTACATTAATCGACATTAAACTTAAGAATGTTTTTTTTGGTCTATGATGTTTATGTTGGAATTACAATGTTTTCTTATGACTGGAACAAAAGTAAAGTGAATTAATGATGTTTTGTTTTTTACTTTTTTACTTTTCAGCATGTCTTTGTTTCGTTCCTGTCCCGGGACACCACATACAAGTTCCTGATATCCGTCTGTGTTCATTTAGTAAGTGCATGATGTTTTAGTATTTATTTTCAATGCAGAAAGTCACAATGTTGTGTTGGCCTACAATGAAGTGTCCTAATGCTTCTGTTCATTTCAGAGGGAGAATACAGGAAGCACGCCCGTCACGTCATCAGCGGAGAACAGCTTCAGGGGGGACTGTCCATCGCTTCCTTTGGTTAGCACAGATTTGTCTGTTCCATACATGCGTTTTTTTTGTCTCCAGCCCACCATTATATTTGTCATGTGACTTGAAAACAGTGCTATATCTGTTCCTGTGCAGATTATAATGTCTGCACAGCATTGGCATTTGTTGGCCCCATGTAATCTCCTAGAATATGCTTTGCACTTACACATAGTGTACGTATTGAGGGCTGCACAATATATCACTCATTAGTCATTATCACTACAGAAGCCTTTGCGATACTCAGAAGATTACATGCAATATGCAACAGAGTCCTCTATCCAGTTCCAGTTGTTTGTATAGATTCTGGATCATTAAAAAAGTTTGCTGTACTTTTGCAAGCTATATCACAGTTACTCATGATCGCAAATAGACAAACAGACTCAGCAAGTGAGTTAGACAAGGCTGCATTCCAGCACTGTACTCATTCAACCTGTATTTTGAAAATATTATAATATACATAGGTCCGGAAGAAAGGTTTCAAAATTAGTGGAAGAAATAGCGTCAGTACTTGGATGGAATAGCAGAAATTCAGAAAGATCCTAAGACGCTTATAAGCAAAGTCAAAGAACAGAGTAAGATGGGACACCAGCTCGATTTGTAGAAAACAAAGGTTATGACAACATGGAAGACCAAATGTAATATTGATGGTAAAGTTGTAGTAGGACAGCTTTCATCTGTGTTGATCATTTGCACTTTTCAGCAAAAGTGATGGATGAGGTTGTAAATATCTTTAAATGTAATGAGGTGGCTCCATAAACAAACCCGAACTGTCCAGAAATCTCTCAAAACCGTCCCGATGCTTCTGTGGTTCTTTGCACATGTGAAAACTGGACAGTGGGGGAAAAACAACAGGGCAGGAAAATACTGATGCAATTGAAATGTTTACCTTTGAGGCAAAGAAAACATGAATAGGTTATTGATCATTTTAAGACTCCCTTTTCACTCAAAGACCAGAATCTTATTTTGGACAAATGAGAATAAAAGTGTATCGGAAAACACAAAGGACTAATACTATCAGAGAAATACTGGGGGAAAAAGGCAGAAGGAACAGACAATATTCTAGATACATATTAACTGTATGATCACCAGAAGTCACAGCCAAATTGATAATTAAAAAAATCACAATTGTGTAATGTAGCATAAAATCACAATACCAGCATTTTGTACTCAGTACACAGCCCCCGTGTTTAACTGGTTTGTGTGTTTGTGTGCAGGACTTTTCTGCTGATTTCTCAGATCTTGATGGAGTGGTGCGTCAGAGGAGACAGGACATGCTGGAAAGCAGCAGCTCGGGTTCACAAACTCCAGACTATGAAAAAATGACTGGTGTGTGTTCTCAGGTTCTCAGCGTCTGTTACATTTATATTCAATCTATATTCAGACTAGGATCAGGCAGTAGTCAACAGTAGTGTCAATAGAAACAGACTCAAACGGAAACAGACATAATTCTGTGCTTTTAATAATAATGGTATTGTAGCTATTTTCAATTATAGCTATTTTTTAGTGCATTTTTGCGATTTAACAAATCATATTTTGCCTGGATTTAGTTTATAGGTTGCACACACAGCACAGTAGGAACAGGTGGCCCCAGGTGGTTCAGGATGGAACTTTAAAATAACTTGTCTTTTCCTCTTTAAATCAGAGTTTTCACCCCTGTCAGAAAACTTCCTGGACGTCATGAAGACTGGGGAGATGGCAGTCCATGCTGACATTCACCTGCAGGCCTCCAGTACAAAACATCTGAATGGTATCTAATTTTGGAAGGAAAATGCAAGTCTGCTAAATGTGTCTTAAATTTCCGTCATTCTAGAACAAGCTATTGATATCTCTTCATTATCTCTCCTCCGCCTCAGGTCCGGCTAAGGCTGTGTCAGGTGCTGTTCGGCAAGAGAAGGTCCTACAACCACTGTCTATCAACACTCTTCTACTCATTTACCTGTTCTTGTAAGTACTGTTATTAAGCAGCATTTAATGAAGGCTTATGAATGCAGTAATAAGAATGACCTGCTCTGCTGCTCTTGCATGTTAGAACACGTTGCAGGCCATTATATTTGAATGTCGCTTGGTTAAATACAGGCTTTGTGTTTTTACAGGGTGTGTATTCTAGTCTTGTCCTCATGTTACATGGCTTTCAAGATCCTGGCTCTGGAGCAAAGGCTGAATTCATTAGGCTCAGTAGGAGAATATTCACACAATGAGTAAGTAACATATCATCTATTTGGGATTTTTTTCCCCATTGCAAGTTCAGTCTGACAATAAATACTGATAAATCTACTAGTAAATCCACTACTCCACTGACTAGCAGTAGAATGGTTGAGGACAGCTTCTGAAGTACAGCTGTGGTACAAACTGCAGTGAACAAGCAGGAGTAGAGAATAGAAATCTGGTTTTATTTCTGAGACACTAAACCCAAAGCTCTTTATTTGTGTGAAAATACAACACAATATGAAACCCCACTGAAAGGCTTCATCAAAACACAGCCTTGTAAACCAGCACATGGTGGATTTGATAGGAAAAAGGTCATTTGACTGACATGCAAAAAGACCACTACAATGTTTAGCACAACCGGTGCACAAACTCTTGCATAAGAAAGTACACAACAGGTCGGCAAACACAGATATTGTGTGCATTTTCAGTTGAGTCAATATATCAGTTCAGTCGGACAGAAGTGCAGATAGCCAAAGCCAGTTTAATTTCTCTTTACTTGTTTTCAAAAAGGCATATGTTGTCATTTTTATTAGTTAATGTGTTGTCATTACTAAAAAAAACAAATCAGTAACTTGCTAATAAACATTAACTAATAAAAATGAACCATAATATCAATTAAATTCTGTTAGTTATTGAATATTTACCAGTTGTAGGCTTTTGTAAACCTAATCAGTTAATTAGTTTTCTTAACAAAGGCCAAAGAAAACCAAAGGCTTGCTGTAAAGATTACATTTCTTCAGATTCAGTAATAGGCCGTCACACTACCATTATAATATAGGTTCAGTAGTGAGTGGACACGTGCAGACAGTCAGACAATGCACGGAAAAGGCACAGCAAGTTCCTTCTAAGCCTGCTGTTATGTGTAACATGGTGTTTTGGTTCAGGTTAATCTTGACATCCAAGACACTTTGATCTCACCATTTTATGCTCTATATAGCAATGTTTTTGTACTGGACAGAGCACAGGCTTCCTTCCATTGTTCCATGTTACTTTACCTCAACATAGCTATGAAACATGTTTAAAAAAAAATGCTTTTCCTTATAGAAATTCTATCCATCATCGAGCCCAAGTAGAAGTCAACGCCGAGATCTACGGAGAACTGTCCTCAAGCCTGTTCAAATTAGAAAAGGTAAATGAAATGTCTAAAACCTCTTAGACCCTGACTTCAGCTTGATTCATTTATAGACTCCTCCATGTTAGGTAATGGCTGTGAGATGAACTTGTTTTTCTGTTTGTATTTGGTAATCTTCCTGTCAGCGCGAAGTTAGATACGCCTTTTATGTCACTGTCTTCAGGGTATGTGCAATTGCTGTCTTTCCTGTTAAGTATACGTTTATCCCTCCAACTGACAGTTGAGGCGAGGTTAGCAGCTTTGCTCTTGACAGTTATTAATTTATGGCCTAAAAGTAAGTACATGTGTGTGTGTGTGTTTGTGTTTGTGTGGGTGTGAATGATACAACATTAAAACCACTGACAGAAGTGAATAGCATTAATTATCTTGTTACAGTGGCACCTGTCAAGGGGTGGGATATATTAGGCAGCAAGTGAACAGTCAGTTCTTGAATTTGATGTGCTGGAAGCAAAAGAAAAAAAAAAGCGGGGGGAGGGGGGTGGGTTGAGCCACTTTGGCCGAATTATTGATGGGTCAGATCATTTCCAAAACATTAGGATTTCCTGGTATTCAGTGGTTAGTACCAACCAAAAGTGCTCCTTGGTCATGGGTGCAACAAAGTCACTGCATGTGCACCAGGATGCACTATGGGAAGAGAAGCTGGTGGAGGCAGTGTGATGCTCTGGGTAATGTTCTGCTGGGAGGCCTTGGGCAATGCGTTCATTTTTATGTTACTTTGACGCGTCACACCTAACTAAACATTGTTGCAGACCAAGTACACCCCTTCATAGGTGGCCTCAAATATCCAAAATCTCAATCCGATCAGGCATCTGCAGGATGTGCTGGACAAAGGAGTCAAATCACAGGGCCTGAAAAGATCTGCTTCTAATATCTTGGTTCCAGATGCCACAGCACACAGGTCTTGTTTAGTCCATGTCAGCTGTTTTGGTAGCATAAGGGGGACCTGCACAATATTAAGCAGGTGCTATGGCCCATCAGTGTGAGTGTGTATGTGTACAGTTTCCAATTCATAAATAAACAAAAGGAGAAAGAGGAGGTCTTGGCCTGAAACAGTTGCTGTCTCTACTAATTTGAGTATGAAAGTGTTGGATCAGTTATCAACATTAATGTTTGCCATGTTGTTTTCATATACGGTAATTGGTTTAATTTTTGCATTCAGCAGACTTTCTCCTACTTTTGACTATCTGAGACTCAAAGTACAAGACCTACCATAAACACCCAGGCTACTACCTATTACAGGGCTGGTGTATTATTGTTGGTGCAGTAGCTTTGGTGTAATTCCTCTATGCACTGTTCTTTGATATCCAGATTCAGAGGAACCTGCGGAAGCTGCTTGAAGAGAGCTGACTGGCCCTGTCAACGTCACGCCTTCGCAACAACGCTTCAAAGCATCTTTCTTGAAGAGGATTCACAACTGTGCAATAATACCTCTCCCTCTCCATCTCTGTCTCTCTGTCTCTCCCTCACTTCCTCCGCTCAGGAGTCCTGAATCAGGACTACACATGTTTTTACCCGAGTTAAGATATTTTCTCCAAAGTAGTAAGAGAAAAAGGGGGGAAAGCTTTATTGCTAGTTCTGTAGAAGTCAATAATGTTCTAGCTAGTGAGAATATGAATGTAAATGAGTCCCAAGGACTCAGGGTTTTGTACATATCTAACATTTGAAAATGGTCAGAACTGATTTCTGGTCTCTATGGTTGATTGTTGTTGTCAATAAAATATTTATAGTGTACTTTAACTTGGGTGATATGGTTTGTGATTGCAGAGGAAACTCAAACTAAGGCAGCGTTGTGATCAGTATAGAATCTAGAACCGTCTTTGCATCATCCTCTATTAAATTTCAGCACGTGGCAGGTGTGTTTAAAAAATGCAGCTTTGGTGCAATATACTCAACATACCAACATACCACGATGTCTGGTATGTATTCTAATCCTGTAGTAACTAAAGAAGGAAACAAACATTGAGGGATTATAGTGCATGCTTAGAAAACTGAACCCTGACCACTGGGTCCTTTGAAAGTGTTTGATGTGGACATTCCCAGTGCAGCTGTGGCCCCACCTGCTGGAGGTAAAGGGACATATTTAGATATGCATAGATTTAGGGAATAGCTTTGATAATTTCAGGTGATGGAACATTTCAGTCTTCATTTCAGCATTTTGTAAAAACAAAAACATTTTCTTGGTATTCAAGAATCCTATTAACAAACTGATTTTTAATAACTGCACCTCAAAATGTGGTGCATTAAAATGAACAGCAATGTTGTGTATGTCCACCCTGTGGCACCAAAAGAGCTCTGACTCTTCCAGAAGACCTTTAAAGGTGTACTGTGGAATTTGGCACCCGTAAGTTGTGAAGTGGGGATAGTTGGTCGAGCCTGGACCAGTTTCAGACTAGTTTGTCCAGTATGGCCGCTAGATTGGATCAAGGTCGGGCGAATTTGCTGGCCTAGTCAACATATTGAACTCTGTAATGTTTTTCAAACTGCTTTTGCAGTGTGGCAGGGCACATTATCTTACTGAGATCACCATTAGGGGATGCCATTACAAAGAAGGAGTGAACTTAGTGTGCAAAAACATTCAGGTAGAGGGTACTTGTCAAAACCTACACACATGAATGCCAGGACTTGCCAGCAGAACACTGCTCAGAGCATCACACCGCCTCCATTGGCTTGTTTTCTTCCCGCTGCACATCGAAGTGCCATCTCTTGCGCTTTGGGGGCCATGACCTCTTTTACATGTCAATGGTTGGACCAACTTTGGTAGGTACTAACTACTGTTTGTATGCTGGAAAAACCCATCATAGCCATCAGTTTGCCCTTTGTCAAAGCCGTTCATCGTCCATTTTTCTTCTTTCAGCTTATCAACTTATCGACTGGAAACTGACGTGTAATATAGCCCATCATTTGACACATCACTGTAACCAGAGAATGTTATTTACTTCTAAATCACCTGTAAGTGATTTTAATGTTGAGGCCTATTAGGGTACTTGCAAATATTTAATATGAAAGAGGTTGAAGCACCTCTAAATGAATGCTTACACAGCTCTGATGACAATTGCTGAGGGACCCAAGGTTTATCTAGAGCAGTGGTTCCCAACCTAAGGTCCCCCCCACCCCCCCCAATGGGGGCGCAGAGAATTTTGTCTGCATTGAGTTTACCAAAATTATTATTGTCCACATTAAGTTCTTAAAGAAACATAAAAGCGTGTGAGAGTGATTTTTTTGCAAATAAAAGTTTGTAATTAATCACTTTATTCTTTTTGTGTGTCTATGCGGGTAGGAGTTGGGGGGCCTGGTTTGTGTTGGACACAGGCAAGGGGGGCTTCAAGGAAAAACTTTGGGAACCACTGATCTAGAGGAATGCAAAATACCCTTAAATCCAAAATACCCTTAAAGAAAAAACACAACTTTCATCAAAAATAAAAGAATGTTTTATTTGTACAAAGAATCTGTCTCAGGGTAGCATTGACATAAGTGCTCAGAAAACAGATCGCATGACTAGTCTGTTTTTTACATTTTCGTTTTAAACCTTTTCATGACATTTCACTTTTCCATACAACAAACTCCTCTAAAGCCTAAACAAATCAAACTGACCAAACTAACCGGACACTTGAGATTGCTGATAGTTGTGGAAGAGAGTCTGGATCAAGGAAAAGGCAAAGCTGAAACTGTTAGTGTTTTGTTCTTCTTTAACTGAAGTTCTGTTCAGTTCTGTCTTCTGTCAATCTTCACTCAAACTTGATTCCTTGTGCCAGCGGCAGGTCCTTGCTGTAGTTGATGGTGCTGCATAACAGAAATGAATATTTTTAGGGTTTCGGTTTATTAGTTATAGAGTATTTCCTGTTTAAGTGTGTTTTAATAAATAAACTGTTTTAAAGTTTATTCTGAGGAGCAATATAAAACTGGAGTCAGATATTAATCCCCAAAATGTATTAAAAATCCTCAAAAATGTAACATGCAAGGGCAAAAAAGTCTGCATAGTGAATTGCATTCAGTGCATTTAGCACCTGACAAATTCTAGCACTGTTTAAGTAGTTTTAAACAGGTGCCAGGTGTGTGTGTGCGCACTCACCACGTAGACCTTCTCATATACTGCTTCCACGAGTCACTGCCTGACTCACGTCCACCTCCTGTGTGTTTTTCACCACCTGCACACAAAAACACCCAGGAGCGACTCAGATATGCCTTTACACACAACCCTTTTAATAATACTAGAAAAAGAAAAAGGGACTAAACCCACCGAAAGCTCCTCCAATCTCAGCTCCACTGGTTGGAATGTTAACGTTAACGATGCCGCAATCAGAGCCTTTGGGTCTGTGGAGAAACAAAACACTCACAATCTCCAGCGTTTTCACATGAACGTATTGGACAAGAGCAAGTCTGTATTGCTACACCACTCAGAAATGAGCACAGATTTTATTTACTACTGTTCTTTTGCATTGTGCCGTTTCATTATGTTTACATGCAGGCAACACCTCAAGTATGTTCTTAATACTAAAACAACATATATATAAAACAGTATGTAATCTTCGCGATAACGGCGTTAATTAACCCCCCCCCATGTCTAATAGTGCTTAGGTCAACCTTAGTCAGACCATGACGATGTGATATTGCTGGTTATATGATCATATCAAACTGAGCCATGTCAGAGTGTATAAAAACTTAGCAGCATGAGCGGCGCACTCACCCTAGCCAACGGAACACTCTGCCCATGTCTTTTGTGAAGATGCTGCTAGACAGGCCCTGTTTGACTTCATTATTCCAGGCAAAGGCCTCTTCCTCTGTCTGAGGATAAAAGAATGAAAGTGTGTTAAGGCAAAAAGCCATAAGACCTGAAAACCTGCATGCTTGTAGGGAAAATAAATCACGTGTACCTTAAATTTGATCACATAGAGAATGGGGACGAAGGTCTCAGTGTGGACGATGGGGGCGTCATGTGCCAAACCAGTGAAGATGGTAGGCTCCACGTAGTTGCCAGGGCGGTCCATTACCTGGCAAATTAAGGTTCGCAAGTCATTTCTTTAATGAGCTTCTATTCTACTATATTCGTTACTTTTCATAAACTATTTGCATTACTGACCTCTTATATCTGTTATAGTTATTTTGTTATCCTGGTGCACTATTGTTAGTCTTTTTTTAATTCTCTATTGTCTTATCTTTATTCTTATTGCACTGAGCATGCTTATGACAAAAGAATGCTTGTTCTTTCTTATAGGAGTGTAATACCACCATATACATTGCAGAGATAAAAACGTAAAAACGATAAAAACATAGTAAACCATGATTAATAACCATAATCAATTTCACCGTAAAGGCTTTTGTGATACTGCAAAAGAAACCACCATTAAAACTAGAAATGAGCCCTTTAGCAAATTGCAGAACTTGACAAATTGTATGATGTAAACATCGCCTATATTCCAGGGCTTTATAGGGGCTCCAATGGCAGTCACATGATCCAACAAACAATGTCAAATTATGCAGGCAGTTTTTCCCAACATTTTGCAAGACATTTTGCAACTGAAGTATGAACCCATAAAATCATATTCTGTCTGTAACTGACGGTTTCCCTACAGTATTTCCATCCCCACCAAAACAATCCCTCAGCAGAGTAATCCTATTACCTTCAATACAGATTAAAGTGAGATTTGTGGGATCAGAGTTTGCATTCAATTCTGGAGTGCCCCAGCAGGGCTGCAGACACCTTTCACACTGCATAATGCCTTACACTTAAAGTATTTTATAAGTAGTCACACATGGGACTGTTTTTGGTGCAGTATTGTACCTTTCCACCACACACAAGTGTGCCACCCTGCTGCTTGGCCTGTTCTATGGCAGCCAGGTACTGCTGAACAGCTTGCTTGGTGTGAAGTGGCCCATACAGAGTACTTGCTGTAGACAAAAAACAAACAAACAAACAAACAAAATCATCCATTTTTGAGTGTTTGCTCTTTTACCTCTTACACCTCCAGCATCTTTATTTAGGGGAAAGTAATCGCACTGTATTTTGTTGTAGTTATAGATTTTAAAGCTGTATTGACTTTTTGTAAGTTTTGAAAGGTACAATAATGCATGTTCCCTTTGGAAATATGTAAAGCTAAAATGATACACCCTTCCTCTGGGAAAGTCAATGCAGCGTAGCCTTAAAGCTCACTTCAGGCACTTAATGCTGTACATGAGTGTACATGAGTGGGCAGTTGGTAGCCTAGTGGTTAGGGCATTCGCCCTGCGATCAGAAAGTCCAGGTTCGATTCCCAAGACCGCTAGGCACAGCTGAGGTACCCTGAGCAAGGTACCGTCCCCACACACTGCTCCCTGGGCACCGTGTTCATGGCTGCACCCCTGCCCCCTGAATGGGTTAAATGCAGAGGGTGAATTTCGTGCTGTTCACACTGTGTGCTGCGGTGTGTTCACGTATGACAGAATGATCACTTTCACTTCATAAATATTTTATTTCAGACTAATGACAGTGTCTTTATTTTGATAGTAGACAGTACATAAATGGAATACGGTCCTTTTTATTACCCAAAACATTTTCACATTTTAAAAATAGTAAATTCTTAACTTCCTTGTTTTTTTAGTAACTGGACAAAAAACATGAACTTACGGTCCCAGGGGTCACCAATACGGACTTGCTTGTAGGCTTTGGCTAACCTCTCCACAACCTCATCATGAACACTCTCATGCAGCATCTAGCAAACACACATATTAGAAATAGAAACACCAGATACGTGCTTCACCTTAAAACCAGAACAGGTAACAGATAAAATGAAGAAAAAGAAAGGAAGCCAAGACAAAGAAAGCGCTCAATTAATAAAGTAATTATTGGTGCTTTTGGTGCCCATGTTTTACTCACCAGTCTCCTGGTTGTGGTGCAGCGCTGGCCTGCAGTTCCCACAGAGGCAAAAAGAGCTGAGGGCACCACCAGGTTCAGGTCAGCATCCTCAAAAACTGATGAAAAGATGGGTTTTAAACATTCTGATGTCTAGTCAAACACTAGAGGCACTGTGTACTGAAGTGGAACATTTAAGAATTTTCTTTGTCATGATAAACAGTAATAATAAGCAGGAGTGTCATAATGTATCATGGGCATCATACTCGAATGGTCACTGGACACTGTATTGGGACACTGTGGTGAGGTGAACGGTTTTCGGGGAATAACCCGAAAAAGTGTCTGAGTGTTTGCACCACGGAGAAATCGCACCTTGAAAAAAGGGCTTCCCTTGTGTGTGAAATCATCCATATATTTATTTCCACAAAATAAAGCAAAAAAAAAAGCGAAGGATATTTTCAGTTTCTGCATTGTTTAGGGGATTTCCGCGCAAAACTATGCGTTCGGTTCTCACAAAACCAGAATGGAGTGACAGGCATTGACAAAAACAGAAGCTTTTCACATTATAACTTGCACATATATAATATAGTATAGAGTATAGTGACTGCATAGTAATGAGTAGCTCTATGGCAGCCCCTCTGGCATTATGTTCATCTTTAGGACACTAAGTGACTAATATCTTATGAACTTTTATTTTCACCATTTGCTCCTTTTTAGATTTCCAAAATGGTGCATTATTATTTTTTCCATAACTATTTATTTCTGTTTTGTTATAATATTTCTCTCACATTTTAATAGAAACCATATTGCAAGCCTTGAGGAACAGGCTATATTAATGAAGCTTGCTTCTTCTAATGAAAGACATTATAATGAGAGACTATTTGAGTATCTTACCAATGATGGCGTTGTTTCCTCCAAGCTCTAGCAACTGGCGACCTTTTCAGAAAACAGTTATTTGTAAGTATAAAAATGATTTTGAGGTATCAACACTTTCAAAATGCAACCAATAAGCTGACCTGTGATGTTATAAGTGTACAACGCTATCTAACCCTATGTTCACATGGGGCGCATCAAAGCAACCCTGAGTAATTCTACGAGGCCTCTTTTATGATATATTTGCAAAACCAAGCATTCTAATGAGACACAGTCACGTATTTCATCTCTGCCTGGACATTCAGTATTTGGCAGAGCAGCCATAGCAAATGTTGATGCTCTCGATGTGTGAACGTGGGCTAAGAATAAGTAAACATAATATGCTAACAATACAAGTCACTCACCAAACCTCTCCTGCACCATCAGAGATACCAGTTTGCCCACATGAGTGCTGCCAGTGAAGGACACCAGGTCCACCCGCTCGTCTTTCGCCATCGCTGTGCTGCAGACAGATCACACAAACCACTAAACTTGAACCATGAATACAGACACGAATGAGAACTTTAAGAGCCTCACATCTGCATGATATGTGAGAAATACGGAATAATTACACTAACTGGCAAGTTTCACACGCCTTTATTGCCAAAACCCTTAAACCAGCAGAAAACAAATCTCCATTTTTGTATCTTGTTTACTCGCCTGGCTTCAACAAAGAGGCTTGCCAGTATAGGGCTGGGCGATTAATCGAAATCGACATTCAGAACCTATAATCGATAAAACATTTCCAGGTTGATTATTTCGATTACTTTCCCTTAAAAAATATAGATAGTAGTAGTTTTTCCTTCAATTATTTTAAAATCGAGTAATGCAGCCTTCATTCAAAAATCTCTCGCTTGTAATATGTGAGCATATTTACTGTACAAAACTTGTCAGTGAACTATGAGGGCAAACAAATAAATAAATAAAATAATCGCTTAAAATAAAATAATCGTAATCGAGATTTCAATTTTAGGCCAAATCGCCGAGCCCTATGCCAGTATGTTAAAATGCTTTAGAGACATTACAGGTGTACTGAACATTACTTCCACTTTTATCTCTTGCTTATCTGTTCAAATATACATAGAAATGTAAAACAATAGACAAAACATTGACTCAAACACCTTTTAAATGCAGGCTAGAGCAGACAGCCTTGACAATGTACTGGGTCATTTTTAAAGTGGTGCATTAAGTCCACAGTGCAGAGATTCGGAGCCCAAACTACATAAAAGTGCCTCTGTCCAAAAGAAGCTCACTGAATATTTTGTTGGGAAACAGTAGCACTGCACTTACCCAACGTCAGCCCCTCCGCACGTCATGGAGCAGATAGCACCAGGGAGGTTATTCTGCTCCAGCACCTCAGCAACAATCCTGAATGTAAAAAGAAATAAAACAAAGAAAGAAGATCAGGCTAAAGTGAAAGGACAGCTGCTTCTGCATCAGACTGGGACTGCGACTTGTGTGGCTGTGGATTGGCCGCAAGATTCTGTGTGATGACTGTTGATCAGCAGGTCTCATTTGAACACTATTGCATGACCCGCTGCTCCTAGACAAACAGCATATCATGATATTTCACTTAAAAACACTGACTACAACCTGATTTTCAACCAGTTGCACTTTACAAAACAACTTTAAATGTTAGACATGGAGAAAGTGAAGAAACGTGAAGATAAATCAGATACAACTAAAAGACCATTACTTGTGATATTTACATTTACAGCATTTATCTATATTCTCAATCATAATCACTGCCGTAATATCCCTACTAATATCCCTCAGAACTTCAGCTCTCGACGAAGGCGGTCGCACTTTTTTTCTCTCCCTCCCTCCCCTATCTCTCCTGCTGGCTCTCCTGTCTCGTCCTGTTTAGTGTCTATCTCTGAGACTCTCTTTATCCTGCTTTTTGGAATTCGAAATTATGGATTTGATCAACTGGTCTCTGCATGCAATTGACACCATCTTCTCGACGAGAAGCCTGGGTTCGTGGGAACCCAACTGTCCTGCAGGGACGTCTGCGGCCGGGTACGTGATGGACGGGTGGGAGACGTGGCGCATCATGTGC
>JBBPCW010000034.1:4505070-4520810 GCA_037974425.1 Phenacogrammus interruptus
GATCTTCGGATCACATGCGTGCCGAACCATGGAGAGGGATCGGTTCGGATCACGGATCAACAGTGATCCGTTGCACCTCTACTTGCGTGGTTATCGTTTTAGAAAACGCAGCACTGGCAATCTGTTTGTTTGTTTATTTATTTTATGTATATATTCTGTCTATCTGTTTAGTTACTTTGGCTCAACTTTTTTCTCCCATTCTTATCTGTGCTCTGTGAATTGTGTTCCATAATAATAAAACGCATGCAGTAAAGGCTGTTCTCCAAAGCTGATTAAATGCTCATTTTTTATAATTGTGGTGAATGTTGTTTGGTGAAGGTTCGATCACACCTGAACAATTTCGTCATAAGTATTGGTACAGATACCAGTTCAGTGTATCGGAACAGAACCTCATCTTAACTTTTCAAACCTTTTGTTGTTTAGGTAAAATTGTCAGAAGTTACACAAAGGCATGATGGTGAATAGTCAGCTTTGTATTCTGTGTTATCTTCCTTCCTTTCAGTTGAGTGTGGAATACTTCACATTCCTTCAGCATGCCATGCATTTTACTTTCTACCTAGATGTTGCCCATACCCGTCTGTACCTCAGGACCCCACCTCTCTTTTTTTGTTCAGTCACACGTGTTTGGGGCCCTTTTCCAGCTCTAAAAATTTCACTAAGACCAAAAAATCCTGCTTATATAACGAGCACATGTGTATGGATGCATATGGTGGGCTTTTATCTTCCTGTCGCAGGAAAGCTGTATTGTAGCCAGATATTTGTGAGGCCCTTGTGTAGTCATGTGTCTGCAGCTTTTAGGGTTCTGGTAGACATTTCTTATGATGAGAACTCCTGCTTTAAACTGTGCAGTCATGCGGTGGTGGCTCCACCCCCTCACCCCACCCCCTCTAAGTTGCATTCCAGACACACACATGTAATAGATAGGGCAACTACAGAAAATAACTTTTGGGATTAGAAAAATATATTAATTTGAATGTTTTCACTTGGTGGTGATGGGTTGGGTTTTGGGTTGGTGGCAAAAAATTATGCTTTTCACGAAACACAATTTCACAATATGTTTATCAAGACTAATAACCTTATGCTCTGTCTGTAATGAAACATGCAGTTAGTCAGTGGAATTTGAATAATAAGATCACATTTAATCAAACATAACTTTTAAACTCATAAATTTGCAAGTCAGCGAAGTGTCAATAAGTTTGCTGTAACACATCCCTCTGGAGCTTTTGCCTGTTATTCTGTTACGTTTGCATTGGATTCGTACTTTTTGCCTAAATGTCAAGGGTTTTTTTTTTTTTTGGTAAGAGAACAGTGCTTTAAAAAAAAAAAAAACATTTACAGTCTTTGTTTCTGTGACGAGGTTAGGATAAGATTCCATTGACTGGCTTGATTGTGTGTAAGATAGTGGTGCTCCACCCATTTTTGCTCTGTGAAAAAGAACTGGGTTTATATCATTGAGCATAGCAGCCTGGAGTCCAGATATAATCTGGTTTCAGGGAGTCCCATTCCCATCGATTTCCTTTGATCACTGTTATTGCCCTGTCTATATGTGTCACTGTAATCAACTGACTCATTGATCAGCTCTGAACACAATCTTTTTCAATGTCTCTTTGTTTCGCATCTTTAAAAACCCAAACAGGCAGCTGCTCCTGTTTTTCTTTCTCACCTGTATGCAGAAACATTCACATGTCCTCAAGTCTTTAGATGCCAATTATGGGTTTTGTTTGTGCTTGCAGCTACACTAAGAAAGACTCTGACCTGGCCAGTTCTCAGGCCCGGCTGAAGGATGTGGAGGCACTTCTGAACACTAAGGAGGCAAGTCTCGCCACTGCACTGTTTGAGAAGAAGTCCCTTGAAGCTACTGTGTCTGACCTTCAAGCCCAGCTCCGAGAGGTACCACCAAATTTTTATTGTTTGTGGTGTTGACTTTTTTTGGTACTTTCTGTGATTAAAAAACTGTGGTTCAAGGTATGCTGTACTAACAGAACTTTACTCCACTGTTGTATACAGCTTGAGACAGGTTTGGCATCAGCTAAGAAACAGCTAGGAGATGAGACTCTGCAGAGAGTGGACTTGGAGAACCGCTGCCAGAGCCTCATGGAGGAGCTTGAGTTCCGCAAGAACATGTTTGAGGAGGTAAAGAACCAATTTTTTTGGCTTTTAGGGATCAGTTTTGCTTTTTTACTGTATCGTGTAGCATGTGTGCTAATCACATCACATTCATTGGTTAAGTATTGTACTTCTTGGTCCATGTGCCAAAAATCTGCTGAGTTGGTGTTGAGCTCAAGCTAATATAGTAATCAGATAAGGGTCCTGTCAAACCAGAAGTTTAACAGATATTACAGAAGCTATTTCAGACTAACTTGGAATTTATTTGTAGTGTATTGTTGATCATTGAACATCCCTCGGTATGTGCTGTACTACAGACAGATAGTATTGACTAGATGTTCCATTGACAGAACTTCACACACTGTACCCACTCCCTGAGGATAGAGTCTCACAGTGCTGAGCGCGGTCTGATTGGGTCGATTGAGTGACGGTGCACTTACTGACCTGAAAGGAATCATGCTGTGATGTCAGCAAAAAGAGAAATATATTCGTACAAACGTTTTCAATGTAATTTAAATGTTAAAATGAAATAGTAATGCTAAAAAGTTACACACAAGTGGCTGAAACTTTGAACTGAATTTCACTGCCTTTGTTACAAACCGCTGCACACTAAGAGGTCAGGTTTAGACAGAATTATTCTTTTTGGCCTGTCTGCTATCGCTTCATTGTTTCTCGTCTTTCTCCAACCCCAGTTTTATTGACTCTTGGTGTGGCGTTCGCTCACATGTGCAGGTGATGTAGACGTAGACCTTTGAGCAAGAGCTGTTAAACACAAGCATATTGTGTGCTGACCACTCATCACTCTGTTCATCTGACTCACAGGAGATCAAGGACACTCGTCGCAGACATGAGACCAGGATGGTGGAGGTGGACTCAGGCCACCAGATGGAGTACGAGTTTAAGCTGGCCCAGGCCCTCTCTGACATTAGACAGCAGCACGATGACCAAGTCAAACTCTACAAGGAAGAGATGGAGCAGACGTACCTGGCCAAGGTGACTGGACAAACAGGAATGGAGTGTTTGTTTCCTTATCATTAATGGTTTAATGCCAACTGGAGCTCAGTAATTCCCATAAAGTTTAGTTTCATACCCCTCTTAAGCAGTGTTTTTATATATTATATTTTAAAAACATTCACTTGGACTAATAGTTTTGTGAGTACTAAATATGAATGCATATTGATGCATTAATATTAATATTGATGCCATTTTTTTTTTCTGATCAAATGCTTACAAAAGTTATTCACTGAAAGTGAAGAATCTTAAACTAGGCATTAACATGTGGAGAAGTCTTTTGGTGTACTGTACTTAAACGTAATGATAATCACATTTTATAAGTGTTTAACTTCAAGGGAGTATTCCAATTTTAAATATGATAAGTGGGCAGTATATAATGCAAAACAACATTTAAATAATGCAGTACACTGAGCGTTAACAGTTTTATATAACTTTATATACATGTGGCCATTTCTAGCTCTTTGTTCAACTTGTGGATTGGTTAGCTACCACTGTTGATCAAAAACCCTTGTAAAGAGAATGCTGATTTATACTAACAGGAATGATATTGTAAAGGTTTTGATAGTCATGCCAACCTTAAAAAAAAAAGGTCAGTGTCTGAAGCTCAAGTCTAAAGCAGACTTTGGGCAAGAGTTCAGGCAACAGTGTTTATCCTGTTTATTCCTTTTTTACAGTGATTCATTTAGTATATATTTAATTTTAACCTGATCAAAGAACTTGGTTGGCAACTACTGGGCTAGGAAACGTTCCTTCTATGGTTTTGGATCCATAGACTGTTTGTAACAGATCAGAGGAAAGACAGTATCACATGAGTGGGCCTGTATCTTAATCTCCAGTGAAATGGCATTATGTGTGTGTGCACGAAAGACATGGAACGTGTGTGCATGGCTGGGTTTTGTCATGTGAAAGTATGATTCTCCAGTGCAAGCTGAAAGTCTGCATCAGGTGATCCAGTGTGCTGAAACATTCACTTTCGTTGCAAGTCTCAGAAGTCAAAATATGCTGCAAAAGCATTTTGTGTGCATGCATAATTAGTGTTTTTCACTTGAGATTCTATACATCTTGAGTAGTGTCTGACTTTTGCATCAGAAAAATGATCTGTAGATCAATAAATTGGTATGGCTGCAAATAATGAAGCATATGCAGTGAAGGTTGCTTATGGATAATGTCATTTGGAGATGATCAGCTGGATCTTTGTTTGCAGAGATATGCTCACACCCTCAGATTTCTGATGTACCCTTTACACATCTCTCGCCATCTGCACTTTTGTTGCACTTCCTTCCAGTCTCTGTGCAGAAAGTGTGCTTCAGTTCCTCTCTGTGGTAGTTTGCTTCTTCAGAGGACTGTCTTACTGAGTCTGCTGTGCGTTTCAGCTGGAGAACGTACGTCTATCTTCCGAGATGAACAGCAGTTCGGCCAGCATGGCTCGTGAGGAGTTGAGGGAGTCTGCGCTGAGAGTGGACAGTCTGACAGCTCAGCTGGCCAGCCTGCAGAAGGAGGTATGCATCACCACTGTCACACCGTTTCTCACTTTTGCGTACTCTGTATTCTACTTATTGTTGGGGCATTTGCTCACTGTTGGTGGTGGGATTTCTGTGAGAATTAACACCCTTTGTTATTGTGATTGCCACAAAGCAGAAATTTTGTTTTAGCCAGATACCTTAAGCCAAAAGTTTAGGATTGTTGAATAGGCGTGTCCCTCAGCTCCTTTCCTGATGGCCAGGCTTGACTTCAGGGTTAGGTTTTGAGGCTGAACTAAGAATTCCTGCTTTGTGCGATACCCTTTGTGTGTTCTTAGTTGTGCATGTTTTTGTGCTGCGCAATAGATACAAGCCTTTAATTTGTACATTTCACACCCATGGGAAAGGGTTATCATATCTTAATTAAATGATTGGAAAATGCTTAATTCAAGTGTAAGCCTCATACGATTAGAAAGATTGTGTTCAAACTCTCTCATTAATTTGGAAAGGGCGTAACAGTGTCTTGCCTAACTAATGCAAAAGCTTGAGTAACTGGGCACTTCCTGTTTTGTATATATGTGTTGACTGTTTATGGTCCTCAATACCTTTTCATGTTAGTATGTTCAGGGGCCACTCGTTTTATTCACTACATTCTAAAATGTATTCTTTTTAGAACCTGTATTTCAGTTTGCTGTAATACATTTATATTGTCTTTCAAGTTCATCTCTACCAGCCCTGTTGGGTTTTACTAATAAAACTTAAGGTGAGAAAACAGCTTATATGTAACATAATTGCCAAATATGTTTTCTTTGCGCTCCAATTCTGGCTCATGTGGGCAGTCTGCCAATTATCAGACTGTCAGAATAATGCCTGATGTGTGCTTTAGCAGTGTAGGGTTTACTATATTTGACAGGAAGGAGAGACAGGTTGAACAGAGGCAGCAGAACCACAGGAGGAAGGGAGGGACAGGAGCAGGTAAATGAGAAGGCAGAATTATAAGAGTGGAGAGAAAGAAATCTGGATGTGTAAGGTATACACAGTGAAACCAGGTGAAAGACAAAGTATTTGTTTTGCTTTGAAATCAGAAATTGTTTCAACTGTGCTTTGCTCTACCTTTTTGGGACCCTTTTCTTTTGCTGTGTTTCTGACCGACTTCCTCTGTGTGAGGTAGACTCGAGGCTGGCAGGACCGTATCAATGAGCTGGAGGCTGCTCTGGCACAAGAGAAGGACCTGAGCCGCAGGATGCTTGCAGAGAAAGAGCGCGAGATCGCTGAGGTCCGAGCCAAAATGCAGCTGCAGCTGGAAGAATATGAGCAGCTGCTGGATGTCAAACTGGCCCTAGACATGGAGATCAATGCCTACAGGAAACTGCTTGAAGGAGAGGAGGAGAGGTCGGAATCTAAATGATTCAGATTTTTTAGGCTTATTTTCTAAAATTTGCAGAGCCACACAAAGATAGAGGAAACTGTTGGGCTGTCTTTAAAATATGTAAATGACTTAAGTTGATAATGCAAATGTGCCTCACGACTGAAAGTTGTGGGTAAAGTGTTGCTTCTTTTGTGACTATCCTGTAAATGGTGGGCTGTTCACTAAAATACTAATACTTAAATTACAGAAACTGAACATGATTGGTGCTGATACTGATCTTTTTAAACATCATTAAATATCTCTCTCTCTCTCCCCCTCCCTCTCCATCTCCCCCTCCCTCTCTCCATTAGACTGAAGCTCTCTCCCAGCCCGTCGTCTCGTGTAACGGTGTCCCGGGCCTCGTCCAGCCGCAGTGTTCGGACTACACGTGGGAAGAGGAAGCGCGTGGATGTAGAGGAGTCTGAGGCCAGCAGCAGCGTCAGTATTTCCCACTCTGCCTCTGCCACTGGTAATGTCTGCATTGACGAGCTAGATGTGGACGGCAAGTTCATCCGGCTGCACAACACGTCTGATCAGGTCAGAGACAATGAACAGGGTCTTTCTACATGTTTTATCATAAATCTCTTCTTAAAAGCATTTAGTGTGCTGAAGTTTAGAAATACACTTTCTTTGTAATTCTAATGGAATGTGTGGCTATTTGTAGGACCAGCCAATGGTAGGATTTGAGATGACCAGGACTATTGGAGATACTTCGGCTACCTACAAGTTTACACCCAAATATGTCCTCAAGGCTGGTCAGAAAGTCACTGTAAGTCTTGCCTACACCTGCTGTTTTACATAATTGAAGTATAAGTACTCTACAATGTCACAGAAGTGATTGCAAGACAATAACATGTCTTTGTGCTATGCGAGTTGTGACAAAGCATTGTGATAAATTAGCATTCTATTAATTATGTCTTCTAATTCAACCGCATTTGAACATGTGCAAAAAGTTATTGTCACAGGCGACACACCTGCCTCCTGCCAGGCATAGTCTCATTACATTTTGCAGCAAATATGAAAGCATAGTCATTGTTCTGTATTCCTGTAATACTTTTCACTGACATGATCATTTGCAGCGGTATGTGTATAAAATGCACAGGGTGCTATTCTTTTATGAACTACGGCAATGTGATCTGTGTAAAAAAGACGAAATGCCTCTGTGTTGTAAGTGCAGTGGTGTTTTGTATAGCAGTTATTCTACATGCTGTATTCCCGCAGCCCTACACCTGATCCAGTTTCTGATGGGATCAGCTTACACATGTACATGCTTAACATTACTATGTTGCAGTTGAAAAATAATGTAAGAGTGTTGTGTAGTTTAACATTTACATTAGGTATAATACAAGGTATAATACATTATTTATAGGTTTTATTTTCAAATTTTCTCCAAATATTTTGTTTGGAATTTTGAGTCAAGTGACATGCACAGTTTAAACAAACACTCCCGCAAATGACAAAAGCAATAACCAGGAAAATAATGTGGTTCTTTTTATTCTGTATATATAAAATTTATGGGTTTATTGTTTGAAGGTTTGGGCATCTAATGCTGGCGTGAGCTCCAGCCCTCCAACTGATCTCCTCTGGAAGAACCAGAGCTCCTGGGGCACTGGAGAGAATGTGAAAGTAGTCTTGACCAATGCAGAGGGAGAGGTAAGAACCAATGCCTTATTAGATGCAGTGTGACATCGGTCCAGTTCCCTTTCATTTTCAATTGAGAGACGCATTTGGCAAGGCTGTAAGTTGCATCAGTAGTGCTTGTTTGAGAGGTGTAATTCCTTTGGTGTCCAGCAGGTGTCAGCATGGATGTGCTTGAATGTGACTACTTTTAATTTTATTTATTTATTTCACAGGAAGTTGCTGTAAGAAGTACAGTGTTCAAAACTGCAATAGTCGAGGAGGAAGAGGAAGATGATGATGAGGGCGTGGAGGTCGTTGAGGAACATCTTTTCCATCAGCAGGTTAGATGCAGCACCTTACAATAATAGTGGCAATAACAATGACTGCAGTGAGACATGTGCTTGCAAAAAATTAAGTGTGAAGACAAAAATGTTTGTGATGAAATGCAGCCGCTGTTATGTTAAAACGGCTTTTCAGCGTTTGCAGCATGTGTTCAGTTTTTAACCAGTTTGTCCAGTTTTGTGCTGCCTTTAACTGGAAATTATGTAAAGGAATCTTGCCCCCTTTCCTCTAACTCGAGATGTGTTGTCTCTCTGTAGTAATTCAGTATGGAAGGTAAATACTCATGTTTTATTTTGCAGGGAGATCCACGTGCTGCCAAGAGAGGCTGCTCAATCATGTGATCACAGCAACACTACACTTCCACTACAACCAGTCTCAGCTGCCAATACTCTAACCACCTCAGAACTATTTTTGTATCACTAGTGTATTATAAACTGTGTGAATTTTTTTTTTTTCTTGTTTAGTTTAAAATGATTGTAATCCTTTTTGGTACACTTCTATTTTGATTTTATACGTGCATGCATACATGCAGAAGTATGCATCACAACCTGCTTTGTATAAACCAAATTTGTGATCAGTGGGGACTGAGAGCTTTGACAGTTTAGGCAGCTTTTGCAAAATCGCCCGGTCCTCCAGGTGCTGTGATCTTAATTTTTTTAAATGTGTATCTGTTTTTTTTAAGGATAGCATTTTAAAGGCCTCTTTATAGAAAAGTTATAATTTTATACTAGCTTTCTAGTTTTTAGCTGGAGAGGTTGTTACATATAATGGAATGTAGACTAGCTCAAGACAAACAGGAGTCGAAATGGACTGCCAGTTCGGAAGTCACTCTTGAAGAGCAAGCCGCCAGGTGGCTTCACATAGTTTAGTGTTTAATCCTGGGGACTGTCACTCATGCAGAAGTCGATGCACCACATGGTGTCACTCTAGAGTTAAGGAAGGGGCAAAACCAAGACACTTCTTAGGTCGTTATGATTGTTTTTTTGTTTTGTTTTTTCTCCCCAAAAAATTAAGTAACATAAACTAACCTTTTTTATTATTTAAGTCATTATATTAATTTCTTGAAGGTCTTTAAATCACTGAACATGCCAGTATACACTGCAAATAACTCCCTACAGATATAATCAGTTGAGCCATAATAACATGGAAGCTAGCATCACTCTTTTTGAGCTACTGTACTTTGCCAGCAATTATGTATGCACTCTGTTCATTGACTACACAGTATCTAGCTCATTTTGCATAGACATTCGCATATACTAATGCAGCCAAGCGCGTCACATATAAATAATTACCTCCCGTAACTGCCTGAGATTGAATTTGCTTATTTTAAGCCCTTTTGTCGGTCTTACCGAACTGACAGTAGTTTTATGCCTACCTTTTGATTTTGGCTTTACCATTATTAGGATTGTGGGTTGTCATGTCACTTGCATGCTTTTTTGCTGTAACCTTTACTGTTTGAAAGGTTAATAAATTTTGTTGTATTTTCTATCTAGTGTCCCTTGTGAGGGGTATTTCTTGTAACGTATTTACTCGTTTTGTTTTTTCATGAAACATCACTCAGTGGGGCTATTTTTTCCCTAGAATTTTAGTAATAGTTTATCTAAGACCTTGTTATCCATGATAACAAAAACGTACGTTAAACGTACGTTTATTTTTCATGACTTTAGGAGTCATGAAACCGAGTCTTTTAAAGGAACCCTTCAGGAAAAATTTCCATAATTTTCCTCTTATCTCAGATGTAGTCAATCAGCCAAGATGTGTTGAGTGTCAAATTTCTTTTCAGTTTAATACTGGAGATATGACTTATACAAGCAGCGATTTTTGTTATTGTTTATTTCATACGTGATAAACCCCATTGAAAACTTTTTAGACATATTTTTACAGAAAAGATTTGGGTGCATGTTGACTTCTCCAACAGTTAAATCACTCCAACAGTGAAAATATGTACCCAAATTATAAAGAACTTCATTTGTGCAAGAACACAGTCAAGTCAAATCTAGGTCTGGAACTCACATTGCCAAACTCTTGTGTGTTGTGTCTATCCACAAGGAAAAGAAAACCATTCTTTATTTCTTACTCTTGACTATTAATTCCTTTGTTTCAGTTGTTTGTTTATGGCTGCACCTGCCCTGCTTTGCAATCGATCACACCTCTTGAATGAACAAGGCTTTGAAAAAAACAGCAAAAACTTAAGTTCTTATGTTCCTATCATTTCTGTAAGCAGCTCCATGCTCTAGTTATTTAGTACATTTGTGCATCTCCTCATTTGGTAAATTGGTGTTTGATTCTACTGAAGTCAAGATAATTGTGTTGGTTTAGTATTGAGGATTGGTTTATGCTGCCAATCCAATTAAGTCAAATCAGAAAAACTGAAAAGGCTCGTAGACATTCCAACCTTTTTAACGATGGTCAAGCAGAACACTGGTTGAGAGTTGGTTGCAAATCCATTTTGAAGAATAAAGCTGTGCATTATTCATGCAGTTGTTACTGGAACACCCTTCAGGCAAAGACACAGAGCCAACATAATGATGTGTTTAAAATTTTATTACATTTACAAAAAGAAAACACTTTCATGGTGAACTCGAGGGAAAAACGGGTTGAGAATTCAAAAATAGTGAGCAAATATTCTCAGTGTCTGCCTAGTTTGCAAGCCCTTTCATCAGAATAAGAAAAGCAAACGTTAACTAGCTACACATCACAGTGAGGATAAAAGAACTGGACCTGTATTCATAACCATCTCAAAGTAGGAATACTGATCTTCCCCCTTTTTTATTTGTTAATCTTCCATATAGAAACAGATCCAAGATCAGCGCTCCGACCCCAAGCAGCTTTATGAATATGGGCCTTCAAAATAGACATAGCAGTGGAGCTATTGAGCAGACCACATGGCTTTTAGCTGAACCTTCACTAAAATCAGAGGGAGTCATTTGACTTGATTATATGTTTGGAGTTCCTGTTCATGGTCTATTGGACTGAATTCAGTCCAGCGCGCACCACAGAAGAGGCATTATCTTAAGGCCAAAGGCTTGGAGCGAATGTCTCTTGGTGGCACACTCATCTATTACAGAGCTTGAGGTCACCCACAACAAAACGTCCAGCAGCACATGACCATATTAACTGAAATGAATTACTTGTAAGATCTCAATGAAACAAAAAGCATGAAAGACTTATAATATTACAATTTCCATGTACAGGAACCACATTCTGCATCGCACTGCAATTAAGAACTTAATTTTCCTTTCTGCTAGGCTTGGCCCACAGTTTCCAAAGTGTTATGGGGAGGGGAAAATCTGACTGATGGTCTACTTGGAATTCAGCAGACCAGCCTTTGTGTTTTGGTTCTCTCAGTATTCAGCCCTGTTTTCTCAGACATGCTCTGTTTTCAAAAGGTTTAGAGACATTTGCTCAACATTTCTTCTGAAATCAAGGTAATGAATAGGAAGTTTGTCCTTCCTTCGCTTCAGTAATGGCTTCTACTCTTCTGGGAAGTCTCAAACTAGATTCTGGAACATTGCTGTGCAAATCTGATTGTTAAGCCACAAGCCATTAGTAAGCTACTGATGTTGATTGGTTCTGGATTATAAATGCTGCTCCAATTGGCCCCAATAGATTGGACTCCAGAGAGGTAGGTTACAAACACCCCACAGTCCAATGCTGGACAGCTTTATACCATTCATCAAGTTTGGTTTATACCATTCACTCATTTGTGGCTGCTCAGGCATGTCCTATTCTACTGGCCATGCGTTTCTGTGGAAATACACTATGGACAAAAGTATAGGGACCCATCTCTTTTCAGAATTTGGACTAGGCCCTTTACCTCCGAAGACACTTTTCTATTCCAGCATGAGTGTGCCCCAGTTCACAAAGCAAGGTCCATAAAGTCATGGTTGGTCATATTGGGTGTAGAAGAACTTGACTGGCCTCAACCCCATTCAACACATTTGGCATGAACTGGAACAGAGGATGTGAGACAGTGCCATAAATGCTCTACAGAATGAATGAGCACAAATTCCAACAGAAACTCCATAATCTTGTGGAAAGCCTTCCAAGAAGTGTGGAAGCTGTTATAGCTGCAAAGAACCAACTCCACATTCAAGTTTATGTACTTGAAGGCAATGTCATTAAAGTCCTTGTTGGTGAAATGGTCACGCGTCCCAATGTTTTTGTCCATACAGAATAGGTGCACTTTAAAGTATCTGAACGCACTAATTAGAAAGGGAGTCAGAACACATTAGGACCTGGTCTTCTGGGCAAGGATTAACACTAGTCATTTTCCTTTAAAAGAAAAAAGAAGTCCAGGACTAGGCTTAATCCCATAATAGGAAACCGACAAATAGTGTATTAAAGAAAACTGGCAAAACTATTACAATGTATGTTTGGCAAAACTTCCTCTGTGGATTGGATATATATTGGCATCCTTCACCTTGTTACACCAAGTATGAGTCCAGCTGAAAATAAAAAAAAGATTCCTGTAGATCCATGCTGATGATGACCAAACACTCAGAAAGAAACTACTCAGTCTAAAAGCTGGGCTAAAAAAGGCTTATTGATCTGTGTGGCTTAATGTTACCAGGGATCAACAAAAAGCAGTGACAGAGACATAGCTCACACCTAATGTTAGCATTATGCTAACACTATCAAAGAAAAGATCCCAGCCAACAGCTGGCTTTTCCCAAAGCTCTGAAACACCAACCCACATCCTCACGCTTTGTCAGTAGTCTTTGTCTTTTCAGAGTAAACAGGAACATCAGCATCGCCAGTGTGTCTCTGCAAGTCCAGTATCCACTGGACAGACTTGCTTCCGTTTAATTCAGGCTAATCTGCGTCCATGCCTTCACAAGTTAGAGTCACACTATGGTTTCTTTGGATGGTCGTTTGGCCCGTGGCAGTCCAGGCAGGGACGGGTTGCCCTGTGACTCTCCATGTGATTTAGGGAGAAGAAGCACCACCCGCTGATTGGTCTGACGCCATTCATTATACAGACGGCAGTGATACCTGAGGGACACCTGTACAAAGATACAGCAAGAGGTTAGATTTGCAAAGGTTGTTCAAGAGCATCTCAATTTTATTTAATAATAATTATATCTAAATATCCATACATCTCTTTATCATATACACATCACTCATCTTCTCATTCAGTGTTTTTACTTTGTTTTTATTGTTTTACATTGTAGATTAATATTGCAACCAAACAAAATGGTGAAGGAACACATGGAGTTATCCAGTAAACAAAGAAAGAGTTAAACACACTAGAATATGTTTTGGAATAAGGGAATGATGGACTGTTGTTTTTTTTTTTACTTAGTTAAGTGGTTCTTGCCATAATGTGCAGTAGAACCGTAGTGGAACAGGATCACTAACTGTGTACCAACCCGACCCGCACAACTGATGATCCCAAACACATTAAGAAGGCAAGAAATTCCACTAATGTTCTCTTGATGAAGAACACTGATGCAAAGCTGTCATCAGAGTGATGTTTTCAGTATTAATCTGCAGTCAATAATGTAGCCAATAATAAAAACAAAGGAAATTGTTGAATGAGAAGGTATGAATGGTTCCAGTCTCATAGCTTGAACCATTCATTTAACTCTTTGTTGTGAACTGCACTTTATTTTGTGTTTCAGTTGAATATGTCATTATCCATACATGCAGTGAGGTGAGCATAATACAAAATTCTTCAAAAAAAAAAAACAAAACAGGCAAGACATCTCAAATTCAAGTCCATAAAACCCAACATAGCAAAACACGACAAGTAAATGTAAACACTGCAGTGAATGTAAGCAGGAGCAACAAATGGAGACAATTGGAGACAAATGGATAGTGAAAAGGGAATTGGAATAAGGAGCTCTGATTTAATTACAATTTTACTGTTGTTTTGCTTCACTATTTTAACATAATTATGCAATATGAATATTTACATGGTAAGTTTCACAATGACTAACATTTATATTCAATCTGTGTCAGCAGTTTCGGGTCCGCACTGATGTTTTCTGTTTATTCCAACAAATGACAAATATAATGGAAAATGATATGCACTACTATTTAAAAAAAAAAAAATCATAATGAAATACCATCTCTTTTACTTATAACTGCAGTAATGGATTGAAAGTTTAAAATCTGGACTTTCCATAGACGTTTTCTACTCATTTCATGAAGCTTTTCTTACTGTTGGAAATAGCAGTGTGAAGGCTGCAATACACGAGAGATCATAGAGACTTTGTGGGTGTAAGTTCCAAACTTTGAGAGCAAATTACACTAAACACGCAGCCTCCCACTGAGGACAATCTGAAACGAGGCACATCCAGAAAAGCTCTGTGGAGACTCCCTGCCTAGAGGGGAGTGTAATGCAGCATGTCGTGTTTCATTCTATTCATGTGACATATGCTTTCATGAAAAATGCATCTCAACAAACCTTTAAGGAACACTTTAACAGCCACAACCAGCAATCAGTAAACATCAGTAAACAGCTGTACTGAAGTTTGTTTATTTGCAGATCAATAAGAGCAAGTAAACAACATCTAATTTTCAGGGACATTTGGACTTGCTGGCTGCACGTCTGGGAATTTCTCTCAGGGGCTTCTGAACATCTGACTGCAGCTTAAATTTATTTGCACAACCGACACTTCAGTATTGCACGCTTTGGCTTTGGCTTTGTCTTTGCTGCAGAACAGCTGTCCCATGCCAGGGCTATAATTAGATATTAAAACCCCATACATTTCACCTGCATTTCATATTTTCCCTTCAAGCAGATGTTAATGTATTAAAACGACTTCATTTCTACTTGACCGTTTTTTAATTGACATTTCCACCACACCTTAACTCGGCTACATTCTGCCATAAATGACGGGCAGATGGAAATGTACTCATGGTTGTGACATCACAACTACAATGTTTCAAGACAATGTTTAAAGTAAAACAAAGTGAAGGTAAAGTTTAACCCATTGCATTCAACCCATTCACCAAGTGAAGCAGTGGGCAGCCAGTGGCAGTCCTGGGATTTGAACCCATGACCTTCCGATCACAGAGGCAACTTCCAAACAAGCAGGCCACCAACTGCACTAAGACATTGTTTACTACATTTCAGTTTTTCATGAAATGGGCTCTTTAGTGGTCTGGTGGTTGGGGATCGTATGGTCATGGGTTCAAATCCCAGGACAGCAAGTAGGTACCCCTGAGTAAGGTACCACACCCACACACTGCTCCCTAAGGCACTGCTCTGCTGGCAACCTGTTGCTTCACTCAGTGAGAAAGAATTTCACACTGTTCACACTGTGTGCTGTGGTGTGTTCACATGTGACAAACTGCCGATTTACACACTTGCACTTACACTTAATGGCAACATGATCAAAGCTACCCTGTGTTTTCCAGCCTTAGACTTAAACTGATTATGCACAAAACATGCTGTGAGCTGGGCTACATGATGGGTGTTACTAACCAGGGTCCAGAAGAGGTAAATGGTGAAGAGTGCTACAGTGAGAGCGATCAGGCCCACGGCTTCCAGTCTGCTGGAGAAGTGCAGGTGGTCCACGGCCCCCCGCAGACACAGCCAGCCTGAGATAGTGGCCAATGGCGTGATGAGCAGGAAACACACCATATCTCCAAACAACGTCCGCTTCTCCTGACGCAGCCCCGGGTTGCGCAGCCACTAGAGGAGAGCACAGTGGTCGGTGGTTAAATAACTGTCATTTCAGAAATACATACAAACACAAAAACGCATTTCAGAAATACATACATTCTTTATGCAGTTGATTCATTTAATCTGTTTACACACTGAATTGTTCATGGTACCA
>JBBPCW010000034.1:4527482-4538503 GCA_037974425.1 Phenacogrammus interruptus
AAGCGCTAAATTTAGCGCTCACACAGGGGCTCCCTCAGCTTAGTAGTTGGGCTTCCATGGCCACATATCACACAGCTCAAACTGCCAAAGTCTAACTGAGATCAAGCTGGAGCTCGACTGATATTAAAACAGCCTGTTTTACTCAAAATTAAATAACATGAGGATATTTATTTATTTCTTCTCCATTTTCAATGAGAATTTTTCAGTAGGACTACACTGAATTTACCATCATTTCAACAAGGCCATCAATTTATCTGTTCATCACTTGCAAATTTACGAAAACAAAAAGGGGTCTTCAGAGTCATTCTATAAAACCTTTTGCTTCAGGTTCCAAACACCTTTAAAGAAACTCATATAATGTAAAAATTCCATACCAATTAGATATCTTCGATTATAATTGTCCATCCAAACCAGGAAATTTTTACGGACCTGTAATGGATGGTTATAGTGAAATAAATATTTTCTTGGATTCCATCTTTCTAAGGAATAGTTGTGTGGTTTTTGTCCCACCACTTTTATGTCAGAAACCTCAGACTAAATCGCAATGCCAATGGTTTTTCACCATTAAAGGTTATTTTTGCTATGCTTGGGTTTACTGTGAGTCTGGAAAACTGACTGCAGCATTTTTTCACAACAGGAGAAGATCAGGCACATACGCTGTATATGGAAGTGTTATCATTTACATACAACTGGTTATGTTTTAGTCCATACCTCTGTTTGGCAAAGGCTACGTTGTTCGGAAACGCTCCATCCTTTTGCTTGCAGTACTGTGGCTCCTCGTTCGCTGGACTGGTGTCCATGGCTTTTCCCGGGAGGGCGGGGTCAGAGCAGTCCAGGCTCCCCCCCGGAGCAGACCCCTGTCCATTAGATCTCCTCAAAAGCGCAGCATCTGAGTGATCCGTCAACACTTCAGGTAACTGGTTGCAGCAACTGGTTGTCATGGCAGCAGACAGATGATGCCAACTGGGCCTATAGGGCATTTCCCATCTGGACCAAAGGGGAGACAAGGGCATGATTCACAGGAAGTGCATGGCTTTGAATGGTGGCTTTCTGTTGCAGCAGACTAACATGTCATATACAGGATTAAAACAGAGACAGTATTCTGGCCTTTCAGTTTGCACAATATTTATTACTAAAATAACAGAGCACAAATAACAAAGAAAGCTTTTGACATCAAATATCTTGGCTGATCTTGTGGTAAAGCATTTAAATAGTAAATTTGAGCTTTCTCCTAAACCACCGCTACTATGTACAGTAAAAAGAATAATGTGAGAACAATGCTGTGAGCATCTGATTGCATTCAGCCACATGAGAATTGGTGAGGTCAGGTATTAATGTTACTGATTAGTTCAGCGTCACTCTAGTTGACCACTTAAGTACTAGAAAGAGCTCCATCACTGCATAGAACCACGTTCCACCACCCTACAGGCCAAAGAATTCTGAGCTAGCTGATGGCTGCCGTTGGGCCTGGCGATCTCAGGTCAGTAGTTCCCTCTCCTAGCACTGGGGACCCCTGCTCTAGACATTTTCATGATTTCCTCATTTTATCCACCTGACCCAATAGGAGCTTGTTTGTTATATCAGATGTGTTAAATGCAGAGAAAATGTAAAACCAAGAAACATGTATAGGACTTAGGACTCAGCTGCAAAAGGTTTATGTGACTACATCCCAATCTGTGGGTGGTGCTTTTCTATAGAGACTATAGAAGCTCTGTGTGCATTTGAATACACCATGACAGCCTGGATGTGCCTTAAAGAAGCTGAGTTCACTAATTAGAAGGTGTATCTAATATTGGAGAGATAGTCTCCAATATGGAGAAGTAGCAGGGGTGCTTTAAACAGAGCTGTCCAAGCCTGAGAGAATGACAGGACCGGGAGCTGAACCTCGGTCTTAATGTTTAAGAGAGCCCGTCTAATTGTACTGCGGTGGGCTGGCGTCCCGTCTCCCGACCACAGACCCCGGGATAGACTCCAGGTACTCACAACCCTAGTAAGGATTAAGCAGTTACAGAAAGTGAATAAATGAATGTCTACTTGAACACTGATCCTGTAAGTGGATATTACATTGACAGTTGTGGAATTTGTTTTGTTTGTTTCAATTTCTGCCATTTCATTGGACTGTTCTCAGGGGTGTGTGGGCTTCGTAGTGAGTGTGCCTCAGCCCATCTCTTGATTGTAGTAGCAATGGTCACAAAGGGAGATAAGAGAAATGCATGGGCTTGGCACCTGATGACAGATGAGTTAAAATAGCAGCTCAGTTTTGCCACTGCTGGAATCAATATTCAACCACTGGGATCAACCAAAAGACCCACTAAAATCAATCAGACAGCAGTATTACATCAAATTTTCCTATTCAGCACAGCACCGATCCAGTACTGGGATTATGAGCAGAAATTGCAGCATCAGATACTGGAGGGGAAAATCTAGTCTGAAGTACAACACACTGACACTGTGTGTCAGTTATGTTAGTAATCTATAGCCCCTTTCACATACACGGCAACCCTGAACCTTTCTAGACGTTACATGGAGGTGCGGTATGTGTGAACACAAATATCAGTCAGACTGAACATTAAACCATTCACCCTTCCAGCCCCTAGTACAAAGTCTGTGTAAGAATAGACCAGGGCTTTTTCCCAGGAATTCACAGTGAGCAAGTGGAAGTGTTGATGACTGGAGCAAAAAAACAAACATCCAAGGATTAAAAATGGTTATTTAAACAAATATAACAACAGATATGTCTAACTGCAGAGACTGACACAATGCTGTGGGTAAGGGTCGACGCTGTAATTGTCAGATAGTAGAATGTTTGAGTACTCTGAGGATGATGTCTGTTTGTAAATGCTCATCTTCATCTCCATCAAGCCTATTTTTTTAAATCAAAAAACAATATCTTTTGGTATATTGCTCACTATCAGCCAATGCGCATTTTTTTTACACCCAGTATGCAGTTCAGCAACAGGTCTGCAAGCACGACACAAATGACTCAGAGATCACAATGTTTCCATTATGGTCAGTGCACTGACAGTGTCTCCATTGTGATCACACTTGTTCATAGAGGGCAAAAGACATCTCCTTTAACTTCTCAAGGCAGTGCGAGAGAATGAGGTCAGCAGCGAGTCAGTGAGCAGCTTTGTGGTGAGTTCACAGTGCACTACAGAGGATCAAAACTAACCCAGCGCTTTGCACCGATTCTTCCCATCAAGCACCCAGACGATATGACACAAAGCTAGCTTTCAGCTCCGCGAATAATAGGGAGCGATGACACTATTTTTTTTCTTTTCGAGTAATACAAAGACAAATATCACGATACCAGTACTGATGAGTTCGACTAAATTCACAGTATAAATAGACATTATAATTCAAATGAGCAGTTCAATACCATGTTGATGCACAAGTTCCATCACTTGCTATTTATGTATTTATTTATGAACTGTTTTTGTTACAGTTAATTGAGTTAGAGACAATATTAACTTTGTACAGGTCACATGTCACAGGGTTGTGCTCAGGGAGTGAGGCGAGGCACAGGGCAGGTTCCATTTGATGGTATTTTATTAAAGGACACAGACTCTACACTAACAAAACAAAAAGCCACAAGGGGCTAACAGAAACAAAGCTATAACTAAGATACACAAGTAGCAGGGAAGGTGAGACACATTGTGAGGGATAACCAGCAACTCTAACATAACCGCAAAGCACTTAAATACAAACAGACGCTGACAAAAACCAATCACAATCCCTAATCACTTAACTTAAACACAAGAGAGCTGACAGGGCAAACACAGACACCAGCACGAACACAGAACGCCAAAATAAAAGTACTCTGCCACCGAAACATCACAGAGGTCACATATCCACTTCCATAAGTGGAAGGGGTGTAATAACTGCCCCCTCTTCAAATAAATCACTCTCAATACATCCAGACTTTGCATACTTTTTGTATTGTGATAAATGGATTTGTACATTGCACCGCATAAAATACATATATTCAATAAAATATGGATATTCAATAAAACATAAAAAACACAATTTTTTTCTCTTTGAGTATTACAAAGACTAATAAAACAATACCCGTACTGCTTAATGTACACAATATTTGTGGTTACTTCTATAAAACAGGTTTAAGTGTCCAGTCTAAGCTTACATCTGCCTATTCTTCAGACTATTTTTGATGAGTTCTACAGGAAGGAAGATCATCTGATGATGGAACACCAACATGCCAAGACAAGGTCTCTCTTTGGATAATTGCAGCGCCTGTTGTACAATACCCAAGGCCGAGGGTTGAGAGCGGGTAAAAATAACGTAGCCAGAGCTGGGGGAAGCAGGAGTGTCACAAGGACAGGAAAGAGCTGTCACTCAGCAGTGCATGACTGTACACACAGCAGGTGGGGCTTTCCTGACAGGCTCTGTACAATGAAACACGCTCCCCAACAACCCAAACACACTGCAGGGGCGAAGACAAAAACCATCAAGTTTCACTTCTAGATCTTGTATTGTACTGAATGAGAATACAGCGAGTTGTTTATCTGCGAGCTGCAGCTGTCAGGGGCTGGCAGAACGTGCTTCCTCTGGCCCACCCTGCGTTATTGCTGATAGGGCCGATAGGGCCGATAGGGTATACACTGTCTAAACAAATTGATTGGAAGAATCGGGCAGTGTTAAAGCTGGACAGCCTGCTCAGTTTACAATGTAGAGTTAGTGGACGATATTCACAGACATGAAGGTCATAGTACTTCCACTACATTTTCGACCCATCATGTTCTTCGATTCACATGTTTGCACATGTCTCTTGTCCTTGCTTCTTTTTTTTTTTTAATTTTGAATAAAATACATTGTAATCATACTGGAGAGAGATTGGAAAATGGTTACATAGAAACTCATTCAGATTATATTTAATGCAAAAAACCCACAAACACTACAAGTGGACAAAAAATGTACAATGTGACTTTAATGTTGGGCAAAGCCTTCTCTAATCAAATATTCAAAGGTATCAAATTAACAAAGAGGTCAGATACACTAATATACTGAGATGCAGCTGCTCTCGACTCGATCAGAAGAATAAAAAGCATAGCTGTGCATGCAGCTACGCACACACGTTAGTGCAAAGACTCTTCAGAACACCACAGGTATCACAAAGAAGGTGTTATAGGTGGCCATCAGTGTAGACCACACGTCAACATCTCTGCTGAAGTGTTGTTAAGTGACTTGTATATTTAGCTTAAAAGGGAATTCACTGTTTAAGATGGCTAAAACTGGCTAAAAAAAAAAAGCAAAGTCATTCTGACAGAGAAATTTACAGTCAGAAACATTGCCAGCGGTGTGGATAGGACGTTTGCCACTTCCCATTTATTGTACAAAATACTTCATTCATTTCACAGGCTCCACAGTGGCGCAACTGTCTAAGCCTTGTCCCTGTAATGGGGAGTTCGAACCCGGCTGATGGCATCGCCTCATGCTATGAAAGGGTAGGATGCCCCCCACCCCTTTCTCCCCATCACTCAGTCTCTTAGATGACATAACAGGGTTGGTGGTTAGTGCTCTCCTCCAAGCGTGCTGAACCAATAACATTGCATTAGCCAGCACTTTTGAAAAGATGCAGGTACCCTTTACATGATTCGAAAAAAGCTTTCACCCTCTTTTGTACATGCTACCCTTCATTTTCCCTGCACTGGTAGTAACATGTGAATAAGAAAGCCCTAGTAAGGTAAAGGAACTGGACTTGGCTAAAGTGGTGGAAAACTGGGAAACGAAAATAAAATGTGAAAAATCCATTTATGGTGGAGGGGTATCATTAGGCAAAAATGTACCCAAACATGTCTATACAAAAATGCAACTCAAACTTATTTTTATCTACCACTTTATTATCGACCTTACATATTAAGACATTTGACTTGGTTAAGAAAAAAAAATGGATGTAAAACTTCATGGTTCACATAACCTCCTCTGTAAAAGTTTCTCAACAACAAACCATTTTACATCGAACTTCTGTGAATGACTTTGTAAAGAATTGTTTAACTGTGCGGAAATCTAGCTAAAACTGTGTAAATCCCCTTTAAAAATAGTCATTACATTAAGAGTGTGATCACTTTCCAAATACAAAACCACTCAACTTGCCGACCTGGATACTGTCCGGGTGCCGTCACCAACACGACTGAATGAAACCAAACCCAGAACAGAACAGAATGTCAGCGACCATTCAACCAGCCAATAACTGATAGTAGTTCTTGAATAATAAATCTAATAACTATTAACTGAACGTTAAGCCTAGGCTTCAAGTGAAAACATGTTATTTTTATTCTTGCAATTATTTGCAATTTGCAGTTCTTTTCATTACAAGTTACTGACAATTCTGTTTGTAAAGAAGTTGAAAAACAGCTTAAACCAAGTGTGGAGTGTCGAGAGTTAGCTTTAAGTCCTGAAGTGAAAGCGTGAAGAGAAGGAAACAGTGATGTGAGCGTCAGGTGTGTTTACTCAGTCTCATGTAGACATAATCACACAGACAGCAGCCACATTTCTGTAAAGCTGCAGATTTAGTGCAAACGTGCTGGGAGATGAGTGACAGAATGAGTTTCTGTTTTTGACTGGAGAAAGAGCGAAAAAAGAGCATGGGAGAAAGAGAGAGAGAGAAAGAGAGGGAGAGAGAGAGAGAGAGGAAGAAAAGATCAAGAGAAGAAGAGTGACAGAGTGGAAGACTGTCTGCCTCAGATAAGATGCTTAGCCTGCTATGATAAACAGGGAGGGAGTTCTGCTGAAGCCCCATGCCCTTTAACTATTCCGTCACACACACACACACACACACACACACACACACGGCGCTCCACTTTCACACCCCCACACGTAAAAGCTGACAGTGCAAAATGAGGTCCTACAGCACTGTGGTGAGATTTGGCCCTGTCCAATCAAACCCATTTATTGCATAATCCAGGCTCCACTAATTGAGAGTCCACACTCATTAGAGCGTCCACACAAATGGGCAGCAGAAAGGTACAAATAGCTGAAACAGGCACACAGCGTGAACAAAACACAACTGCGTTTCTATTCATCACATCCAAGAACTGCAGGAAGGCATTTGGGGGAAAAGCATGTCTTCTAAATACATCCTACAATAAATAAATATCATAAATACATATTATAATTCAAATGAGTCCATGAGACCATGTTAATGCACAAGTTCCATCACTTGTTATTTATTTATGTATTTAATTATTTATTAACTGTTTGTTACAGTTAATTATTACGAGTTTGACACATTGGGATCAAAATGAAGCATTAAATATTAAATGTGCCTTTTTTTTACAGGTCACATATCCCCTTCAACATGTGGAAGGAGGTTAATAACTGCCCCCTCAGCAAGTAAAACACATCCAGACTTTGTTTTTTTGTATTGTGATAAATTTATTTTTACATTGGATCACATAAAAGATCAATAAAAAATTAAAGGGTGGAGACACACACATATATAAACATGCCTTTTTCTATTAAATATGAAACTGTCCCGGTTTGTTACTCAGAAGCAATGAAAATTATTTGAACCACAATGAGTTACATCAATGGGTGCCTTAATATTAGAGCTGACAGTTTAAAGTTAGATGATGGGCAGTCACTATTCTCTGCATGAAGAAGATTATTTTCTGCTCTGTGGCTCATAATGAAACATACTGGCTTGTCAGAGTAACTTTGAGCGCAGAGAAACATCTTGTCTAACTTTAGCTATCATGGTGGATTCAGCCACAAAGTTCTATCACTCTAAAGCACTGGTGTTTCATGGTGGCAGCAAAGCAATATACAATATTAAATACTAAGGCACCATTTACTTCTGGTCACTTCATGCATTTGAGCATCAGATGTATAAAAATGTAGGTGCAAAAACACCCAAGACAGCTTTAAAACAGATATAAATCTGAGCGCTCAAACCACTTCAGGACGTGGGTGAAGATTCATTCAAACCACTTTAACAGTGTAAATACATTTGAGAACCAAAACCCCTCCTACAGCTGTTATAGCGAATCCCCCTGTAACTCTGTTTATACAAGTGGCCGCCCTTTGATACTCAGTTCAGCATTGCTGCTCTTTCAGTTTCATTTATTTATTCCCTGGTACACTTTGAAAAAGCCATTTGCCTCAGATAAAGCTCCAGTTTAGTTTAACTTTACCTTGCATTGTTGCTATTCACTGTCTCACGACAATACACTGTGTTTTGATATACATTTACAATTATGGCATTTATCAGACACTTTTTATCCAAAACGATTTCCATTCACTATCTCTCCCTGGAGCAACTTGGGGTTAAGGGTCTTGCTCAGGGACCCAGTGGTGGTGTGCTGAAGGTATGACCTCTTGGTCCAGAGGCAGGTATCCTCCCACTAGGCCATGATGATCCCATGGTTCAGGAGGATCATTATTAACCATCATGAATCATGGTTCAGGTGATGCAGGAGGATCGTTATTCTTATAGGCTTCTGACTGTGTTATGGAAAACTGTGCTTTTCCTTTAAACAGAACTGAAAAAGGAGAAGCAGCACAGACGATTGGTTGTTGTCGCCACATGGATTTCAGTCTGACTGACCAGAGACGCATTTGACTATCAAGTGAAAATGCATGTAGCTAAAATCTGATCAGGATACAATCCAGATACCAGTCCAACAAAATGATCAAATGTAAACTAGGTCTAATTTACACTGAGTGAGACGGCGCTGAGCTGCCAGTTTATTATTATTATTAATTAATCATTTTTTTATTAATTATTTGATCTGATACAACAACTAACTTCATGCTAGGCTAAATACTGTGACATCACTATATTCACCTGCAATACAAATCAGTACAGAGAGTGACTGTTTTCAACCTCAGTTTTAACATTTACAGTGGTTGCTGTGAGAAGTGGGTCTTGTGAGAATCTCGTGTCAGGTTTTGACAGTGTGAACTATTTTTGTTACGTCTGACTGCTGTTTGAATGAGTTGAAATACTGGATCAGAACTGAGGTCACGTTTTAAACTCACAGTCACAAAAGCAGTTATCATGTAAAGATAACACAGGTTAACAGGTCAAAATCATCAGAGATAAGATTATTTTTAACCTGTGTTTAGTTTTCCTGCATGTACAGTGTGTGTGATGAAGCTAGTTCTATACTGCATGATAGTTGGTATAATGATCATATAATAATCATATGTTGAGTGTTTGTGAAGAAACAGTGGTAACCGACTGACACTGATCATTATATCTATGCCACAGTGTGGCCTGTCTGACTTCACACTGAACATATTGAAACAGTTACTGGATCGGTGCCTGTGGTTTAATAAAAACCACATGCAAGTCTATTGCAAATATAATATGAATTCAAAAAGTTCAGCATGAAAACTGGTTTAAAAAAGTGTGTTGTTGTTTCTGATGATTACAAAACAAAAACTGTTGTTGACCTGTGTAATTAGTGACTGTTTTGATCCAGAAACTCACAAATGCTTTCAGTGCATAAGAAAGAAAAGCCTTAAACATGATAGACATGTGTTGAAGCAGAAGAAGCTGTTGTTCATAAAAGAGACTCCAAAAATCCAATTTAAAAAACTGCATATAATGTAAGTCCGGTCAGTCATTTATCGCAGTAGCTGTGGTACAAAGAATGTGTGAGAATGTGTGTAATAGCGTGTGAGGAGGCCTGCCAGGGTGCATCTTCTGTCGGGGGGTGTAAAGCTGTTGGGATGCCAGTGCCACATGCTTGTCACAGCTGTGAACTCCAGAGGGCCAACTGGCCAGCCGAAGCTCAACTAGCTCAAGCTTCTCTCTTTTCATCTGTTCAATGAGTGTCTGCCTGTGGGCAGTGTGGCACAGCTCATAAAAGCAGGGGACCAAAGGAAAAGCCACCAACTTAAAGAACATCTGAGAGATAACTGCGTGATCAGTAGAACCTCAGCCTAGGGTGGGGGTGGGCAATATTCCAGTATGTGGTCTTTCTTGTCATGATTCTATTCTGAGTAAATGATGGACTGCCATAAACACGGCATTAAAAGACACTTTACTAAACAAGATTGTCTCAAACACTTCATATAATTGAAAAATTCTATACCATGTTCCCACTAGAGACATAATCACATTATATCTCTAGTGGGAACATGGTCTTTCACTTTCATTTATTTATTCCCTGGCCCACTTTGTAAGAGCCAGTTGCCTCAGCTAAAGCTCCAGTTTAGTTAAACTTGACCTGGCATTGTTGCTTTTCACTGTCTCACAACAATATACTGTGTTTTATGCATTATGGTCAGTATTATACAAACACCATCACTCAGCATGGTGCAAGACAACACACCTGTCTGTTAGAAAATGTAAGAGAATTGGCTGTTAGTGTAAAGTGTGCAAGTGTAACGTGACCACACACAAAAACAGCACGAAACTCTCTGTATTCTCTGTATTTAACCCATTCACCAAGTGAAGCAGCCAGGAACACGGCGCCCAGGGACTAGTGTGTGGGGACCGTACCTTACTCAGGGTACCTCAGAGGTGCCTCTAACAGTCTGGGGATACGAACCCACAACTTTCTGATCGCAGGGCGATCAACCTAACCACTAGGCCACCAGTGTGTTGAGTCGTGTAATGCTGATGTGTTTATACCGGCTTGAAAAGATGTGGTGCTGCTTCCCATGTCTCAGAGGAAGCACACGCTTGACCTGCCATCATTTCATGTTTTACTGAGCTTGATTAGCTACTTATAATTTAACTTACTTTACTCATCTCGGTCCAACTTATCTTACTAGAGTACTACCGCAATGAACAATCAGTTTGGAACCACACTCAATAGAGAATGTGGTAACCCATTCTTACAGGCAACAAACCAAAACATAGAGTAGAATTTAAAACCAAACATGCCAGTGGAAGCTGCCTAGGAATAAAATGTAACCCTGAATTACATCTCATCAACTCAAAACTCAAAATGTATTACAATGTATTAGTGCTGACAAGCGATTAAAATTTTTGATCTAATTAATTACATGGTGTGGCGATTAATTAATCTAATTAATCGCATTTAATCGCA
>JBBPCW010000034.1:4538603-4552228 GCA_037974425.1 Phenacogrammus interruptus
TGTGTGTGTGTGTGTGTGTGTGTGTGTGTGTGTGTGTGTGTGTGTGTGTGTGTGTGTGTGTGTGTGTGTTTCGGTGTCATTAAAGGTAGAGTTCAGTGGATTAGGGCTGTGTGTTAAATTCTGGCTTCTGTGCCAGTTTTAACTTTGCTCTAATTCCTCCATGCGTAAGCAGGAGGGCCAGGTGAGTGGTACAGTATTAAGCCTGTGTGTCAGATCTGCTGGGCTGGCCCGAGGAAGTGCCTGTCCTAATCCCACTCTGTCCTCGCAGCTGTCACTTTCACCCACTAAAGTGAAAGCAGACTGAATGAAACTGACACCAACCATTTGAGGTTTTAAAATGATCTAGTTTATGTGTCTATCACCGTCTGACTGGTGGGCCGATGGGTCTTTGTGCACTCTTGCTAATACAGGTCTAATACAGGTTGGAGTCTCCACGTGTTTTATGTTGGACAAAATCTTAAAATGTGATTTGTTAATTGTGTATCATACCCTCGTATTAAAACATTTAATAGATTTAATTTCATTTGTTGGTCACATGAAAGCATTTCATGGTTTGGCAAATAAATAATTGATACAGTTTCCCCTTATTCCTATATTTGTTGATCAGTAATACGCTGATCATCCAAATTTTGCTTCTTTAGTTCAGCATTGGTGCTTTTGTCCACCCATTACTTTTGTGCACTGTGCAAACATTTTAGGAACCTGTGCAAATTATTTAAAGCCATTTTTCTCAGTGGGTGATAAAGTGTCTTTCAGCTATCAAAGTTAACATTAGAATACAGTAAAAGCATGTTTGTAAAATTTTGGTTCGGTTCCAGATTTCTCATCATTTCCTCCGTCAGCAGCTTCTGTTTTAGTTTAATAGTCAGACAGGTTTCTGATGGAAACAAGTAATACTGAGATTCCACAAGGAACACATTGAAATACTGCACACAAGATGACTATTTACTGTACAATTTTAACTTTTAGTATACAGTATTTAATATTGATTTGAAAAACCCCCACTTAAATACTATTTTTTACAGGAGTCTAAGACATTTGTACAGTACTGTACATATATAAAATACTGCAAAATTGCCACAAGACACAACTTAAGTATAAATAAACAAATCTAACTCTATGTGACAAGCTGTTATGTATAATGGACAAAATTGGACTTAACCTTTAAAACCAATGGTTATTACACACAGACAGAAGATCTACAGACTCTGTTGAGTGAAATCGAACAGTGGGGTCAGCGGATGTATCCCGAAGAGCCATTTGACTCCCTGATCAGCCAGCTTGAAGACGTAAGTGAGCATCCAGCGGTACAGGTACTATTTTAAATTTGCACTTTTTCAACATGGGAGTGTATCAGGGTTATGTTGCTCAGCACCAAACAGTGTTTTTCTCTCTTTGTCTTTACATCAAACACCTCCATCAGGCCTGTTCACAGGGTTTACACCACAACGTCGTGCCCACATGTGATCAATCTGGACCATGTGGCTGTGAAGACACATGTGAGTAGAGGCCTAGTTAGAGGGTATTTACAGAATCCTGGCTTTTGGCCTATATTCGATCTATAACCCATGCAGCCTGAGTAGACAGTATGAAGTTTTGAATGTACAGATGTAAGTTTTTTCACTCATGTAGTTCTCTTAAAATTGATTATCTGACCTTACTTCAGCAAGGCAGACCAACAGATTAATTATTTGAATTCCATTGGTTTGTAATGATCTAATAAAGTGGTTTTCTTATGTTTGAACAGGTTGCATCATGGAAAATGTAGTCAAACCTGAGAAAAGAACCCTCCTGTAACTCAAAAAATCTCACTCACCTCCAACATTTCATCTGAGATCTCTAATGAAATGAGAAGAGCTCGGATCTTTAGATTTCCCAAATATCCTGTGTGAGGTGAGAAGATACTGTCCATCCCAAGAAGAATCAAGTCCCTCAGGACATTTGCAAGATCAGATGTTTCTGGATCACAACTAACTGTCTCACAAACAAACTACAGAAGTAATTTGCCATCATTACAGGTGCTTTCATCCAACATTTATTCATTTCGTTTTATTTAAAGAAACAGTATTTATTTATTCATTTATTAATGTAAAAGTTCACACAGTGTGTACAAAATACATGATAGAAGACTTTACTATACTTGTTCATCAATACGTACTTGTATTTGGAGGGGTAAAACAGAACTACAAGGATGATTAGGTCTTCTTTGAAGCAGATCAATGTCATTACTGTCGCATAAGAAAACATATTTATTCTGGCTTTCTTTGCACATCTGAGTTCATTCCTGTGGATTCCTGACTCCTTGACCAACCTTTTTGAAACTGAGAGCTACTTTACAGGTACTGAGTCATATGAAGGGCTACCAGTTTGATACACTAGAACAGTTTACCTAAACTCATCTGAACTTCATGTATAATAAACATGTTTTAAATACTTCATTTTCAAATCTACGTAAATGCTAATGTGATTAAAGGAGAATAGCAGCAGGATCAGATTAAATGTTAGACGCTGCTCCCTGGTGAGTTGTGCTATTGTGGACTGTTAGTGCTGGAAAGTTGTAATATTTAAAACTTTAATTTGTTATCACTTTAAACAGCAGTTTACTAAATGTGCCATTCAGTTTTCAGTATTGTTTTAGAAAGAAATACAAATTTCTTCTGGGTCAGTGGCCACTAGAGGCCACTTTTGGTTTAAGTTTGTACATAGGACTTTTATTATGAAAAGTGGGTGTCTGTATCGCGAGTTACATTCTTTCAGCTGTACTGTGTTAAAGTTAAGTGATTGTGTTAGATGACTGGTTTCTGTCCTTGTCTGTTATGTACATATGTTCCAAGCGTTTTGTATTCAGTGGTCATCCCTCATGCTCCCCGTTCCTCGTGTGTCGTCTGTTTAAGTATGTTTTGGGCCCTCATGCCCCTTTGAGTTTCCTTCTGTCTGAGTTTGTGTTTGTTAATAAAACCCTGCAAATGGAATCCTGTGTTTGTGCCTCACTCACCACCCAAGCACCCAACATGACAGCCTACTTTACTATGATCCTGTTTCCCTATTCTACATTAGTTTAGTCTGTGATTAAACAGTGGAAGTGTGGGAAAACTGTCCAAATGTTCATTTCACATTAGTCCCAAACTGGAATTCAGCCTAGATGTGTCTCAATTATATATTTATATAAATTGTTTATAGGGTCATCCTATGTAATCATTTTGAGATGACCATGCTGGTAGTGGCTGCTTGATCATTCTACAGTTACACCTATTAACGGTGTTGTGTAGCTTTACCTCTGGGCCAGCAGGCTGGGCAGAAGTGCTGATCCCAGATTGAGAGTGTGGCTGAGGAGCCCGGTCTCACGAGTTTTCGTGCAGTCATCACAATTTAATCAAAATACCTGCTGGGATCACGATTTAGGGCTTTTTAACGTGCTAGGACAACGCTTCACTTTTGTGTGCTAGGGCAATGGTTCACAACCCTATGTATTTTAATGCACAGTGAGTAACATCACCAGTAACAGCGGTAACTGGTGACTGAGGGAGAGTAGGAGAAAAATAATGAGTTGATTCCTTACCTTAACCTTACCCTTGCCTTAACCTTAACCCTAACCTTAACCCTAAACCTAACTGTAACAGTCACCAGTTAGCACAGACACTAGAAATGTTACGCATTGCGTATTAAAATAAATAGGGTAGTGAAGCATTGTCCTGGCATTAAAAAGTGGAGTGTTGTCCTAGCATGTATAAAAGCCCTAAATTGTTATTGCGGCACGTATTTTGATTAAATTGTATTTCGAAAACTTGTGAGATCAGGTCGGGCTGAGTGATGCCATGTGAGGCTGAGGTCACAGTGGTCCAAAACTCATCATGGTCCAAAACAAGGGTTTCACCACTGCTGTCACCTGCAGAAAAAGCCACTCAGTACATGCTATCTTGTGTTTTGAAGTGGTTTATTGTATTGTACTAAACAAAATGTTAGAATCTACCAGAACATGCTTTTACTACCCCAGGGTGTTGTGGAGGTCGAGTTTACGGTGGACACAAAAGACGTCACTCATGTCAGATGACCTTCAATGCGCAAAAAACACAAAGCTTGAACTCATCTCTTTGTATACTCTTTGTAAGGCCAGACTTGAGTGATCATAAACCTGGCTGAGATGTCTGAACTTTGTGATGGTGACCAAATAGGACCCTGTAAGAGAAGGAACAGTGGCCATTTGACTAATATAAGTTCAATTCTTATTAATTCACACCATATGAAATAATGGCGAAGAAACTGACTGCAATGGTAAGAGCTTTAACCTCACTAGACACCATGAAGAACTCACTGGTGAGTATCCACCATGAATAAGAAATTGCCCCCCACGCCTGAAAAAGATGCTCTGGAATAAACACAAACATGTAAATAAACTTATGCAAATCTATCAGGGTGATTGAAGTGTGTGTTGTTGAACACAGGCGGAACAGCATACCCCATTGCCTCGATTGCGTCACCATCTTTAGGAGAAGAGTGAAGTCCTGAAGGCACCTGGCATCTTTCCTTGGACCAACTGCTCCAGCCAGAGTCCTGGACACTGAAGCAGAACAACAGAAGAAAATGCTGTAAATGATCAAATTCTTGCTGCCATTCTTAAATCACAAATCTACACAGATACAGATCTCTTTAAAACAGATCTCATTTAGTGCCTCTGAATCTGACAGATATTTCAACGGTCCAACTGCTGAGGGAGGTGAGGGAACTTCCTCAGGGTGGCCATGTCGAGAAGGGTGAAGCCTCTCAGCTCCACCAGACTAAAGACAGACTGCAGTCTCCGAACCTGGTCTGAAAAGTGTTAACTGTTTTTATTTCAAAACGTTCAATCTGATTGAAAGTCCCCATAACAACTCATATAACAAAAATGTAAACCACTGCTAGCTAAGCTAGCATCTATTCTGGATATAGGCTATGTCCTTTTCTGAACAACACATAACTAATTTATTTAAATATATACTTTATTAAAAATATATTTATACTTTCAAAAAACTATGTAGTGTATTATAACATAATGTAAAAATGTATGTTTTGTTTTGAAGCTTTCGCTAACTTACCGTCGACGGTGGGTCAAGATGTTGACTTGACCTCCAAATAAAGAAACAAACTAGTCCTAACTTTGGAGCCTCACAATTTCAGGACTTAAAGGATCTGCTGAGTCAGGTACCGCAGCTCACCTTCAGAGATCTTGAGGAGCTGTTTTGGTAAAATGAGGAAGACCTACACAATAATAGCCTGTCTATTTTTTAATGCTCTGGCTTTATGTAATCTGTAAATTCTGGAGCCATGGAGCGATCTTGCCTCGCTTACTTTATGCTCATTGGTAGACTAAATCGATTTGACTTGAGTTTTTACACTAAAAATGTGTTTGGACTGGAGGCTTTTGTACAAAATGACAATCTTTTATTTTAAACAAAAAAGGTGAAGAATTAGTTTTACTAATAAGTAACAGACAGGTCCCTTGCCCATGCGTGCTAACCGGTCAGAGGGCTCCTTCGTAAAATTCAAACATTAGTCGAAACACTAGGTGGCGACTTTTCCATTCATTTGCTTTTACGATGCAGTCTGTGATTTCGTTTACATTTGTAAAAGTCTGGGGAAAAAACTTAACATCCACTTAAAGGAATGTCAACACTTCTGCCTTAAACTTGATTTAAAGGCCACCTACTGCAACACCTCCATGAGTCTAATGGAAACTGTGGACTAACCTGCACATACACTATATGGACAAAAGTATGGGGACATACCTCTTAATTCAGGGATACTTAGGTACGTCCGGTGAAAAGCTTAATTTTAATGCTTTAGCACACTTTAGCACATTTGGGACAACTGTTCCCCGGTACAAAGCAATGTCCATAAAGACATGGTTGAATAAGTTAAGTGTGGAAGAATTTGACTGGCCCATACAGAGCCCTGACCTCAACCTTTGAGATGAAGTAAAACGGGGATTGTGAGCCAGAACTTCTCGTTCATCAGTGTCTGACCTCATAAATGCTCTACTGAATGATTGGGCACACATTCCCACACAAACTCCAAAATCTTGTGGAAAGCCTTCCAAGAAGAGTGGGATGGGGGACCAACTCCATATTAAAGTCTATGTATTTGAATGCAGTGTCATTAAAGTCGCTGTTAGTGTAATCGTCAGGTGCCCCAATACTTTGTCTGTGTAGTGCACACTTAAGTGGAGGGTAATATGTTCAGCCCTGGCACAGTTTGGTTTGTTGGAAAACAAGCCCACCAGGCTGTAGTGATGAACTGCAGGTTTATTATACGGCAGTCGGTGCCGGAGCTGCCTCCTCACAGAGGCTCTAATTGGCTGCCACAGCAGTGAGGTCATGACAACACATCCAACGCTGTTTTCTCACTTGATGCGCTCCAGGTCGGATGGAGAGATGCAAACGGAGCGACACCGCATCTGCTTTTCCCACTCTCATCGTAACTCACAGTAACTTTAGTGGAAATCTGTGGACGTATTTTCTGAGTTTGATGTCCAGAGCTGCCTCTGACAAGAACCTGCTGTTAGAGAAACTTTCAGCAAAGTGCAGCGCTTCTCAGAGCGGATCCATGAGTTTGGACCGGACCAGCACTTCAGAGTAGAACCGGTGAGGCGCGCCTCTTCCTCTATCTCTCACTTCTTCACAACTTTAAAGACCAGTTTAAGAGCTGAGGAAGTGTAAAAGTATATATATTTTTCAGTTTGCCGGACTTAAAAAGTTGTCAAGTATCTCTGCAGTGTCTCCAAAAGCTCCGTAGTATATCCCATTATAAATAAATAAATGATGCTATGGATAAATGATTTCGCACACGTTTCTATAAATTGCACACATACAAATATTTTTTGCGTGTGTGTGTGGTATCTAGAGAACAATCAACATGAGAACTGAAGAAAGTTCATATTACTGTGATCATGTTCTCTTTTTTAAAAAAAAAGTTATTAAAATGATGAAGCTATTTTAATCAAGTTTTGTAACATTTGAAATGAAGTTAAGCTCCTTTGTGGTAAAACCTGTTACCTGATTATAAGATCATGTTCATATAGTTAGAATCATAAAGTGCTTCTCCAAAGTTGCTCAGTATAATTGAACTGACTTCATGAATCTGGGCTTATTTGATCTATCAGTGAACTGATACATTTCAGTAGTGCATTAAGCATTGAATTGCTGTTAAGTTATATTTGTGCTGCTCTGTGTGTTCTGTTGTAAAGTGGCTTGTTTACATGCATTGATTTCCAGTGTATGGTGTTTCTGCAACCTGTCAGGACCCCCATAAAGGGAGCAGATGAATAATGGAGCTTTAGTGATGAGTTAACAAGAATAATGTGTTACACATGATTGAATTAAGCCATAACAGTCACTTCTTCAGGGCTGAGCTATTTTCATGGAGGATGTCTTGCCAGTGTCCTCGGGACATGGTGGTACAGGAGAAGGGCCCCCGCTGTGCCCGGCTTTTGTCCGTCTGTGGGCTTCGCGGTCATGTGATTGGCTTTGAATGGAGGAGCGGACTCTTTGGCCACAGGCAAAAGCCTGCACTGTTTGATTATTCGCAGCATGCATTCGTGAGCATGAAATGTAAAATCTCTCACAAAAAAAATCAAAACATGATCACACAGCATTCACTAAAGCACTGTAGATACACTGTAGCTCACTCCACCACTTTTGCTTTTGTCATGTAAAGCATTTTGCTTCTTGCATTGTGTAAACACACCATCCACTCACTTCAGGACAGGTGTCTGGAGCAGTCACAATAAAGAAAATCCAGTCATGAGTTAGACATATGGACATTTCAAACATTCTGGGAAAGCAGTTTGCTTAATAAGCTCTAGTCTGAGTATTAGGCTTAATCCAGATCTTCTCCTATATGCAATTTTCATTTAACTACTCTCTGGTCCAGTCAGTACATCTAAGGGCTGTTCTGAACAGTTGTCCTAGTTTGAGGTCTTTATGTGCAAATTGCATTGAATTTCTTGGATAAAGTTTATTTCTCTTTAGTCATTTAATCAGTTACAGAAAGTCTTTGTTAACTTTAGAGCTGTTTCATATCATTTACTCTGGAAATGCAGTAGATTGTCAGTCTATGTGGAACAACTCAACAGTGATCAAACTTACGACAAGCAGTGAAAGAATTTCACATTTTCCTGACTTAACTCATTTGATCTTTAATGTGAGAATGGCAGTCTTGAAATACATCAATGTTTGTTTAAAAAAAATCGACCCTGACCATATTTACATTGTAGTATGTAGTTTGTTTTTGGGAGTGGCAGGCCACTCCAGCTGGGCGCAATAAAAACAGCATTATTCCCTTTCATAATTAAAGGTCTTGTCATCATCGACCCAGTTTCAAGTTTTTTCTGGAAGATAAAAATAAGCGAAACTGGTACAAATGCACTTCAGGCTTGGAAACAGTGAATTTTTTTTACATAAAATGGCTGAACATTCGGAGCACATAAACAGTTGTTTCCTGCTTTCACTTCCTCAACTATGTGAAAATGTACTTTGTTTTGGGGATTACAACAAAAATTAGTCAGAAAAAGTAAGAGAAGTTTTGTATTTCAGGACTTCAGGCAATTCTTTTATGTAAAAGAGAACCAGACCAGTTTGCACCAGACAAAATGAAGGAAACAAACAAACAAAAAAACATACTTTAGTGCAGTCCTGGTCCTATCAGCTGACAACGAACAGCCGGGAACACATTGAGTATCAGAGAAAGTAGTGAATACCATTTCAAAGTGTTTTTTGTTTCGCTGAAATGCAGTTTGGATCATAAAAAAATGCTTGAAACTTGTTGCCTTTTTCTATAAAAAAGACAGATGTTGTTTGGGAGTGCCCTAAAGGACCGGACAAAGAGAGATGTGGCTGACTGACAGGGACACATGTCTGCCTTTACTGGCTAACTTAGCAAAGAGGGCAGGAAGTCAGCGACCTACAAAGACATAGAGAGCTTTCAACTGCTCTCACTGACGCTGGCACCGCTCAGAGCTGCCAGGATTCCGGCGCTCAGGCCCAATCTGCTCCTACAGAGAGTGAAAACTTGGATTCGTCAATTCTGGAGGTGGAATTCTTTGCCAAAGTTATGGAGAACAGTTTCAGTCAAGATTCCAAATCAACGTTTCTTCCTCTGCCAATATCAGAATCCTAATGATTTTCTTTCTGGACCTATATGTTGTGTTTCTCTTGGGACTGGTAGGATGACTTCCCTGTCCTTGATCCCAGTGCAATGCCTGAATAAACACAACCTGAATCCACCCACAGACTCTGCCTCCTCAGGCTCATCCAGAAACACATCTGTGTCTAGCAAAATCTCCTGAGGAGCACGATCAGCCTCTTTATAGAACTTTGTCCTTTCTGAAGAACACCTCACAGTTTATGAGTACCTGTAAATTATTTGCGTTAAAGTGACTTTAAACACAACCAGTTGTAAAAGTTACTATTTTGGCAGGTGCTGGCAGACCCAAAGGAGTACATAATGAACACATGTGAAGCATTCCGGACTTGTTCAAGATGTTTATTGAAGACTCACTTAGCTTTAATGAAGGAGTTTTTACCTTTTTTTTTATCATGTTATTGGGATTTCCTAACATAAAGCATCATATTTGATATTTACAAGCAGTGTCAGCCACCATCTTTCTGTGATTATGGTCTGAAAACCATTTCTTCAAGGAACCACAGCATATCCTTGGCTTCATGTAGGTAGTGCAAGTCCAGATCTCTATTAAAATAGCCTGGATGTCATCACTCTTGACTGTGTAGCCACTGCCACCACCACATTGCATCTCACCACACACAGCAGGACACATGAGTGTGGAATAGGGCGATTCAACCACTTCTGTTTCGACTTAACTTGAAATAAAGCTCCTTGCAGAGCTGTGAATGAAATTTGCTGGAAATTGTTTGTGGTGACAACTTGATTGTAAACGCAATTTTATGAAAATACTCATTTGCCAAGAACTACTTTTGTTGGTAGTTGCAAGAAATGATCCTTCACTTCTGTCCTTGTGCTTGAGTCGGAAGCCTCTTGAAGTGAAGTGGGTTATACTATATTTCCTTCCCAATCCTTTTAGAGCTCTTAAGGACAGGATTCATGCTGTAGGTTAGTACAGTCGACCCAAAGGTCATTTCCTGCCCCAGACGCATTTCCATCACTCTTAAGGCTGTATGCAGCTCACACTTGTCTGGGGGCCCTGGATTCCAATGAGGCCCTTTCTATTTGGTACAACCATATTCTCAAGGGCATGAAATTTGAAATTGATTCCACAGCAGAAGTGATTTCTATGCACTGTAATCGAATTACACTTTCGATGTGCCGTCATTGAATTACACCTTCGACGAGTTGTAGTTGAACACAATTAACATTTAATGTGTTTTCTTGTTGGTAAACTCAACTGAAGTTTTAGGGGATTTTTTCAAGGGACACAAAAAAAAAGCATCGGTTGTCATTGGAGGGTAAGAGTCTCATCTCATGACACATGCCCAAGGCACCACCTGTCCCTATAAATGGAGAACTGGAGACAGTTTGAAGAAAGAACAGTTTAATGCAGCATTCTGTTGAGTTTTTAATTAGCCCCCCGAGTAGCTTTGCCCACAGAGTGCCCCTCCCTCACTGCCTGCTTGCTCTGAAAAGCACGGCCAGCAAGCAGCCTGTGACTTGAAAACCAATTATTCTGGGAGAATTTTTTTTTCTTCTGAAGCAGAATTGGGGCTTGGGGTTACACCTGCTTCTGTTACCACCAGGCAGAACAAATGTTTAGCAGAACCATTCACATTTGACCCATAGCAGTTTGGACACATTCCCACTGGAGAGGCACGCAGGCCTAGGCTTCTGGAGCACGGTGTGGTTCACTTGACCCTGACACCAAAACTGCTTTTAGATCACATCATGGTGATAGATTTAGAGGTCGTCCATTTAAAGATAGGTGTGCAAGTAGTTCATTTTCCAAACATGCTAGGAACAGACTATAGGGAAAGCCGTCTTGTGCTGGTGAACAGCTGAGTACAGCAGGTGAAAGTGAACTCAGCTGTTTTTACTCATCTGTCCTCCACTCTCACCCAAACCTGCTTCCTTAAGATGTAAAACCTAATGCTAAAACAGACGGGAATAAGATACGGGGCTGGTTTCTGTCTCTTCCTTCTTTCCTGCGTTCTGTGCTAATATTGTAGTGGGAAGTGAGATTGTTTGGATTGGAAAGAACTCGACGCTGGGCCTCAAATCAGTGATCTTGAATGAATCCTGTAGTGGAGTTGGATGTTTATAACAGATGGAACAGAGCGTTATTTTCTTGGTAGCTGCCTCAACAAAGTATATATTCAATATACTGTAATTCATGCATGGCATACATGGCATGTCACTGGAAGTCAAGGTTTTGCTTAATGGTCTTTTTTGATCAAGGTTAAAAAAAAAAGCAAATTAGAGCTCATTTTTAGCACTTCCAGTTATTGAGTTCTCAATTAGGATCTTTAGTTCCTTAGCAGATGGACACACAAACTTTATTCACTCTGTAACTCCACTAAAATTAAGAGGACATTCCAGCTTAAAACTAAATTTGAATATGTGATTTGTCATGCTTTGCCCGATCCTGTAGTGCAAAAGTATATCCTGCAGACTCATTGGTTTGATGGAATTTACGATTGTGTATGTTTTTCATGTTTTTGTCTCACTACAAGAGCCTGCGTGCATTTTGTAAGTACATCAGACAAGCCCTGGGATTCCCTGAAACTCTTATCATTGTTGATCTAAAACAACAGCAGTTCTCTCTTTATTCAACATATGTGTCTTGATAGCCAGTTACCTACACTGATAATTTCAGAGTTTAGATTGCAGTCGATCAGACAATTTTTGTTTGCATTACCAATTGTAATCGTGATTGAATTAAACAGCTGCATAGCTTTCCTAACCATAACATATCTGACTTCCTCACTTGTTCATCAGCTTATGACGGCCCATCCTTAAAATCCACCCAATAAAAGTTGCAGTTATTCAAAAGTTGCTCCTCCTTTCAAAGATCATCATCAGAAGTGGGTTTTCATAGTCTGTAGCCTGTAAAATCTCACTCCATATCCTACTGCAGCACCGCTGTAGGATGTAAGGGGGCGACAGACATAGAGATAGTTTTTTTTATTTTTTTGGTCGGAGTGTTCCTTTAAAGTCATTGTGCTCACAAAACTGGACGAAAACCTGATGTGACAGAGTTTGTACTCCAAGGCCCAAAGTTTTCCATTAAAAGATTGCTACTCAGAGACAGAATTAAACTTCCCAAACTCAGAACAAAACAGCAATTGTTCACATCATTCATGCACTCCCTGGATTTGGGCTATTTTCTTCGCTTTAGATGAGATATCATCTACTTGACCTTTTGGATCTTCAAATCCAGATTGTTCTGAATAGTCAGCACTGATAAGTATCAGAAGTTCAGGCCTCATGTGTTAGAGAGCAAATATTTGGAGATGTTCATTCTTTCCAGGGTCTTGAATTTGGCTGCACTTCAGAGAGCTTAAACCCCCCCAGCTCATGAATGGACTCCAGGCTGCTTATGGGGGCTTGGGCTCTTCGTATCAAAGTTCTCCAATCAGCCCCCACTGTGTATAGCCCTTTTCAGAGACCACAGAAACACCCTTGTTTGTGTGACCCCCCAGTTGTTGAGGGCTTTGCGGGTGCAGCTGTGTCCAGTCAGCTTCGTGAAACCGGAGTGGGCCAGTGCTGCTGCTGCCATCAGCGGCCTGCACAGCGTCCAGAGGAGACTGGTCTCATGTGCTTCCCCCCGCAGAGTCGTCTTACAGGAGGTTGTGCAGATCTTGCCACAAGGCCCACTTAGGGCCTCATTTAGCCACATTGTAAAAACGTTAGCACTGCATGTTGTCATTGTAGCTGCTATTGTAGTAACTCGAAATCCCAGATCAGAGGAAACGTGCCCAGTGCAGTTGTTCTTGCTAAGCAGATCCTGTGACATGGAGCTGCTCTGAAGGTGTTTTGTAGTGGCTAGTCACTGAGGCTACAATATGCAAATAGGTCCTGTGTGCTGTGAGCACCAGGATCAATCACAGTCCAAGAAGATTAATTCTTTGCTTATATTGAAGTCTCAAATGAAGCTCTGCTCCCTATAAAGTGCACTACATATGTCATAAGATAATGTGGGATTCAGCCATAGAATCAGAATCAGAATTGCGTTTATTGGCCAAGTGTTGTCAAGCACATACAAGGAATTTTATTCCAGTCTATGGTGTCTCTCAAGCACAACAGTATAAAACAACAATACGTAACGACACGATGTGCAATATACCAAACAATATATTAAACAATATAATATTCAGTAATGTAGAATCTACAATATGAACATGCAATATAGTCTTAAATGTATAAACATAAAGATAAATATTAATATACGTATACAAGTATTGTGTGTTTCCCAGTTGGACATTTGGTGCATCAATTAACTGGAGAAGCTATACTTTTCTGGCTTGCACTATATAGTGCACTAAATAGGAAATTGGGAGCTGTTTGAAACTGTTAAAGTAATCCAACACATGTTTTAATTTGGTTAGAATTAGTGCTGCCACTAACGACTAATTTTCTAACGATTAATCTTTCGACTAATTTTTCGATTAGTCGATTAATCTAAA
>JBBPCW010000034.1:4588678-4599964 GCA_037974425.1 Phenacogrammus interruptus
TGTGTGTGTGTGTGTGTGTGTGTGTGTGTGTGTGTGTGTGTGTGTGTGTGTGTGTGTGTCTGTGTGTGTGTGTGTGTCTGTATGTGTGTTTGTGTGTGTGTGTGAACTGTTGTGTGTGTGTGAACTTTTGAATGATAGAGCTATACAATATCATACAAGTGAAGTATTTAATATTTGAGCACATTACGTTTATTATACAGCATCTTATTCAGGTATATCATAGTCATTGTATAGTTACCTATTAGGTTGTTGCTGAAAAAGTGAAAGGCCTGAATGTGTTGGTTTTTAACTTGTTAACTGTCTCTTCAGGGTGCCAACTGCTCTGTCCCCTGTCCTGCTGGGACGCATGGAGTAAACTGCTCCTCCGCGTGCACCTGTAAGAACGGAGCTGTGTGTTCTCCTGTAGATGGGTCCTGCACATGCAAAGCAGGTGAATAAGCTGATTTGATTTAGGCTGCAATAGTTTATCTCACTGGAGGAGTTAACAGCATTGTTAATTGTTTCAATGTGAGCATTTTAACTCCGCATCATCCAAGTTACAAACAGCATGTCGGAGGTATGGTGTTATTTAAACCAAAAAATGTTTTCTGTCACATTCAATTTAACTTTAACAACTTGTTTGTGATCGGTCAGCATGATGTTGGATGTTTCTGTGGGCTTTTCTGGCTGGCAGAGCTTACTCACATACACTAGATTATGCAGTGGTAATGATTTGTTTTTAGAATTGCCATGAAATGAATGTCATATTTTTTGATCTGGGCTGATTTTCTTGTTATATGGAATCTTGAAATGTGGTAATATATCTGTTTACATGTAATCAAATTCCAAAAGCAGCGATTCTAGCTCTTAATTATTCATTACCGTTGTCTGCGAAGGAAGCCATCATGTTTACTGCACTGATTTATTGGAGCTGGCCAGACTTTTCCTCATGCACTTTTGACCCTCAGGCTGGCATGGAGTGCGCTGCTCTATAAACTGCCCCAGTGGCACCTGGGGACTGGGCTGTAACCTCACTTGCATGTGTGGGAACGGTGGAGCATGCAATGCTCTGAATGGCCTCTGCACCTGTGCCCCAGGCTGGAGAGGAGAGAGATGTGACCTACACTGTCAGGTGAGCGCTGTGAAAATACACACATACACACACATACAGACACACACACACACACACACACACAAGAAATGAGACATGGGTTTATACAGTGCACTGAAAAAACAACTGTTTTTTTTTTTTTTTTTTACTTTTGTAACTCCATTATTTCCTTTTAGTAGGCCAGAAATCTGCCACAAGGGGTTTTAACCATGGTGCTTTGCATCAGTGACATTGTTTGTCCTGTTTTCCATGCTATATTGCACAAATAAACTAGATAGGATGCTCACAGCACTTGATAAACAATCATGTGATTGGTTTGAAGGCTCTTTTGCATACTGCCCTCTGTGTCAGTACTGAGTACTGCAGAAGCCAATATGGCATTATCATTAGTTCCCAAACATAGTTCAGCCCTACCATTAACACAGTTCCTGTTTTCCACTTTACTTACTTTTGACAGTAATTGTGCTATAATGTCATATATTCACATAGAACTCATGTACATATAAATTCAAAACTTGCTTTACGTGTATGTGTTGCTCTTAGATTATATTATAAGTTCCTTTTACCAGCGGAATAAATTATGTAACTCAACCATAAGTGTTAAAGTTAGGGATTAGTCAGCTGAATTTTCTGAATAAATACATGCCAAAAATCAACTTTATGGGGTTATTTTTACTGTATTTACTGTGAGAGATTAGTTTAAATCCATGCTGAAAGTCTTTCATTGAGCCCAAAGAGATCACATGTTCTGAAAGATTTAGAACGACTTTGATTTACAGCCAGTCTTAATCACCCACCAAAGTCACCTTCTTCCAGAAATCCACTTAGCAGAAAGTTAGAACTTTGCTGATTAATCCATTTCCTTCAGAGTCCTGAAGTCACGAGTGCATTTGTAGAATATTTAAAAGACAAGAAAGATTCCGTGTGCTTTATGTAAACTTATATTAAACTGCAAACTGTTTCCTTATCAAATAAGCATCATTAGAACCTAAAGAAGTTTAAGTCCATAAATTAGTTGCACATTAACCTGGAGCTTATTTTAGTCTTGTAAGATAAAAAGAGGCAACATGTTTAGTATAACAAGTATAACTCAAAAGAATGTCTTTGTAGACAAAACAATATTGCTTCAGTTGTAAGAATGGTCTGAATTCTTTACCACTTCTGTCCTTTATTAAACCTGTGTGTAGCTTCCCTTGTAAAGCATTGTATGATATGATTTCTTCAGGATGGGACCTATGGAATGGAGTGTCGAGAGCGCTGTGACTGCAGTCATGCTGATGGCTGTCACCCTGCCACTGGACACTGCCGCTGCCTTGCAGGCTGGACAGGTGAGCGATCTTGCTGTCACACCAGAGAGGCCACTCTCATTTGTCTACTGAAATATTCACTTTAAAGGATGAATTACATATTTATACAATCATATTACATTCTACATGTAAACGATCAGTCAAGACTTATTTGATGCCCAAAGCTTGCGTCTTTAGTTTTGCACTGAAAGCTTGCTTCTATAGTTTTAGCTGTAGAGTAAGAAAACAGAATTGGAATCAGAAAACTTTATTGATCCCAGAGGAAACTGCTTGTGTTGCAACTGTACAGACACACAAAGACAATATAAAATAGTCTAAATAGACCCAATAAAAAGTAACACAAGCAATGCTATTTCAGTTTAATAACTCAATGTCATTTAAAGTTATGAGTTGTGAGAATATTTCGTACAAGTTATGGTTTTAACAGTAAGCTACATATAAAGGACTTTTTTCAGTCTGGTACCCCTCTGGCCCACACTTCCTTCTCCTCTCCTCTCCTCTCCTCTCATTTTCACTGTTCTTCGCTCCTGTGTCCTTCTCTCTTCTCTGGGACGTTCACTATGCGGGCAGCATACTGATGATTTTGCCTCAACGTGTTGGCCCTATAAATACCCAGGCGTTTCTTCAGAGCTACTTAGCCTGAGTTTATCGCCAGCATTCCTACATTGCCTAGCAACGCACACAGACCCTCAAAGAGGCCTTTGTCCTGAGTCTTGGCTTGGTACTCCATCCCAATGCTGCTTATCGCCACACAGCTTGATGGGGAGGGGCGCTGAGACATACACACAGAACAGAAAGAGATATGATAATTTGGGGGAGTTTCTGTATGTCTGACCATGCTGTAGTCTTCATGGCTGGGAAGTGTCCTCATGTGTTGAACACGACAAATCAGATATGAGCTGCTTCCCTCTGACTGACACAACCTTCTCCTCCCTATCTGTGCAGTGATAAAGTGTACTTGAGGAACACAAAGAACCCCCAGCAGGATTTAATTTCCGCATTGAAATCATCTCATGCTTTTCAGCATGAGCCTTTTGATCTCAGAGTGTAAATTTCTGTACCTTGCATTCTTTTTATTTACTTTTTACTCCCTCTTGTCTGCCCAGTGTGGGGTCTTTCTTTCTGCGAAAGAACTCAGTTCTTCTGCCATGACATCTTAAAATGATTTATTGGGGGAAAGAATTCCATATAGAAACCCATTTGCATTCATTTCAATCTTCTGTCAGGTTAGTGTGTACTGCTGGCTGGCATGAGCTCTCTCTGGCTTTGGATTTTGCCTCGGAAGCCAACTCCATAGTTTGACCCTGCTAGAAAACGAATGATCAAGCAGTCAGGAAAAGAATCAAGGTAATCAGGGGGGTTAGGAAGGTAATCAAGGTCACGAAGCTGGAGCTGAAGAGAGCCCCTGCAACCCAAAGGCTGTCCATTACTCTTCTCTTCTAGTCACCCCGTCCCAAAGTGCTTTCTTAGTTATTTCTTAGTGATTCATACACCCTTCGGAATTAGCAAGACAAAAGAGGTGAGTTTCGGGGGTGAGTTTCAGCCTCGTGTCCCGGGTGCTCCGAAACTGTGTAACAATGCTACAACCGGCCAACACTTGGAGCAACGGTAGTGAAATTGAAATAGCACTTTCAGCTGCAGTCTCCACGAGCCCTGTGACCTTGTCCCAGCATGTGTAGTGTACAAAGTGTTTTTCACTGGTAACTGACAAGCAGAGAGGAACCCTCAGGGCCATCGAGGCCTTCAGAGTAGGCCTAAGGATTACTGGGAACAAAAACAATTTCTGTAATCGATCATTTTTCTTTTTTTTTCCAACAGAATTGAGTTCACCTGTATCATGTTTATATTTCGGACTTGACTGCAGTAGTTATTTCATTATTATGGTTTGCTGGAACAGTAAGGTTAAATTGCCCAATTGAGTTGATGGGATATGGTCTAATCAGATTTATTTTTTATCTAGGTAAATATTACTGAGTAAAAGGAAAGTTCACCCTAGGCCTTCTGGTAGTCCTAGATATATCACTTACTGTGAATACCAGTAAAAGTCTAGTGGGTATCTGTCAAGGTCCCATATATGTCTGTTGATAGTTTCAGATAAACACTGTATGTATTTTACACGGTGCGTTTCATCTAGAACAGCCAAAAATATTACTCTGCATAAACAAGTAGTTTAGTACCAATAGTCCAGAGTCCCATTAGGACACTAGCAGAAATTAGCATCACATAAGGGGTGTCCCATATATTCCACAGTTTAGCGCTGCACATTTATTTTGAGTTATAAGGAGTGGGACACAATGCAGGGCTGCCAATCATAACAGAGTTCATTTGCATCACACATCAGCAAATGTTTGCAGTTTTAAATCAGCCTGTTAAAATGTACGGGATAGAGAGCTTGGAAAATGTTTTTGGTTTATAAGCAAACATCCGCATGGAAAAAATGCAGGAAAAATTGGCCCTCAATTCTGTGTGGGTGCATCTGTCAGCCACTTGCTATGAAAGTGCTCAGTGTGTTATTCTAATGTTTGTGTGTGTTTCTCTATACTTGTAGGGATCCACTGTGACAGTGTGTGTGCTGAGGGACGCTGGGGGCCAAACTGCTCTCTGCCCTGTAACTGTAAGAACGGAGCGTCCTGCTCACCTGATGAAGGGACCTGTGAATGCGCTCCTGGCTTCAGAGGTGCCACCTGCCAGCGGAGTGAGTGTTCTCTGTGACAGCATCTTTCTTAATTACACTGTATGTAGATGAAGGGAGATACAGCTCTGGAAAAAATAAGAGACCCCTGCAGTTTTTTTTTAAATCAGCATCTCGAGGAGTGTGACAACCATTCCATGCCAGTGTCTGTTAAATTCCTACACAAGCACCTCATTCTGCTTTATGACGGACTAATCTTATTTAATGAGGAAAAGTATAAAAACACTGCCATAATCGACACTCTCATCTCACACTGAGACCAGTTGGATGGTAAAACACTACTAGAAGTACACCAAAGGTAATTATTACCATTTTGTTTAAGAGTGAACAAGAGCTTTGTTTTCTTTGAATTGTTCAGGTTCTGTAAACACTGCATTATTTCTCTATTTTTGCTGTTTTGTCATTTCCTTTCAGATTGTGCTTTAAAGAAAAGTATTTTAATTTGGAAATGAGGAAAAATGAAAAGTAGCTCTTAAAAGCCAAGGCAAAGCTAATAACATCAATACATGCGCCTAGAAAAGATAAAACCTGAGAAACTGAACATTTTTGCAGTGATCTCTAATTTTTTTCAGAGCTGTATTATTCTCTATTTAAATCTGTTTTCCAACTGATGTCCTGATGTCATTTCAATACCCTTACAGTCTGCTCTCCGGGTTACTTTGGTCACCGCTGCAGTCAGGCATGTCCACAGTGTGTCCACAGCAACGGCCCCTGTCACCATGTTACTGGCCAGTGCGACTGTCTCCCTGGGTTCAAAGGGGCTCTTTGCAATGAAGGTGAGAATGACTCTTTGTTGAGTACATCAGTGTTTTTCCCATCATCCATATTTATCAGTTCTAAAAGACAAAAAGTAATACAAGAACACCACAAAGAAACAAACAAGCGAGTACAGAGACAACAAAATACAAGAGAAAACAAATCTGAAAGTTTGTGCACCGTTGGGCAAATCACATTCTGTTCCGTTTACTCAAGTTACATTAAATAGACCTTTACTGCAGAGAACTCGCTTGGGCACAGTTTATTGCACAATTATTGAATTACACAGCAAATAAATAGTGTAGTAAAATGTGCAGAACAAATGCCAGTTTGTTTCCTGGAAAGGCTGTGTACTCATTCCACTTCAACAAGTTCAACATGTAATTTGATGGATGCGTGCTGTTAGGATGATTAGCTGATCGTCCTGCGACATGGACCACTTTTTGATCCCAGTCTTCTACTGGGAGACATGCTGGAATCCAGGAATTGAGCTTACTAGACTATAATGAATTTGTTAACTGGAAGAAAGAACCATTTGCACTACTTTCACATTATAGCTTCGAGGCTGAAAATAATTGTTTGTTATTTCTCTCTGGACAGTGTGTCCGAGTGGCAGGTTTGGAAAGAACTGTGCCTGGACGTGTACCTGCACCAACAACGGCACATGCAACCCCATCGACGGCTCCTGCCAGTGCTACCCCGGCTGGATCGGAAGTGACTGTTCCCAGCGTGAGTATAGGCTGAGCACACCTAATTACTTAGAAAACAAACTAAACAAAACATTTTTTTTCCATCACTGATCCCAAAATGGGGTCAGAGGACCCCAGGGCCTAGGAACTAGTGATGGAGGTACAGGGCAATGTGAAATGTTCATCTGTGCGCTAACAAAACAATGAAACAGAGAGTGCTCCAGAAGTGCACAAACAGCGTCAGCTGCAGACAACAGCTTTCAACATGTTTATCTGTGATGCAGGACTCTGTAGAAAGAAACAGGTGCTCCACAATTACTTCTGTATTCCAGAGACAGGTGTGCTCTCTGACACTGTGACCCCTCGTGTTGTTGATGGAGGTCACTAGATTTATACCTTATTGACACAGTAGGTCTTGCAATGATCGTTCATGTTGCATTGAAAAATACAGAAGACTTTTTGTGCTTTGCACAACATTTAAAATGTTAGTCAACACATTCTGTGTCACTTTTAAAACACATTTTTGCTGGCACTAAACAGATTAAGGCACAGTTTTTGAGACTGCACAGTTGACAGTCACTACTTTTAAAGGTCTTTAGAAGTTGCTGCATCATTTGGTAGACTTTAATGTGTCAAATTAGTATAGAATTACTGTCCTAATCTTCCATTCTGAGATTAGAGGGGCCACAATTGATGGAACGAATGTGTTTCAGTGCTGCCAATACAATGCCTCTGGTGCCCCCTGTTGACCATATATTGAAAGGTGCATCTCTGCTGTTTTCTTTCATTACAGAAGCTAATGAAACGAGACTACATTAATATTTCATTAATGTCAAACACATCTAATGTATATGTCTTTTATTATTTTGTAACTATTATACAACATATGTCTAAAAGTGAGTAGAGACCTGTGGGCTTTTTTTTTCCAACCAGTGCTTGAAAATAGACTCAGAATTACAGCTATTCCAGAGCATCCCATTCTACAAGCAGAGCATTTATAAGAAGAGTTTACAGGATGCATAATTAGAGGATGTAAAACAGAATGTACTAATTAGAGGAGTTGTCTGGATACTTTTGGTCAAAGTGGAGAAGTCACTGTATGTGTGTTTGGTGTTGTAGCTTGCCCTCCAGGTTACTGGGGCCCGAATTGCATCCACACTTGTAACTGTCATAACGGAGCCTACTGCAGCGCTTATGACGGCGAGTGCAAATGTACAGCAGGGTGGACGGGCCTTTACTGCACACAGCGTGAGTCTCTCACCTTCAGGTTTAAGCATGCCTTAATGCATTGTGCAACAACTCATACGCAGTAACTGCTTAAAGTGTAATAACTGTGATAAATGATGACAAAATGTATGCAATCGTTTTATTCTGTAATGTAAACTATGAATTGCAAAACATGTTTAAATTATTTAAATGAACAATAAGAGGTGCTTGATTATTTAAAGACACGATTCCAGATTGCTGGTGGATCAGATGCCCCTTTATGATCCTGATGGACATGACAAGAAATTCCTACACTAAAAAATATTCTTTCGTTTTTGGTGCCACTTAAATGTAAAAGTGGTGAAATCTTTAAAAATAACTTTGCTGCTACTTTGCTGCAGCTAAACATCCAGATCTGAACAAAAGATGCTTGTAAAGGTTTAGTTTATATGTCATATCACTGAAAACAATTTTTTTCTGAAATGAAAGAGTGATATAGCATTTTATCGCATTGAACACAGTTACTATATCATAAGCAGTAATTGTTCTGAGTTGCTACATTTATTGTCTGTGTTTGTTGTTGTTGTTGTTGTTGTTGTTATTATTTGTTTGTTTGTTGAACAGTAAATTGTGTGGGAATGGATTTCAAATGAAATAGTCCTGTGTGCAATGCCAACAGTTAGTATCTAACTGTATCTTCACTACGTATGATCAGTGGATGTGTACGCATTGCAGGCTGTCCGTTAGGTTTCTATGGTAAAGACTGTTCCCAGACCTGTCAGTGTCAGAATGGTGCAGACTGTGACCACATCTCTGGGCAGTGCACCTGCCGCAGGGGCTTCATGGGACGACACTGTGAACAAAGTGAGTGAGCGGGGCCTGGAATCATGTGATCACAGTGCATAGAGACAGTGGTGTTTGGGGGATAAAATGGCTTTGCTTTTTAAACCTGAATGATGATGTAGCAGACTTGCTGTGACAGTGATAAGGTAAACCCCCGCTCTGTTTGTACTCTCAGAATGTCCTCCCGGTACGTACGGATTCGGCTGCCGTCAGGTGTGTGACTGCCTCAACAACTCTACCTGTGATCACATGACTGGGATCTGCTACTGCAACCCAGGCTGGAAGGGCGCACGGTGTGACCAAGGTAAGGGAGCGCAATGACTGACAGTTTTGGCACATTTCCCTGGAAATGCTTGGTGTTTGCTTCTTCAGTTTTGCACTGGAGCTATAAGGCAAATGTTGTTAGAAGGGCATATCAGCCTCTTATCTGTTTGAGGACATGAACCTGTCAGCTGGCCAGCCGTATCCGTGGAGAGTGCGTTTAAACTTTAAACTAACTGCGCGTAGGGTCCCCTACGTGGAACGCCCTCCCCGCCCTATCTGAGGATAACACAAGAATTATAGCTCTTATTAATTTATCTATTCTTTATTTCTTTTTCTGGATAACTTCCATAAATTGACCTTGAGAGTTGTGAAAGGCATTTACACATAAAATGTATTATTATTATTATTATCATTATTATTATCTCCTCTGAAAAATACAGCATTTCAGATGCCAGATATATCTGGCCCACTAAATTAGATTGTTTGATGAACCCTATGTCTAATGATACAAACTTGTTCCAGTATATGCTAGAATTTACAGGGTTTATGGAAAACCAAACCTTTTCCAAATATTACATTAAAGACTAAATGAACAAATGGCTGAAGTTTCAACGTGTACCATTCACTTACGTATATGGAATTGTACACTAAGTTGGAAATATGGAAGCTTGCATATATTGGTCTACATATACAGCAGTTCCACATAACCACAAATTTAGCCTACAGCAGCTTAGCTCCACACATTCAAGCTGAAGTTCTATTTGAATGAATTAAGTGGTTTAATTCATTAAAATAAATGTTTTTTAATCATGTACATTTCTTTTTCCTGTGTTTAGCTGGCGTAATCATTGTGGGCAACCTGAACAGTCTGACCAGTGCGGCAGTGCCAGTGGATTCCTATCAGATTGGAGCCATCGCGGGCATTATTGTGTTGGTGCTGCTGGTGCTCTTCTTGCTGCTCCTCTTTATTATCTATCGAAAAAAGCAAAAGGGCAAAGAACCTGCAATGCCTGCAGTCACTTACACTCCGGCCATGCGGGTCAACACAGACTACACCATTGCAGGTCTGTATTGAGTTTCACTGTGAAAAAAATTGATTTATGTACATCCTTAATGTGTTCATGTATGTATGCGTGTGTGTGTGTTTCTGTGTGTGTGTGAGAGAGAGAGAGAGAGAGAGAGAGAGAGAGAGAGAGTGCGTGAGTGAGTGCGCTTGGCATCACTGTTTACTTGCCTTTTTTTTTCATTACAAATTCTGGCATTTCTTCTATCAGGTGTTTGTAACAGGAACTAATGGGATGAGTTGGAGCTGAAATATGTGATTTGAAATATTCTTTGTTTCCCGAATTGGCTTTCTTCCATCCAATTTTAACACAATTGCAAGCAATTTCTAAGAGAACAGATTGGATGTATGTAGTGGTCAATAAATCTGTCAAATGAAACTGAAGATGAATCATGATGACGGTTTGTAAATATGTAAAATGATGCTGTTTTTGTTCACTTAACTCCTTCAGTTCCAAGAGCCTGAATGTGAGCTCAGACTTTATATTATCTTACACACCTTACATATTAGTGTCATGACCCAAATCATTTATGACTGAATAATAAGTCTTAAAAGAAAGGTCCTTGTTTTTAGTATAAGAGGTTAATGGGCTGTATGGGATTATGGATTTGCATGGATTTTAATTTAGCTGTAAATACAGCCCATATTAAATGTACTGTTTGCATGATGTCACTATAATCAACTGATATATATCTATTGCCCTATTAAGCCTATAACAGTTTTGCTCCACCTGCCCACTATGAAGTTATAAGGAGTTTCAAAATTGTCACAAGGAGTTAGAAGGAGGTCCAAACTGCTTTTTATACAAGGCGCAATACAGAGCAGAAGTCATTTACATTTTTAAGGTTGGAAAATGATTTTGTAAAAATGGATTACAGCAGTTTTGGTGAAGAAAACCACACAAATGTCATAAGTGGACTAATCAAAGCTGTGTTACCTTTACGTCTGATGGATTTTTGTAATCTTTCTTAGATGCAATGCCACAGGCGAATGATGCCCCTCCCAACAGCAACTACTTCTCCAACCCAAGCTACCACACACTGACCCAGTGTACCAGCCCACCACATGTCAATAACCTGCCTTATGGAAAGGTGAGCCCACCCACTGTGAAAGAAAGCAGTTTAAGACTCTTTCTTCCTGTTCCAAGTGGCATTTAGCCCTAAATTGTGAAGAAAATGCTTATTCCAAAAGTAAAACAGTTTTATGGCCTACAGTTGATGAAACAACCATGAAACAAACAGATGTTGTGCATTGTGGTAACCTGAATTTCTGCTATGCCACAATACTAATTTATATATTTATACACTACCGGTCAAAAGTTTTAGAACACCCCAATGTTTCAAGCTTTATTTAATTGAATTTCAAATAGTTCAGGT
>JBBPCW010000034.1:4601647-4620884 GCA_037974425.1 Phenacogrammus interruptus
CTCCAAATGTTCTCCCAGATCACTTTAATTTCATTCTGAACTCAGTTTAATACTTTACCCTTAAAGAAAATGTAAATATAAACCCGAGGTTTAAATATGGAAAAGTCAGGAACGAGAGAGTAAGAGAGAGACAGAAAGAGACAGAGAGAAAGAGTAAGGGAGAGCGAGAGAGAGAGTAAAAGAGAGAGAGAGACAGAGAGAGAGAGAGAGAGAGAGATGACCTGCGTGCTGCAGAAAAGTCCCGAATGAGAGAGACAGAGAAAGAGAGAGACAGAGAGAGAACAACAGAGAGAATGAGACAGGTTTAACACGGGCGCGATCTGGAAAAGTCACGAACGAGAGAGAGCCAGAGAGAAAGAGAGAGAGAGAGGCAGAGAGAGAAAGAGAGAGAGAGAGAGAGAGAGAGACAGACAGACAGACAGAGAGAGAGTAAATCCGCGCTACAATATCAAGGTGAATGTCATCATCGCTTGCGTAGTATAGACCCAGCTCCCAACCCAACTTTGTGAATAGACTAACGGCGATATTTTTTTAATCGTGCGATAAGAGTCTCATATTAACGCAGAATGTTAACGCCGATAACGGCCCAGCACTAATATATATATATATATATATATATATGTATACGTAGCAGACACTCCTAATTTCTGTGTTGTTTACATAATTTTATGAAAATTGTTTATATAACTTTATCAGCTTCATAAACAACTATGTATGGGTCAGGCAATAGGACATAAGAACAGTCGATGTGTCTGAAACAAGCTTGTGTTGTCTACCAGAACAGCATGTTCAGCTCCTCTGTTGGTTGCTAATTCTCCCACATGACCTTCTGTGTTTTTCTTTCTCTTTCTTTTCAGAGCCGACTGTTAGTTCTGTCTACACACCTGCCAACAACAACTGCAATGGACCATTTGGCCAGGACCCCTATGACCTACCAAAGAACAGCCACATCCCCTGTCATTACGACCTGCTGCCCACACGGGACAGCCCCCCCTCCCCCCACAAAGAGCTCGAAAGTGAATGAGCTCTCAGAGACTTGAACAACAAAACACCCCTTTGCCACTGCCGTCCCCCCACTTCCTTCTTTGGTTACTTCATGCTCATTGGTGGCTTGAAGTGTCTTCTGCATATCTCCAGTATAATAATGGTTTTATTTGCTGTCTTTTTTTACTGCCATGACAATTATTCTTAATCACATTCTTTTCTTATGAAAAGAAAAATGTTTCGAGAGATCTTTCTTTTTTTCAAACAGTTCTCCTACCCCCACCCCATTCACATTCACAGTGGGGAAAAATAGGGAGCGATTAAAACCGAGGAGGTGACATTTCGTAGCAGATTTGCTCAATAACTTCAATGAATCATTCCATTCATCGATGACGACATATCACTTGCCTTTATATTGTAGAGTGCAAATACAGAGCAAACCTCAATTTATTTTTGTAACGATGAAATGTTTTAAGACTTACTCAGTATTAGGTATTGGACAGAAGGCTGGAATGTCTTTTTTTTCTTTTTTTCTTTTGTATTTAGACGAGTTATTACCACTGCCTGTGTCAAGAATCTGTATCATCTGTTTAATGTCACCATACCACTGTTGTTTTAGGAAGATTTGTGTATTGTCTTCTAGTCTTTTATCCATACTAAGTTTAACCAAAGGTCGGAGTGCCATAATAATGCTTTGTTTTTGTTTTCTTTTTTATCTATATGGCTCATTTGGTAAATGTATTTATTTAGGACGACCATCCTTCAGTTCTGTTCTTCATAGCCCTGGGTTTGCACTTATCACTAATGATATAATTGCGTTTAGACAAAGATTTGACCTCGCAGTAACACGCCTCATGTTTTTGGGTGACCTGAATGTTTGTAGAACATTATGAGATGAACATTGTTCAGATTGGACTGATATGAACAACTGAGGATTGCATAACATCCCAACTCCACGTATATTTTGCGGAAAAACCCAAATGGCTAGAGAAACGTATTAAAAAGAGTCAAGAATTATGCTTAAGCTGGACTTTTGCAGTGTAATGGAAAAAGAAACAGGAAATGTTGCTATGGGGTAAAAATCAGCCCATTTTTTGTTTAATCTGGACACAGTTTCCGGTCTGAAACTACTCTGAGCCAGATATTACATGTGTATAATTGTATATAGCTGTTGTACTTTTTAGATAGAAAAATCATAGCACATTATGTTTGGGGACTGAGTGCAAAATACACTCAACACTACGTCTACCGTTGTAACATCATTTACTCAAAATGACTGCCTGTGTCCTATTTTAGGACCGATCACGATAGTATAAAGCCCCAATTAGGAACTGCTGAATGTATCAGGGTGACTTTTGGTATTGCCACAGCATACACTTTCTCTCCCATTAATCACAATACCCTTGTTTAGTACTGTAGCGACACTTCCTTACCATTTCCTAATCTGGGCTTTAAATTTACTGCCTTTTCAAGAACAGAAGTTAAATACCTCTTTAACAGCAGGTGCTGTTTAGAGGGAAATTACCCATCTGTATGATTCAGAATGCACTTGTGTATAAATCACGCTCTTTTACTCCTCACTCTAAACAGCAATAACCACTTGGTTCCAAAACGGCCAGTGCAGATTTGTGTTGACTGAACTGGAAGGGTATATAATAAGTGTGTTTCTGTATATATATCTACAGCATCTCTCTATTCCCCCAATGTTGTGTTTTGTTTTGTAAGAACGAAATGAAATTGCACAGTTGTCATTCTCTTCCCCAAAGAACACCCATGACAATGATATTTGCCTTTTACTACCACCTTTCTCACATTGCTTGGTATTGTATTTTATTTTTCAGTAGTGTATATGTACTGTATGTGCAATTTTGCTTTACAATAAAAAGACAAAAATGGTTTAAGATATCTTGATATAGTATGATGTTATGTACTATATATAAACAGCCTATGGGCTTCACAGGCCCCCCTACATTCATGCATATGTGTGCATACAACAAGGTCAACAACACAATGAATTGTTTAATCACTTTGGTTGAGATAATCGCTGAGTAGTTTACATAAACACTGCCCTTGATTACATTCTGAAAGTTTTTGACTCTGGTCTTGATTTAATTGTATCAATGCCGAATTTATTCATTTTATTTTTATTTTTTTATATATTTTTTTTGTTTGCTTAGAGTGTGTTTCTGGAAATCCAGATCATTCAGAGCTTTAAAGAGACACTATATGGACAAAAGTATTGGGATGTTTAACTATTACAACAACAGGGACTAGTGACATTACATTCAAATACATAGACTTTAATTTGGAGTTGGTCCCCCTTCGTGGGTATAACAGCTTCCACTCTTCTTGGAAGACTTTCCACAAGATTTTGGAGTTTCTGTGGGAATTTGTGCCCTTTCCTTCTGTAGAACATGTCAGGCACTGATGTTGGATGAGAAGGCCTGGCTTACAATTTCTGTTTTAGTTCATTCCAAAGGTGTTGGATGGGGTTGAGGTCAGGGCTCTGTGTGGCCAGTCAAGTTCTTCCACACTGAACTCATCCAGCCATGTCTTTATGAAGCTTGCTTTGTGCACTGTGATGCAGTCATACTGGAATAGAAAAGGTTTTCCCCCAAACTGTGTCCAAAGTTGAAGGCATTGAGTTGTCCAAAATGTCTCGGTATGCTGAAGCATTAAGGTCCTTCATTGGAAGTAAGGGGTCACCTGAATTGAATAATGTATCCCTACACTTTGTTCATATGGCATAGTTAAAACTTTTTTCCCTAGACAACCAATCAGGTTGCAGCATTGCGCCGACGCTCCGCCCACTTTACCTTCAGACGTGGCAATTCGTGATGTCACCCAGACCCGGCCATTTTCGACGAGGGTCTATCGAGTTGTGTCTCCAATTGCTGGATGTGATTTTGTTTATTTTTCGTTTCTGTTGAGGATACAAAGTGCCAGGTAGGAGGGGGACAATGTCTACTTCGAACCCCTAAAGATGACTGCACTGTCTCATTTTTTCGTCATTTCAGCTGAAAGGCTGAGCCTAATCTCGTTACTAAGGAGCTAAAAGGCTAACTTGGTCCTGAGTGGGAGGGGGACTCTTAGCTAGCATGCTAACCACACTGAGGGGCATTTTGTCTGATAACTTGCTAGTTTACATTATTTCTGACAGTATGACATAACTCAAATGTACCTTCTTTTAGTCTGAAATGTTGCCTTGAAGTCACGTGGTCCTGAGTTTCCAGAGAACCTCTTTTTCTAAGTCTGTGTTGTAGCTAACATTAGTTAGCCCACTGTTTTTAGAGTTCCTTGGGTGCTCGTATATGCTCCTGTTTAGTAAAACACTTAGAATAACATGTTCCTTTACTAAGTGAGTGCTGAAACTGAGCACAGACCCCGTTGCACACACTTAATGCAGTTATAACTGAGTGCGATTGGTGAGTGGGCTGATCTGATCTTAAAGTACTGAAGACGTGGCAACAGGATACAAGGCTGTCTTGCTTTCAGCTCAATGAAATAAACTCTGCTTCATTCTGATATCTTATTCTATCTGTGAAAGAGCTGCTGTAGAAGTTGTGGTAGACACAAGTAAGTGAAGCTCATATAGTAGAGCATTGCCTGTGCCATTTGATAAAGACAGCTCCAGAATTCCACATGATCACCCTTCCTTGTTGGAAAGACAACATTTATAGTAGTATAGTACATTTAAGTTTATTGTCATGTGTACAGAGTACAATGAAATTCTTACTTGAACACCCCTCTTCACAGATAAAACATAGACATAAAAGACATGAAAGACAACACAGTGCAGCAACAGTGACTAGCAACAGTAGTCTTAAGTTGTATAAAGTACAGTAACGTGACAGTGCAGTGTGAATGTAAAGTGTGTGTGCTACAGTATTACACATAGTATGAAGAACAGATGTGTCGTGCAACAAAGAGGACCACAGTTACTGTGCGTTGAACAGTCAGATGGCACTGGGGAAAAACTGTTCCTGAAGCAACAGGTTTCACGTTATGTATTTAATTGCATTTGTGAATAAAAGACACAGGGTTTTTAAAGATCAATAACGGTAAAGTAATGTTTATTTCCACATACCATTGCATTATATTACATAACATACATTTGGCAGACACATTTATCCAGAGCGACTTACAATTTGAGGAAACACTGAAGTTTTAGGACAGTCTGAGAACCAGAGGAGAGTCGCCTCTTCTTAAATTGTTGGCCAAATTCTTACATCTTACAGAAATCAGATACTATTTTGCACATACAAGATATGATGTCCTTCAGATAATGTAACACCAAATGTATTTTAAATTTTCAGTTCTTTTCCATGTTTTATTTGTTAATTTTTTACAGAGCTTATCTAATGAGATTGAAATCCTCATACAAGGGTCACTGCTGAAGGATCCTGCAGGGCTCTGTAACATAAAACGTCCTTTGGTCATACAGATTTTACAGTACAGGTTATTGATGTATGGAATTAGCATCTTAGTGATTTTTAATTAAGAGTTTATTTTAGATGAAGTTCAGAAGGACCTAAAAAACGATCAGTTTTGAAAATCATGTGAAAGTTTACTGTTAAAAATAATCTTTTCGTACCCATTGTCTGTCTTTTGCTGAACTAAATGCTTATGTATGGATACAAATATTAAATATCCATATGTTTCAAAAGCACAATTAAATATGTTCAAAAAAGATGCAGAGTTTATTGTTAATGTTTGATACTCTGTTTTGAAAAGCCCACTTGCTTTATTGAGACTACCACAACATTATGCCCAAACGTCATCCTTACATTTTCCTCAATGCACTTAACATTTTCTTTAGGCTGTCCTTAATTATCAAAGTAAACTTTACATAGATGAAGATTTTGATATGATTTTCTTTTTCTCACCTGTCTGTCTGCAGTACTTATAGAAAAAATAATGAATTGTTTTTTCTCTTCATCACCACAGACAGGATTGAGGAAAGATGATGGAAGAGAGTGGAATAGAGACCACCCCACCGACAACTCCCCTCAGTGTGGCTGCCACAATCAGTCCCCCTCCTCTCACAGTGGGTAAGACCTGCACACCACAGTTAAGATTTTTAATGTGAAAGTTTGGTATAGCACCTTCTTGCCACAGTGGAAACTAGGCCAGTGACGGCATGTTATCATATTAACAGTCCCCAGTACATGCACAAGAATCCCAACCAGATGACTGGGATTTAAGCCACAGCACAAGATTTTGTGCAGGTAGCGTGGCCGAGCCGGTGCTAGATTTGGGCTCCAGTCTCTCTGGAGGCGTGGGTTCGAATGCCTTCATTGCCAAGTTCGTTTTGGGGCAACTGGTGACCTAGTGGTTAGGCAGTTGCGCTTGCATTCGGAAGGTTGTGTGTTTGAATCCCAGGACTACTAGTGGCACCCGTGAGCAAGGTACTGTCTCCCGCACACTGCTCCCTGGGTGCCCCCCCCTTTGGTCACAACCCTCTGCTCCACATGATGAATGGGTTAAATGCAGAGAAAGAATTTCACATTGTTCTCAGCCCACAGAGTCAAATGTCAAACATCAAACTTTTAGGTCTCATGGAAAGATATTATATCTCGGCTCTCCTACCACTGGACAGCAGGCAAAACAGCCATGGACAAAATAGCATCAAGCAAAGCAGACAAAATGGCTTTGGATAGTAAAATTGATTTAACCAGATTAAAGATTAGTGGCCCTTTTAAAGAAAGCAATACATTTCACAGCCTTTGCTGCAATGCATTTTTGTATAGTTGTTTGACATCTCACTTTGGCACTGTATTTGCCACTGTTATTTTCCACACCGAATATTTGGTCACCGACAATTTCCAGCCAAAAATGCATTTTCGGTTTTGGATGGAATTTTATTCTTTTTTAACCTGGCCGAAACGGTGATGACGCAAGCAACATCCCCAATGTGCACATTTATATCTAAGAAAGACATGCAGAAAAACACTTGCGAAACACTTTCTCAACTTCTGGATTAATTTCTCATATAAAAGCAAAACATCCCGATCGCCAGAAGTGGCAAGACCCTTTAAGTCTGTGGCGGATGTTTTTGAAAAGGCAAGAAAGTTTTCCAGTGATTATAGTTAATATATGGGCTGTGCCAGTCTTTGTTTTAATACACTATTTTGCTATAGGCCTATAGAGAAGGTTTTTATATATTTCAACAGTTTTAAAGCACTTTGTTTGTGCACATTCAGAATATTAAAATGCACTTGAATTCACTTGTTTATTTCATTGTATAATATTTCACATATCTTGCATTTAGGCTATTCATGAGTGGAGCCAAGTAAAATGTTATTTCAAATTTTATTTTATATTGTGCATTGCTTGAATGTTAAATAAATATTTTCATAGTTTTGTGACAGATTTATTCTTTGAACCATTAATATTCATTTATACAATTGCAACGCTTGATGTTTGCATTAAGTACAATACAGCCATAATTGCAATATCACAAAAAAAATTGGTATTTCTTTCGCTGTTTCTGTTTCGGATTTCAGCCAATTGTTCCCTCATTTTCGGTTTTCCATTTCTGCCAATAAAATCATTTTGGTGCATCCCTAGTTAAGACTATTCTGTTACTGATTCAGGCCTTTTGCCAATTGCTGTTTGAAAATGACAGAAGATTTCATAGCTTGTGCGCAATCTTTTGCCAGTTGTTTTGTGGACTTCTGTTCTGACATTTGAATATAGATTCATTTGAATCACAGACTTCAGACTGCTGCATCTTTACACCTCTGCAATGAACCCATAATATGTAGATATGTACACATAAAATGTCATGTAAACGCAGAAAATTAAAGGTTTATAAAAGTGAATCTTCCAAATTTTCCAGACAATTAACAGATGCCCAGCTGCTGTAGGGCAGGAGCATATCCTTGAAGGAAGTGTAGGAAGCCTGGGGTGTGTTTGTCTTGAGGCGCGTACATGCAAATGTGTCCAGTAATCATCTGACTAACTTTGAGGAGACCTTCACAGCAGCACTCCCTCTCAGGAATAATTGTAGCTTTGAGCAAAATATTCCCAGCTGATGTTTCACTGAGGCACAAGCACCAGTCACAGCATTGTTATTTACCACCACAATGTCATCCTGTAATATCTATTTGCTATTGCCAGTAGCTACTATTAATAAGACTCCTAATGTTTTTGCATGTCTTCAGTGGGCCCAAGGTGAGATAAAACAAAAGCTGATGTCCTTTTAAGGTGTTACTGCATTTTTTTCTTGCAAGGTCATTGTGTTCCTGCCAAGCTAGATAAATTGAAGAAGACTATCAGTGCAGAATTACACATTCATACATTGTGCATTCACTTAGGTGATTGTTGCGTAGGTTGTTTTTGTTTTAATGTCATCGGTTTGATGAATGAGGAGAAAATTGTCCAGAAGGAGGAAGGGTGAAAATGAAGAGCCTGTGTGTAAATTGTTTTCCACAAACAGCAGCAAGGTATACAGACCAGCGCTAGCTATCTATTTTTATGTAATAATTCTTGGCTGTGATGTACAGTTCCTTTAATTGGGATATAACCTTACCTTGAAGTGACGTGACCATTTATCCACAGCACACAGTGTGAACAGCAAAAAATTCTTCCTCTGTATTTAACCCTTTTACCAAGTGAAGCAGTGGGTAGCCAGCGGCACAGCACACGGGGAGCAGTCCTCAGTGGTGCCACTAGCGGGAGATTACTGTATGGAGATCGGGGCTGACTGACTGATATCTGATATCGGATTCATGGCTATGTTGGACCCATCCCTAGTTACTAGTTATTTACTAGATTTTTATTAACACATTATTTTTGTTTTCTAGGTCTGTCTAGTCCACTGACCCTTCCCAGCACCACAGGCATCTCCAGTTTTGCCCCAGAGGGCTTTTCCACCCCAGTACGCCCTGCAACAGTGGCCCCTCCCTTGCCTCCCATCCAGTCCTCTGCACCTCCTCCCTTTACCCTCAGCCCCATGAACCCTTTGTCCACAGCCTCCCCAGCCCCTGCTCCTCAGCTGAGTGGCGGTGTGCCTTACAGCAGCCCCATGGCCCCCTTCAGCTCCCCCAGCGCTCCACCTTCTCTCAGCTCTACTGCACCTCCTCCAGGCCCAGTTCTATCTGCCCCACCCATGGGACCACCCACAGCTGGCTTCAGCCTGAGTGCAGGCTATGACATCACACGTGGGCACGCAGGCCGCACTCCACAGACACCACTGATGCCTAGCTTCTCTAGTGCTCCCCCCATGCCAGGTATGACTCACATTTACTGTATACTATGAGTTATGTTTGTAAACTGCTAAAGCAATCTTTGTTAGTTCTACATAATTATTATTTTGGTGATGCTAACCCTGAACTGATGAATGGACATTGGAAGGTATAGGATAGGAGTGTTCTGAAGAAGAATTTTTTTTTCTGTGAAAATGAAGTAATATCACTGTATAATGAATGGAGAAAAAAGCACTAAGGTGTGATTCATTTATTTCAGGCTTTTGCTTTACTGTAAACATCCACTAGTGGAAATTATGCTGATGCAGTATTTATTTGCACTCTAAATCCATTAAAACGAGTGAAGTGAGAACAGGATACTGCAAGCCCCAAGAAGTATATGATATTTGTCATTTGTAATGTAGCCTGAGGTGGGTGGTGTGATGCGGAAAGCACAGGGTCAGGAGAGCTAAATTGGAGGCTATTATCTGAATGACTGAGTGGAGGGCAGTGGAACTAAGCCTACCAATTTCAACCAAGCTGTAGCTGTCAGCTCTGAGCCCCTCTCATCAGCAGAGCAGGGAGCTCCTGGCCACTTCCCCTTCTCTGAAATGCCCACTATGTATTCATGTGCTACAGGAGAGGACTGTCAAAGAAAATAGTCTTGGAGAGCCGGCATGCTAAGGACTTTCAGAAGTTCTGTGATTCATTTCATTAAAACTGTGCACAAGGGCAAAACTGCATTTATCAGATCAATGTTTATTTTTTTTCTGTACAGTTTGTCATGCTGTTAATACAGATGACCAGAAACCCTTTTTTGTTCTTTCTGATGTAAATGATGTGACTTTAGGTGTGGTTACTAACCCAATGATGCAGCAGCCAGTGATGTCAGGTGGACTGGATGTGACCTCCCCCATTACCTTTCCAGAGGACCATGAAGATCCCAGAATCACCCCAGACAATCCACCTGCCGGAGGAATATGGGGTTTCATCAAGGTAATCGGCTGTTTAAGTTCCGTTTAAGAAATGGAAAAAAAACCCAACTGAATTTGTAACTTGAAACAGTTTTGTTAACAATAGACACATTTTATCAATAATAAATGTATTTTAAGCAATGTGTTTGTTCATTTTTTCAGCCTCACTAATGTGGTTTTATTTTAGGGTGTTGCAGGGAACCCCATGGTAAAAACAGTCTTGGACAAGACCAAGCATTCTGTGGAGTCCATGATCACTACACTAGACCCTGGAATGGCTCCATACATTAGTGAGTACTATTGTTTCATAATTAGTTGCTCACATTACAGTTGGAATGTTGCCTAAGAGTTCATGCTTAACAGCAAAATGCCACAAAAAAAATCTAAATGATCAAAGGAAATCTGTTTGTGGCTGTCACAGAATCAGGAGGTGATCTGGACATTGTGGTGACGTCTGATAAAGAAGTTAAAGTCGGGGCAGTACGTGATGCCTTCCAGGAAATCTTTGGCATGGCCATGGTGACTGGAGAGGCAAGCCAGTCAAACATTGCTCCACAACCAGTGGGCTATGCGGCAGGAGTGAAGGTCAGGTGCTACTCTCACACCCGTTCAGCTCTTCCAGAGCTGAAAAGCCACCCTATTAACTGCTTTTATACTGTAATTGCTGCACTTTACTGCTACACACATGGCTTCGACAGAGAGACTGTTTAATAACAAAGGCATGAGGGGTAACGTTAACACTCGAGCTTTTCTCACTTCTTGTGTCCATTAATGACCTGACTCATTTTTCTTTTAAGAATAAGGATATGGTCTGCAATATGCTGTTATTCAATTGCTGTTATACCCTTATATGGGATAGCTAAGTGGTAAATAGTGTGTGTATTTCTAACTCTGCAGGGAGCCCAGGAGCGCATCGACAGTCTACGCCGTGCTGCCATAATCCACGAGAAACAGCCTGTGGTGTCTGTGGAGAATTTCATAGCCGAGCTCTTTCCAGACAAGTAAGCGCAGGAAGAATTCTCAAATCCTTCCCAGGTTCAGTTTCAGATAGTATATTCAGCTCAGTTGGTGGTCGTTGTCTTTTTTCTTTAAATATCATGCAGCGACGTTAGCTCACCTATTGGTATTACTGCAAGCACGTACATTTGTTTATGTGGAAACTTTACATGGTGACAATTTAACAGCCCTCCATGCAGAAAGTATATTTATCCCCCTTTTAAGAATTAAGAATTCAGTGGCGTTAGATTAATTTTATGTCTGAAATCTTAGTGTCAGTTTAAATGACACAAGTTGTACCAAGTCCAATAATCTGGCTCCTTAGTTATCTGGAGGACGTGGCAAAAGGTTGTAGACTGAATACCTGCCATCTGAGGCGGTGCTGCTGTCACTCTGACGTGTTGGAAGAATACTAATGCATGGTCCGAGGCTGTGAGTGGCATTAAAAAGGGATGCAGTAAGCAAGGCTGAGATCAGCCACCCCGATCTGCCCTCTCTTATCTCCAAAGTGCAGAATCCCACTATTTGCTGGAACTGCACCACACAGATTGTGCTTGTTAAGTCCAGGCTTGGTCCCCTGAATTGGGGAATGCCTGGGAGACTATCTCTGTTCCTGTTTCTCCAACTCTTAATTACTGCAGCTATGTAATGTTGAATGGACACATTTAGTCGCATTTCCCTGAGCTCTGGCTTAATTAAAGCCTGGACAGACAACAAACCATCACCTTTTGTGCTTGTCCTCTTCCTATTTTTCCATTCATTCATCACTGCAGCTAAAGTGATGTTGAAAACTTGCTTAAAGAAATTAGTTTTAAACATTCTTTTTTAGAAAACATTCTGCTATCTAGATTTTTGTATCTTATCTGAAATCCAATGATGTATTTATTGTGAAGGATCTTTCATACTTTTTTGGAAACACTGACCGGTATTCAGGGCCTAAGAAATTCTATTCAGGCCAGCCCTGGTACCAGTCAGGTAGTGTCATGATTGTAGTTTTTGCTCCAGCTGTACATCTTTCAGTCTTCTCTGGTTTGCCCATGGGTATCAGTGCTTTTGTTTGCTCTAAGGTATTATTGATGCCCTTGTTCTGATATAATTGCAATGCTCTCTGCTAGGTGGTTTGACATTGGCTGTCTAATTCTGGATGACCCTGGCAATGGTGTTCACATTGAGACTTTCACACAGGCTACTCCTGTGGCTCTGGAACACGTACAACAGGTAAGAGACATCAACATCACTCATGTATCTGGCACTTCTCTATGGGTGTGTTTTTAATTAAGTCGTACATTACCCAAAAGCTAAGACATAGTATAAATATGTTAACTTGCATGGCTAGAAATATCACAGGCCTGTCATGTTGAGTAGTGATGTTGGCCACAGCTGTGTCCCTGGTAGCCCTGTCTGATGCCTGAGTAGTTGGTATTGTATCATTCATTTGACCTGCCAAGTAGCCTTGTTTCATACACTGTATTTGGCACTCTCCTGCCAAAGCGTCCAGTGACTCAGCAATTAAAAAGCACTTTGTCTCGTCAAGCTCTCAAATCTCCTTGACAGTAGAGGTAGTGAGAGATTAATTAGAGTAACATTTGCTGATTTACTTAACTTTTTTGCCGACACTGACTGCAAGCCTCTTAGAAGGAGAGAATGTCCCTCTACGCTTTCAATTCACATTAATGTTTATGTAGTTTAATAATCACCGAGAGAACATTTGGCTTGCCACTATTTTAGGTTATCTGCTTCTGCAAGCCGTATGAAGCGTTGGGACTCTTAAAAGATTAAAAAGTTAAGTAGACAGACTGCAGGTTGACGTTAAAGATGATTTGATCACTTTTTATAGTGTGCTCAGATAGTAATAATGTAATGCCACAGTTGTGTAACAGAAACAGGTTAGTACACTGTGGAAGCCTGATCACACATTTTGTAAAGATATGAGGGAAAAGGTGTAGGAGCAGTTTAAATGAACTATAATTAAAGATAAGATGGTAAAAAAAATACATGTCTATTCAGTTAAAAAAGAAGGAATCTGAATAAAGACAGTAAAGAAAAAAGAACACATTGGATTAGAATAGTAAAAATACCACTGTACCCAAATTTTAAATTAAAAAATGTTTGATCAACTAATATGTAAAGGAGGTTTTGCATTTATATATTAACTGATAAGTTAGAATGTAAATGCCGTTTATATATGGCAATGTAACAGTTACGCTAGCGAATGGTAGACTTTATGGAAATAATGTCAACACCCCTTCCAAACTGTGATGGCTAGCTTTCACTAAATTAAAACAACTTAATATGTCAAGCTTAAGCCTGATATGGTTGTCATTTCAGCCAATTCGGGTCGTCATACTATAAGAGAGCTACTGTGGGCAGTCTGCTGAACCCTCGTAGGAGGTTTATGTCTTTTTCACCCTTTTCACCCCTGATGTGTTTGCTTCTCTGTATCCTGGTCGGTTCTGTGTGTTTATCATCACCATGTATCACTAACTGGGTTTCCATTCAAAATTCACAAATTTGAAACAAAATTCTGTAAAGAGAGTAAAAGATTGCATCAGTGTTTTCATTACGCAGTGTTCTCCGGCGATTCTTATGACATAACATGCGTGCATCGCAGGACGCAAGATAAGAGCGTAGCTCATGGGGGGGATACGTTCCTTTAATAACATTAACTTTGTCAGCTGTACACGACTGTAACACTAGCAGTTCAGAGACGGCAGGTGCAAGTTCCTGTCCCACTTCATCACCCACCAAACCCGTGGGGCACAAAGCTTTGTCAGTCCATGCATACAAGAGATTTCAAACGCTCCATCACCACACGGAGCTGGAACACAGGACTTTCGTCGGTGCTTCAGTATCACTTATTCTGTCAGTGTTTCACAGTTCTCCTTTGTTGACCAACTTATCCATCTCATCTAAGTATATCCTGTGTCCTGTGATAATCAGGACACAGGATTTCTGATCTTGTTTTTTAATGCACATTTTTTCAAAAAAAAAAAAATGTATTGGAGAATTGGATTAAAATCCACAGCACACAGTGTGATCAGCACACAGTAGTTCTCCTCACTTAACCCATTCACCAAGTAAAGTAGTGGGCAGGCTGGAAAAGAGCGGCTGGGGACGGTACTTTGCTGAAGGGTACCTCCGAGGGATTTAAACACATGACCATCTGATCACAGGAAAAACTCACTAACCACTAGGCCACCAGCTGTACGTGTGCACATGTGTCTTCTCTCTTGCCCTTGTGGTCATTACCTGATGTTCTGTGTCTATGTGGTGTGTGATGTAGGCGCAGTCTCTCACTCCTCCTGATTACAGTCTGCGGTGGTCCGGCCTGCTTGTGACCGTGGGAGAGGTGTTGGAGAGGAATGTGCCCAACGTTAGCCGTACTGACTGGCACCTTGCCTTTACTGGCATGTCTCGCAGACAGATGATCTACAGCTCTGCCAAGGCATTGGCTGGCACATACAAACTGCAGCTACCCCCCAGGACGGTATGAGTTCATGTGAACGCTCAAAGCGGGGTCACAGCCCATCAGAATGGCCCATCAGCCAAATAGGACCTCACTTCCCATCTGTTCTGCTGAGGATATATAGTGTTTGTTTTTTTGTTGTTTGTTTTTTTTTTATCATTGGAAGTCTTTCTGGTGTCTTGTGGTTCACCCAGTAAGACTAATGTCAAAAGGCAAATGTCAAAAGATAAATTTATAATTTTCCCGTTTGATGCTGCTCAGAAAGTATGGACAGGTTTGGTTGCACTATCGTTCAAGCTAAACTAAAACAAGATTTCTGTATGTGCTATGATTTGATAGACCTTGAAGGTTTGTTTTGGGTGTTTAGAGGTTACCACAAGAGGGCTACATTGAGTTAATGTATAGACTTTGGAGAAGGAGCATAATGTATTACCCCCTTAGGACAAAGCTGGGCCCATTGCACAGTGGAGCATACTGGCCTAAAATTACTCTGACATACAGTTCCAGATACCATATAAAGGATACTAGTTGCAGTTGTTAGTACACCATGCCCCAATATATTATATTGACAATAATACCTGTTTCTTATTACAAGTATAAAGCATTATTTTCTTTTTCATCATAGACAAATGGATGAAAAACTAAATAATAGTTTCATAGCTGTTCTGAAAGACTTCCTCAATTCCTTCTTTGATCCTACCTTTATTTTGTGTCATGCAAATGACTATAAATAGCCTATTCCACTGTGTAGCCCGTGGTTAGTGCAGACTATTAGTCACATGGAGTGTCAGAAATATCCATCATCTGTACTAGTGCACTCAAGACTATTTGGAATTAAGTAGTTCTTCTGTCTGTCAGACATGTTTTGAAGAGAAAATTTTCACAAGGAAACCACAAGATCACCTTTTGGCCATTGAGCATAATATTGGATGAAATGAAGATAAACTTAATACATTTATTAGTTATTAATATTATTATTACATTAATCATACTTGTAATGTATTTGCCCTTATATGTATTACTGTGTGAAAGGCCATATCTACTAGAATACACATTTCGATTCATAGCAGAAATCCATTTTCAGTAGGAGAACCCCTCAGGGAGAGAAGCAGCCTGGCTACCCCTATGGAGTATTGGTGACCTCTAATATTTGTAAAAGTTTGTATTGAGTCAGTCACATGGTCTGTCCCCTTGTACATGATGGTTTGAATTTTACTGAAGATTGTTTTGTAGCCCTTTTAAAGCACGATTGTGCCGTGTAAATAGAGTGAATGTGTTATCTGTTACCAAAGGACATGAATACAGCTTCGGTGCAAGTGCTTTTGGAGGAAGAGAGATGCATTTTACTTTTTTAACAAATACTTGGAAACTGTGTTGCTACTGGGTTGTTATTGCTGTTTATAACATCACAACATGACTTAGAATCCCTAAGTTCTAGCTTGAAGAGTGCATAACCTAACATAACTGTAAGCCTTAAAGTTTAACCGTTATAAATACTATTTTTATTGAACTTGCTTGACCTGATCATTTGGATCTGATTTATGACTATCTTATGACACGTTATAAAAAAAAGGTATAAAAATAACTGTTCGGGTTCTTATTTTTGTGTGATAGAAATAAAACTTGTTTTTTTTTTTTTAAAGTAAATTTTCTCTTGGCTAGTCATTTTAAACCTGCTGTTTTGACTGACAGATATTGCTACTACCTGTATGACTGGTCAACACATTTACACTGCAGACATTATGAAATATGTTATTCTTTTAGAGTTTTCTTTTATGTGTAAAATGCAGCTGTACTAAAGTAATCAAATTTTTGAAGATTCTCAACTGATGTTTTGAAGGCCCTTCCCTCTCTCTCTCTTACTGACTTCAAGTGATGAACCTTGTTAGGCCCAAAGACCTTCCTCAGAGTGATACAGAATCCTATGAAACAGACTGTGCATGACCTCTGGGAATATTGATCTATAACAATGTGTTTGTTGAGATATGTAGCTGTGCTGTTATGCATCCAGGCCAAAATCACTGTCAGGACTGATGGACAGTAAGTGTGATGTAAATGAAGAGTTTTGAGAAGATGTAGCATTGTCTTCGAGCATCATAGGTAGGAAAAACAAACTGCCTTTAATGTAACGTCACATGTTTGTCTTTGAAGCTCCATGGAATTGTACTTCCTAAAGGTGCCTTCTGCCAGCAGAAGAGTAAAGTCCGTTTTGGTAAACCTGTCTTATGCTGTCTTTTTTTGGGCTTATGTTCTGTGATTAGAAGTCTATTTTAACAAAATTAAAAAACAACACACACACAGACATCCTCCATTAAAAGGCTTGTTTACACCCGATAGGAATATACTGATTGATCAGCCTTGACATTAAATCCACCTGCCTAATTTTGTTAGGGTCCCCTTTGTGGTGCCAGGACAGCTCTGATGCATCAAAGCATGGACTCCGCAAGATCTCTGTAGGTGAGCTGTGGACTCTGGCAACAAAATGTTAGGCTTAGATCCTTTTAAGTTTAAGTACAGGTGCCCCTGTTGTGAGATAACATAATATTCACCTCTCTTTTTTAATAGTGTTTTAAAAGTGTTGCTGGTTGTTTATTTGCAGTAATGTTCCCCCCACAGGTTGGAGTATCTTGTTTTATTAAAAAATAGTAATTTTTGTATACCTAAACTACATCCACAAGTCCACTCTGCCTTAATGAAGAGCTGGATGCAGTTTGAGCATTTAAGAAAAGTTTTGGCTTTGTGGAAAACAACTTTGTCAACTATATGGACAAAAGTTTTGGGACACACCTGTTTTTCTGAGTTTGGTATAGGTTCCTTACTTCCAGTGAGGGACAATCTCTAACACTTCAGTATACCAAGCCATTTCAGTCAACGTCATTCTTCAAACTTGGTTGACCCAGTTTGGAGCAAGGACCTAAAGCAAGGACTGTAAAGACATGATTGGAGGAGTTCAATGTGGAAGAAGTTGACTGGTCCGCACAGAGACCTGACCTCAACCTCATCCAACACCTTTGAAATGAAGTGAAATGGAGATTGCAAGTCAGGCCTTCTCATAAAACAACAGTACTTGACTTCATAAATGCTCTACTGAACGATTGGGCATAAAGTCCCACACAAAACCCCAAAATCTTGTGGAAAGCCTTCCAAGAAGAGTGGAAGCTGTTCTAGCTGTAAACAGGGACCAACTCCGTATTAAAGTCTTTGTATTTAAATGCAATGCAAAGTCCCTGTTGGTGTACTGGTCTCAATACTTTTGTCCATATGGTGTATTTTGTTGACCATTTTCCTTTTAACTTGGCAGCTCTGGAAAATTGTCAATAGTGAATTGGAAAAGTGATTCTTTTCCAATTCTAAATTATTTCTTTAACACACGTTATGATTAAGGACAACTTCTGTGAAATATTGTAACAATAGTCATGACATGCATGAGGTAGTTCACTGTAGAACCAAAATCACACTTTCCCACCATAGCTCCTCTCAGTCTTGCGCTGCTATCTGCTGTTGCAGTTTGTAAAATGATACACTGCAGCTAAGTAGGACAAATATAGGCTCTGGAGATACAATTAGCCTATAATACTCTGCTGGGATGGTCTTTGTATGTCAGATAGATGGCCCTCATCATGATATGTGAAGTCTGCCATTAAGAATTCAATCCCTCTCCTCTTGATCTCCCTCTAGGGCCTGGCCTCAATAACAAACAACACTGAAAGAGAAGGTGGAAGGGGTCAATCTCATCTAATGAATTCCACCGGCCCTTGTGTTAATCTAATGTATTTCACCAATGAGATGTAATTGGAAACCCGACACCGAAAACATGAGCTTCTTACGTATGCAGCACAGAGCCAAGTAACAGGACGTTTCCTAGCTGGGCGCAGAAGTACACGGCCTAAGATAATAAACTCACAGGGGTAGGAGTTATCATACAGCAACTGACGAGGAAATATAAATTTATAGCCTGCTTTTATTCTATTGGGATAAAATATCAAGTACACATCACTCTTTGATGCACTTTGTAGGTTGCATAGGTTGCACAATTATCGACTATTGGTTAGTAATGATACACACTGCTTTGTGTGCATTTGGCCACTTTATTAGAAACATCTGCAGCCGCGTATGCAAATTGTTTAAAGCCATGTTTCTCAGGGGGTGACAATGTGTCTTTCTGCTGACAAAAAAAACATTAGAATAAATGCAAAGAAGCAAAAAAGTAGTAAAAATTTCAAGATTTGTTTTGTTTATACAACAGTAGTTGATGTTGTGTGAGCAGAACACAGGTTCGGCTCCAGATTCATCCACTGTTCCTCCAGCCGTTGTTTGGATTTGTGAAACTCATCAGCAGCTCCTGATTTAATTTAATGAAAGACTGATGGAGTCAAACCAGGCTTCTGATGGAAACTCTGTCTATATACAATATATAATGTGCATTTGTCTTACCATGTGCAGTATTATATGACGTGTTTTTTTAAATGGGTGCTTAATCCTCTCATTATGTGCAATGTTACTGCTTGTGTCAATATCACTTACTATATTGTATTGTTCATTTATACACACATATATACAGGGAGTGCAGAATTATTAGGCAAGTTGTATTTTTGAGGAATAATTTTATTATTGAACAACAACCATGT
>JBBPCW010000034.1:4655356-4681089 GCA_037974425.1 Phenacogrammus interruptus
ACACACACACACACACACACACACACACACACACACACACACACACACACACACACACACACACACACACAAAACTAAACTATTATAAGATGTGGGAGTGACCCAGTCGCTCAGCTTGTTTGCTTTTTCTGGTTTTTTTTGATGTGATACAGGAAGCAGTAGTTTGTTTAGTTTACACTGGATGATACCATCTTAACATGGCTTAATTTTAGCATTAATAATAATAGGCTAAAAGGGGGTTGTTTTATATACAATTTCAATTCAATACAATTCAATAGAATTAACTCTCTAGGCCAAATGTTCCATTTGTGCATATTTAGCTAAAACCAGTCTTTGTGATGTCACAAAACCCCTAGCATTTATCTGTCTATCTCGTCTACAACAGGTAACTCCCACCCATTCATACTGAAACTGTAAAGACTGTTGTAGAGCGAGACTGCTTTCTGAATGAGGCTCAATACAAAACTGACAGTTGGAACACAGGTAGTTTACATGTGCATGTCTTAAAGGCACAGTAACAGAAACAGCATGTTTAATTTAAAGGGATAAAGAGGGGTTGGAACACAGTCAAGTAAAAAAGAACAGTGATTGATTGTGATAAAAAAAATTCATTATAAGTGGATGTCTGCAGAGTTTAATGTCTCTGCAAACTGTAACACAGAAATGCTGGGATTATAATAGTTTCTCACAAACAAATCAGCGAAGAAAATGTATTTTTCTGTTTTAACACTCACAACATCACGTTTTAAACTAGTTTTTGTAATACAGACATTAGCTCAGATTGTAGTTCACCAAGGGTTTTGTTGAATAACTGATATAGACAACAGAAGCCCTGGTTTCTATCACAACCATCTTCCAGAATGCACCAATTCACACTCTGAATGGCAACTGAATTATGGAAGACTTTTGAACAAGAGGAATCCCCTTGTGGGCAAATATAAATTTGAATGGAAATGTTACTGCACACAATATAAAATAAAAAGTCTATGCTGAACCAGTTTTTAGTCTTGAATTTGCATAGAGCTCAGTGACAAAATATACAAAGAGCCTCATTTCTTCATTGTAATCTCACAGCCTGAAAGACCAGAAAACGTTCTGTGGTCATGTTTTTTAGTGCACAGCCCTCACACAGGCTTCTCATAGATAAGGCAAAGCACAATAGGAAACCACAAACAAATTGATAGATTCTCATAGAGTTCAGCTTTAAAATGATAATCACTATCGAATGCATCTCTGCTGGAGTCACGGTCATCAAAACAGAGAGCATAAAATAAGGCCACAGAATATGATAGGAATGAAGCATCACTGTTCCTTAGAAGCTCTGGCACCTTGCCCCTCCTGGCCTGCCCAGACAGTGATTACACATTTTCAGATATCGCATAGCCTTACGAGTAGTGTTTAACTCAAGTCCTGAAGGATAGTATCCACCGCACTTTAAATACACCTGATTCATTTCATCTCTTCTGTTTTAATGTTAAGTGGGTGTGCTTGAGCCGGAAGCCCACCAAACTGTTCTGTAATCTTGGCTGGCTTTGCACCTGCCTAACAGGGCACGCTGCCAACAAACGAGCACAAGGCAACTTATTACAACCAGACAAAGTTTAACTGCTAAACATCGGCTCTGGATCCCATTTTCAGCTAAACAACAATCGAGAAAAGCAACGTGACACACCAGACACTCATAATACCTACAATTTATTCAAATATAGTAGTGTTTAAGACCATTAAAGGTGGGTGATGAAAGACTATGGCTATCATTTATATGCATCATTGGTGCTTCCTGAAGACTCTTAGGCTAACAAAAACTGCCACTGGACTTTACTGGTGGCGCATAAAAATATATTTATCCCAATTATACTAATGAGCATTATAAATATAACACAATATAATTCTAAATAAATATATAAATATCACAGCTTGCAAAGGCTTTTTATAGCCAACTAAAAGTCTTTCAGTTTCAGTCCCATTCCTCCTTGCAAAAGGCTTCTAGTTCTGTAATATTCTTTGGTCATCTTGCATACACAGTTCTTTTAAGATCTACCCACAAGTTTTCAGTGATGTTTAAATCAGGGGACTGTGATGGCCATTCCAAAACCTTCAGCTTGCATCTCTTGAGGTAGTCCATCGTGGATGTCAAGGTACATTTAGGATCGTTGTCCTGTTGTAGAAGCCATCCTTCTTTCAGCTTCAGCATTTTACAGATGGTGTGATGTTTGCTTCCAGAATTTGCTGGTATTTAGTGGAATGTTTCCTGTGCCACTGGCTGCAGCACAACCCCAACGCATGATAGATGCTTCATAGTTGGCATGGTGTTCTTTGCACGAAATGTTGCTCCTTTTTGCCTCCAAACATGCCTTTGCTGATTGTGGCCGAAGAGTTCCATTTTAACTTCATCAGTCCACAGTACTTGTTTTCAAATCTCATCAGGCTTTTGTAGATTTTATGATGGGGATGCAGGTAAGGTTTTCTTCTGCTGATCCTTCAATGAAGGTCTTGAAAGCATCGCTGCACAATGGAATGGTGCACCACCACTCCCGAGTCTGCTAAATGTTACTGCAGGTTTTTTGCAGTCAAATGAGGGTTTTGATTGGTCTTTCTGACCAAGTCACTGGGATTTCATTGAGATATTTTTCTTTTGGCCCCTGAAATGCCATCTCTTAATTACATTTGTCACTGTGGAAACTGCAAGCTGACAATGCTTTGCTTTCTTCTTGTAGCCTTCTCCTGCATTGTGGGAACCAATAACTTTCTTTTTCAGCGTTTTACACAGCTACTTAGAGGAGCCCATGGTTGTTGAGTGTCCACAAGTGTGTGCACAAGGTTTGAAGAGTCAGAGTATTTGTAAAGTTTTGAAATTGACCCCAACTGACATTTACTAAGGAAAGCTGTTGCCATGCATCAGATCTAACGAGCTGATTAAGGTCTAAACCTTGTAAAAAGAATCTGAGACTATGGAACTCTTAGTGAGTCCAAAGTTTTGCACAGTGCCATAATAATGTTTTTAAAACATTTGTCATTGTAATTGGCTTGATAATATGCAAGCGGAAAGTTAGTGGAACCACCGCTAATCTTCGCTGGACAAATGCAGCATGTAAAGCTTCTCTTGGTCTAATGATAAGGAAGAGAGGAGAGAAGCCAGCAATCACTCAGTGAGAACTGGAGGATGAGATCTGAATGCAGCAGGAAAAACAGTTCCATAGAAAGCAATAAGTAACCTATTTAGAAAAAAACTCTTTAATTTCTGCACTCTGTGCAAAGCTCCTCTGTTACAAAAGAAGCAATGAGATGCATGTCTGAAATGATTTGGCAATAATTCAGTTTGTCATGTTTGAAGAAAGAAGGGTTGCATAATGCCAAGAACAAAACAACCATAGTGAAGTATGAAGGAGGGTGCATCAAGATATAGCGCTGTACACTGCTATTACACAATATTAAAGGAAACGTGACAATTACATATCAGAAGAGAATTCAACTGATGATTCAACAAGATAAAACCCTAAACATACAGAAAAAAGTACCCAGGATTAGTTTCTAAAAAATATGCAGGTGGCCTTAGACTTCAAACCCTTTGAGAATGTATTAAAAATATAGAGTCTGTCAGATGTACTCTAATAACCTTGGGGAACTGAAGAGTTTGCTAAGCATCGGGTGCCAAAACTAGACAACAAAGCTGAAAAAGATTGTACCCTATAGGTTTTAAAGCTGTAAAAGCCAACAATATCTTTCCCTAACAGTTTCATTTATCATAAGCATATGATATATTTGTTTATATATTTGCCTATGAAAATATACATTTATTGTCTTTATTTATAAATAAATTATGTGCTTAAAGGTGAGTACTCAAAGCCACTTAACCACCAAGGTGGATCTGGAAGCAGGCAGAGAGTCTGAGTAAGGGAATAAGTGGTGAAAGTGAAAGAGAGAGAACATGAATGACTGAATTGCTTTTGAACGAGAGAAGCAGTGAATGACTGAGGATGTGCTGAAGTGAGTAAGTGGACATGGAGAAGAGTGAGTGTCAATGAGGTGATGTGGAAGAAGTGAGTGAAAAAAGAAGAGAGAGGTGGATCGAGTATCTGTCAGAGGGATGGTGTAAATAAGTGGTGAGAGACTGTGTGAATAAAAGACAACGAGAGAGGGAGTGTGTGAGGATACGGATAAGAGTGAGAGTGAAAAAAGAAAAACGATGGATCCAGTATCTATAAGAGGGATTGTGAGGAAAAGTGGCGAGAGAGCAAAAGAGAAAGAGGGGCATTTAATTGAGAGTTGGTGAGGTGATGAGAAAGAAGAGAGTGAGAAGAGAGTGGTGGGTCGAGCATCTGTAAAAATGATGGTGAGAACAAGTGGTAACTATGTAGCAGTGGAGAAGCTGTGCATGTGAGTGTAGGGATGAAGAGGTGAAAGAGTGAGAGAGTGGCTCGATCCCTCACTCATCCCTCGCCTTGTACTGTAGCGTGACGTTATCGTTGTCTCCACCCTGTCCACGCGCTTGCTTCCCTTGGCTGGGGGGGCGAGAATCTCGCGAGAACAGCACGGACTGGGAACCCGCCCCTGAAGCGATGCCCTGCTGCAGTGTGTGTGAGAGTGTGTCGGTGTGTATGAGAGAGCGTGTGTATATAGCAGCAGCAGAGCAGCGATTGTAGCGCGAGGACGAGTTGCTGCAAGGTCGCCAGAGCATCACACGAGAAGAAGCGATCAACATCAGCAAAGAACAGCATCATCATCTTTTCCTTCTTCATCATCACTGCAGAGCTGCTTTGTGTCTATTTTCCCTCTGTTGGTCTTCAGAAAGCTCATCCGGACCTGATGCCTCGCGCGCCAAGAAAGCTCCCGCGAGCTTCCGAACGTTAGTGATCTGTTGTCCCTCCGCGTGCAGAAGTCGTTACTGTTCCTGCGTCCATTACTGGTTCGGTTGGTGGTTAAACTGAGCTCGGTCCGTTTTTTCCGTGTTTAAAGAAGAAGAGCCGCTTTCTTTCTGCGTGTGTGTATGAGAGAGACAATAACCAGCCCATCACGACTGTGGCTACTTTCCGTCGTGAGTTTTTTGAACGTGTAACTGGACTCTCGACTCCAAACCGAGCCGAACCATGTCAGCCCCGCCGAGCCCCTCTTCGTCCTCACCGACGGATATGGACACTCTTGCGGTGGACGGGGGGTTGAAGCCCGCGGGTCCCACGCCTAGCCAGAGCCGTTTCCAGGTGGACCTTGTGGCGGAGGCAGCCGGCAGCGAGAAGGCGACCACTCCCGATTGCCCGTCGCAGGCTACAGGGGAGGGAGACGGAGACGGCCCGGACAAGGCGGCCGAGGAGGCGAAGGGCAGGTTCCGCGTGGTGAACTTCGCGGAGAGCGCGGCCTCCAGCCCGGACGCGGTGCCGGCGGAAGGGGTGCAGAACGGGGACACGGTGATGAGCGAGAGCAGCTTGCACTCCTCCACCGGCGGCCAGCAGCACTACCACTACGACACCCACACCAACACATACTACCTGAGGACTTTTGGCCACAACACTATTGACGCCGTGCCCAACATCGACTTCTACCGGCAGACTGCAGCGCCCCTGGGGGAGAAGCTCATCAGACCCACCCTGTCAGAGCTGCACGATGAGCTGGACAAGGTAAGGCCCCTCAGACCTGGGATGCATGGTGTTCCTGTCAGTAAGCACATTCCTTATCAAACGGATGGTGCGCGGACTTGAATGGAGGTGGAGGAGTTCACACTGGTGGACTGCTCATGACAGTTTTCCCAACACCAACCCTTGAGTGAACCCCTCTGGAAAATACTAGCTGGCAAGTAGGGTCGATATGATCAAGCTGTGCATATGGGCCATTTAGGGTGTGGATTTACTTCTCTATAGCATTTATGTCCAGCATTTGTGTGTATAGCATGTAGTTCATGTCGAGTTTTTTATGTACTGATTTATATTTTAGATTTATTTAGACTGTGTCTTTGGAGTCATAAGCAATCCATTTTTCTCCTCTTAAGTGACCCCAGTCCCAGTATATGTATACAGGAAGTCCCAAAGTTTTGGTAATGTCAAAGTCAAAGTGAACTTTATTGTGATTTCACCGTATACAAGTATACAGGGAAACGAAATTTCTGGATATGTGAAGAATTTGCCCTCTTTGAAAAGCTCAATGTGTTTAGCACATGTTGACTTACCTGCCCAAGTAGAAGGTACAAGATATTTTTATTTGTTAACAGAACCACCTACAAAGCTGGATTGGATTTCAGGGTTCTAATCAAAAGCAGGTGGGGAGGTTAAAGCAATTCAGCCAGTAATTGAACTACTGACTTTTCTAAGAGTGTGTAGTCTGAGAGTTCTTGTTTTATTTGGAGGCACCTCTGTAAGCAACAAGGAGAGAGTTGCAGTCAGTTATAGCAGTTAGAGTACAGAGCATTTCTAACAGTTTGCATTGGTAACCTAATAATGTTTGATGGGGCAGCTGATGTCCTAGTGATTAGGGAGTGGCCTTAGCGATTAGAAGGTTGTGGGTTTGGATCCCTGGACTGCTAGTGGCATCACTGAGGTACCGTCCCCAGACACTGCTCCCCGGGCGCTGTGTTCCTGGCTGCCCGCTGCTTTACTTGGTGAATGGGTTAAAAGCAGAGAAAGAATTTCACACTGTGTGCTATGGTACATTCACATATTACAACTTAAAGTTTCTCTTTCAGTAGGAGATTTGGCTCTAAAATAATGTTTAAATCCTGTGGTGTGGTTTTTAACAAGTACTGTCTCCTCCCATCAGACTGGCCATGGTCAGTGGGCTGGCCTGCTGGGGCTGACTGAGGGGAATTCATAGACTGTATCACTTGCATTCAGTAGAGAAGAGGGAGAATATGATTCATGCATTCAGTCAACTCATAAGCCTGTCTTTTCATATATTTCACTGTGACCACTATTTGGTGTTTGATCATAATCTGGCCAAAAAGTTAAATGTTGAAGTTATTGAAAGGTTTACATTCCAGAGGAGTGTTTGTTTTCTGGGATAAGCTTGTATATGCCTTGTTCCACTATGTTTGCTTGGCTTTCTCTCTAAAAGAGACTTTTTTCATTACTTTGACATTTCTTACTTGTTCAGCTTGTAAACTGCATTTATCTCATCTGTTCTCAATTAGTGACACTTTTTAGTGTATTTTTAAATTTATTTTTTTCTATCGATTTTTATCAGGTTTATTTAGACTTTATATATCGTACTTGTCCCTGTGTACCTCTTTGCAGTCATAACATAAGCAATTCGCCCTGGGATCAATACAGTTTTCTGATTTTTAGGGCTAATTGGACCGTAACGCTCTGCTTTCTCCGTTAATTTGCCTGTGATCGCATGTTTCGTAATAAACCTGGAATAGAGCACAAATAGGGGTGTTTGACAGATCAGAACATTTCCACTTTTGGCTGATAGGTTTATTTATCTGTTTTAACTTTGGCTTGACTCTCAGTGACTTCAGACGTGGCATTCATGGTTTCTCATGGCACCTTTTGTTTGGCTCCTTTAATCTTTATGTTACCTTTTTTGGCTGCCTGCATGACTTGGTGCTGAAGCAGCTGTCAGTAACCTAATACTGGTAAATAGCTGCTGTGATGATTCATACTTTAAAGAAGCATCTGTTTTGAAATTTAGTAGAACCGGCCAAAGATTTTTATTCTTTATTGTTTAATAAACTACATTAAGAGCAGCGAATAGTTTCCTCATTAGTCTGTTTGTCTTTTCACTTGTCCTTCGTACTCTACATACAGAGTTCTACTAATGTGGAATATGTCATGCCACTAAGCTCTTTTTTCCGTTATTCCATGCAGTGTTGTGTCCGCAGTTTAGTCCTCAATTGCCACCCACCCCCCAAACAACTCTGTAGTGGCTGTGTACGAATAAATCCTTCTGCTTAGTTTGGTCCCTGCCAGCTCTGTTAAAAGGGCCTCAATCATTTGTTATGTAAGATTGGCACTTGAATTTAAAGTTGCCATGCTTTCTGATTGAACTAGCTTTTCCCACTGTATTTATCTGGCAGATGTTACTGTACTACAATCCATGGCTGAATGGAAATTCTGTTTTAGTGACTGCCCTGAGTGGATCTTAAACAGAAATCAATACGTGTGCCAATATGGATTCGTTCTGACCATTAAATGGCACTGGCATTGAGATTTGTCCCTCAGAGTTTACTCACGCTTGACTTTGTTGCCCCATACGTGTGTAGCACATGACGATCTGACCGTGTTATGTCATGTCTGCTTGTTGCTTTCATGGAACTGCTTGGCTAAGAGCCTTTTGGATGATAATTTGTGTTCAGTGGCTGTTCAGTTTACAGTGTCTGACAGCAGTGGGGCCGAGCTGCAGGAAGATGGTGGTGGCTCTCTGCGTGCCGGACCTAAGCATGGAGCTGCATGATATTGACCAGCCAGAGGGAAACCCTGACGGGGCAGATTTATTCAGCACGGTGCGGCCGAGCAGAAACAGATTGTGCTGAAATATTGATGTCTTCTCTGCTGCCACTACCGGGAGAGAAAGGGAGAGAGGCACATGCAGAGGCCAGCTGATTTTTCTGTCCCCAACACACAAAAGCTTTATGGAGTTTTTAGTGTAATGTAGGAAAGACAGTAAGATAGTTGCTGAAATCACCCTTTAGCATTTTAGTGTCTGGAAATATTCTGAAAGTTCAGTGCTTTTCATAAGAAGTGTCATGTCAGCTGTTATACACACACACACACACACACACACACACACACACACACACACACACACACACACACAATTGTGTGTGGATGTGTGTGTGTGTGGATGTAAACACAAAGTACATAATTTTGAAATTATGATTTACTGGAGAAAAAATCCCCCCACTGTCCCAGTGAGGAAGAATTGCCCATTATTCAATCAAACAATCTACAGAGTTTAGTTAATTGGAATTCATTGTAAAACACTTTGATGTAAAAGTCTGATCTTTACTTTGGCTTGCAGCTGTCAATAAGAGGAAGTGATAAGCTGAAAACTGCAATTTGGGTTTGTACTCTACTTAATGCATTGTATGAGGACCTGAAACCATTTAATATGACAAATATGCAAAAATTGAGGGAATTGGCAGGGTGGGCAAATACTTTCACAGTACTTTGAGACTTTAGTTAAGCTGTTTCTGTGAGGTTAAAGTGCAGAAGGTCACTGTTAATCTGAGAATCTATATCTAGTGCACCGTTTCAGATTTACATTGTTTTTATAAACAGTTACCCCATTTTAAGAAGCTATTGAGTAATTGACTGCTCAGTGGTTTCTTGTTCAGTGTGTTATTGCATCATTATGTTTCAGAGAGCTAGCGAAAGGTTTTAAAGTTGTTTCTACGTTTGCATCTACAATCCTTGTGTTTATTGCACAGGTCAGAGAAATTAAATGCCTGTTTATGTATGTCTGTTTTAAAACCAGTGAATTTAACCACACTTTAGTGTGGCTTTATTGTCTCTGAAACCTGATTAATCATAATTTGTGAACAGAAATGAACACTGTTAGCTCATCATGGATTATGTTAATTATGTGAGTTTCCAAACTTTTTGAATTTCCCTCATATTATTTTCTGTGAAACAATTTTAAACAATTCATAGAGATGTTGTTGGTTTCTTGTGCATTCTTTTTCTAATATTATTGTCATGCTTGTGTTTAGATTTGATGCCTCATTTTGTTTTAATCATGGTGGGGTTTTTCCCAGTCCAGCTTGTATTTGTGTAATAAAAGTTAGCAGACAGAGACTGTCTGTTTGCCAGTCTCAATAAAGGCTGGTTTAGCATGCAGACGTACACATCTTTTGAAATTTAAAGGCTTTCTTCAGCGATATGTAGTTGTTACATGACTGGATCCCCAATATTCGCAAATGACAGCCCTAATAACAATATTTCTGATGATTAGCCAGGTTATTGTTTTATTTGGTTTAACCTTTTACCCCCCAACAGAATTTTGGAACTCTCTTTGGGATTCCTGACTTTTTAAACAATTTAAAATCTTATCCTGCTTAAAAACAAAATGTTTCTTCATTAACAAGAGAACATGGGCAGTCACAAATCACCCATTTTTTTTTGTATGAACACATCAAGTCATAGAAATTGACATTGAAATTGTTTTAGGAACTGTAATTATAAGGTTAAAATACATAATAAACATAGGAATTCTGAGAAATACAGAACGGGATATGAAACTGATTACTAGAACTTACTATGTTTAACATTTGTAACTTTCTCACGTTAAGTATGATGGAACACTAGGCTATAAAAATCACCAAGTTGCACACATCAAGCTAAATTTAATGGCTGAGCCTCATAGCCTAAGAACTATGTAGTTTTAGGCTTTAAAATAAGGTATATTATAAGAGAAGTAATATTTACACATCGGGCAAAATACAGGTTATTTGGTCAGTATAGTAGAGGAACTGGGAATAAAGTAGCTTATTTTAATAGGCTATGAAATATATTTTAATAGACTGTTAAACATTCCCACGTAACTATCTATTCATCAAAGACTGTGTGCACAGGTCAAACCTGTGAAACTTTTCACATTTCTCTTGTTTGTTTTTACCCAGCCATTTTTTCCTTCTTTTGCTGGGGGTTGGCAAACAGCTATTAATTTTTAAGTCAATTGTTGCATGAACTATTTCGTTTTTATAGTTTCATGAATTTTCGAATAATCAAAAATCATGACCCATCTCTTGCTCATGATTGGGCTCATTTCTGAAGAAAAAAAAAAAAAGTTACAAGATTGGAATGTTGCTTAAGAACTGAAACACTCTGTTCCATACTGCAGAATGAGGTTAATGTGACCATTTTTTCTTTTTAACCTCTCTAGTTTCTTAGACATGGCGGTTTGGTGATACCTGAGCTCCATTGAATTTAACAGGCGACTACGTCCCTCTATTGAAGAGTCAGTGACGTGATGTGAAACTCGACTCTTATCACGTGACCACGCTGATACCCAACTGGCCAGTACACTATAGAAGAAAGGATGAACCCATCCATCTTTTGTTGTAGAAATGACAGCTTGTCTGGTACTTGGCACAGCTGAATGTTCAACCTGAATACCAGATATCTGGTACATTTTTGTCTACTGTGTTGAACAGTTCTGCTGTAGAGCAGATAATAGTATAAAGAATGGAGATTTTTTTTAACAACCTAAAATTCCTTCCTAAATTGCAGAGCATGGATGAATGGGTTAAAATGGATTTTAAACAAATAATGTAAGCTGTTTACCAGCAATTAAGCAGAAACTTATTGGTCTAGGTGCAGGGATTTAATAGCTCTGTTTTGGGACATACAAAAACCCACCCCATATAATTAACCTTTTTTTGTTCATCTGTGGAATCAATGTGTTATTGTTTACTTCTTGAACATTTGTCTTAATGTATTACTTAATTTTGTTTCCTAATGTGCCCCATATGTCTTTACTGTGTAAAGTAAGTTATATTTGTCCATTGATTACTTTGTATTTCTTTCAGTAAAACAAATACTGGTGTGTTTTTATCATTAGAAAAATAAATTCAGCCTTCCTCTTCTTCCCAAAACTGAGCCACACTGTTCTCCATGTTTTTCAGTCTAACGGGCCTGTGTTTATATTTAAGTTGGCTTTTTTTGTTTGAGCATGGTAGTTGATGATGATGCGCTCAGCTGTTACTGGCAGAAGAAAGTGTTTTATTGCCTATTTTCCCCCATTAGATGCAAGTGGTGGTTTGGCTGTCTATCCAGTGGTTACTGTGTTAACTCCATGAGCTGCATGTGCCAGGTGTGCTTTTAAAGGCCAGGCTGGACGGAAAAAAAAGCTCTGGTCGCCTAGCACTCAGTGCCCTCTGTCTCCATAGTGATGCCAATCTCTTGGGTACGCATGATGAAAGCAGCGAACAGGGGGAGGAACACAACAGGTTGTCTCCTGTGGTCAAGCTGATGAGGGAGCAAAGGCACGACTCCTTGATCTTTAAAGCCTTGTTAAGTGATGTGTTCGACATGAACAGAAATGTAGTTTATCACAAGGTTAAAGGCACTAGCGTAGGTTATTTTTTTGGCCTTTTCCTGACAGTGTGTTATATTTACATTTAAAGCTTTTAGCAAGTGCTTTTTTTTTTATCAGTCTCTAGGTCCAGAGGCAAGTATTCTATCCACTAGGCCACCACCACCCCAGACTTACTTTGTCTTACATTTGAGGAAGGATGTAAGCACATGTTTCTACACCTATATGCATGCACGCGCACACACACACACACACACACACACACACACACACACCATTTTATGTGCTCCCTTACATACTCTCAAAACTGCCATGGAGCAGCTAGAAACAATCAATTGCATTTTTGAAGCGATAGGATTTGGGCAAAATGTACAAGTTTAGAATTGACCCAAAACTGAAAGATAAATCAGACCATGTAAAAATCTAAAATGGCTTTTGCAGCGGGGAAAATAAAAGAGGGGAACTGCCACAGTTCTATGTAAAATTTAATTGGAGTATACAGTATATCATATTGCATCTTTTGATAAGGTTATCAGTTCATACTAGATCATGTTCTTTTTAAGTTATTTAATTCAGGCTAATGAGAAACTACCGCAGCCCCTCAAGACATTAAACTGTGAGCATTAGTTTGCACAAAACAGAAAAATAATTTTCACCCTATAAACCAGCAAAGGCCCCAATGACAAAAAAATTACAGATGCATTAAGCAGCACAAAAAAAATGGGATTTTGGTGCAGGTGTCTTGAGCTAACAGTAAAACAGACTCCAGTTGAAATATCTCCAACCAACACTGGATCCCTAATCATATGAAGTAAGACACTGAATTTGAATATTTGTGACATTAAATAACATTATTCCCTCGTTTGTGATATAGGACGTCTAGTCCTGTTTGTGAAGCAGCTGAGAAGCTGACGCTGGCAGCCTGCAGTGTGATGGATGTCTGTTTCTCTGTGTGTAGTGACATAGACTGTCTGCTGCATGTCACTTTGGCTTTCTGCAGGCAGATCAGGCGCTACCAGCTTGATTCCTCTTTTCTGAACCGTGACCTTTGCTATTGAATGTTTAGAGTGCATTTACCCCTCTGCCTGACTAGTTTTACATTCCCCTGGATCTTAATAGACCTTAGTTGTTGGTTCCGCTGCATTGGGTGAAATTAGACCTTGTTTATTGGCCTATTTGTAATCTGTTTTGTGGGGTTGAATGAATGTTTTAGTTCATAGTCAAGAACCCTCTGGCTAGATTGTGATAATTGCACAGAATGGTCCTAAATCTGTTTTCCAAGGTGGGCTGTTGTGACATTCCTGTGGAGCTCATTCAGGGAGTTTACTTGCCTTTTGGGTAGTTTTGCTTTTTTTCCTGCTGTTTTAAATAAAGCTGAAAACAAATTTGTTCAGGGAGAAATACCAATGCACCAGTTATCAGAGAAGGAAACAAAGAGCGCATTTATTTGCACACTGGAACGGTTTTATCTCTTTAATGCTGATGCTAATGTTTCCTGAGTAAATATTGAGCTGCAAGCACTGCAGTATGCAGAAGGAAAGCCACTGAACTTGCCCAACACAGGAAGGACTCGTAGCCGACTACACGTGGTTCAGTGTTTATATTATCTCGCTCTTTTTTTTCTTTCGTTCTTTCTTGCTCTCCCTTTCGCTCGCTCTGTTAGATTGAATGTGTCAGAAGCAGGAAGAGAGCAGGGAGCCATAGGCCTCCTCAGGGTTCTGTGACGTTAGTAAGAGATTGAGGGAGGCCTGTTGTTGCCGTCTGAGGGCTGTGAACCTTCAACTGGTGAAATGTCAAGCAGTCTTTCAGTCTTGCAGGTGGCATGAAGGCGTCATTGAGGACAAATTCTCATCTGCTGTTTTTCTTGGGAAACCTTTTCTCAGCTGTGTGGCAGTGATTGTTATTAAAGTTAGTTTCCTGCAGCTTCTCTGGGCTGAAGCTCAGGTTGGACAATATCATTATTTATCACTATCATGTTACAATACATCACAGTATATCGGAATATGCTTTTTGTATGTACTCATCATTTGGATACGTTGTTATAATAAAAACCATTAGTCACCACTTTTACCACTGTTTATTCATTTCCAACTCATCATATGTCTAAAAAAATGTGTATTGTGAACTTTTAAAAAACACTGATGTTAGATTTGATCATATTTTATCATATTTATCATATACCACCCCTTAGTAACTTAAATTTATATTTCTGTGTTCCAGGTTGAGATTCAGTTTTAGACCATTTGACAAGACACTTTCAAGTGACACTCCTCGAATCTGTCTCTTACAACTTGTTAGGGCAGACAGAGTGCCCTTGAGCATAAAGAAACCTGTGACCTCTGCTTTGCTTCTGCAGATCGGCACTTACTGTGTCATGTGGAATTTTCCCAGAAAATAAATCAACAGTTTTGACGTCAATCATACTTGCTCTACCTCATCTAAGCTGGATGGAAGCATAGTGGCCTTTTGCTGTCACTGGTTTCTCTTTGAATGCATCCTGCCAAAACCATTTTGGGGTAACTAAAAGAACATGGTCCTAAAAGACAACGTTTTAGCATTTGTTCAGCTCTCTTGGGCCTATTCCACAGGTACATGGGACTTTTAAAGTGTTTTTCTTCCTTTGTTCCTCAGAAAAAATCCTATCCACAAAAGCACTGTTTTACAAATGTCTCTCTCCACGTGAAAACAAACCGCAACTCTCAATGTAACATGTCCTGAGATTAAAACCAGCACTATTTTGGCTATTTCCACCATCACACAGAGTCGCCTATAAACAAAGGAGATCATGGCGCACGCTGACGTCAAACGGAAGTGATAACAGCACACACTCTGACGTCACAAGCCAAAAACTCAGTTTTACCTGTGTATACGTCAACAACTGAGTTGAAAACGAAATTTCTGAACATCAGAGTTTGACAACATTGGAGTTTCTGAATATCTTCATTCTAAAAGGGGGTTCAGTGACATAAAACAGTTTGCATGTGGACAAAAGGACAAAACACATTGACAAGTCCATGTTTTAATATTTACCCATGTATGTGTGGACAAGGTCTCAGTTCTGGGAGAGGGTCCAATCTGATCTGTTCTGACTGAACCAGAATCGCCAGCCTCGTGTTACTGATAGCTTTTCACTTTTGAATTGTTTTGAGTTACAGTTTTAATCATGGCTCTGTATCCAGTGATGAGTGAGCTTGAGTGAGCTCCCATTAACAAAAAGAGGCTTTGTTGCCTTGAGAGGAAGCCCCATTCCCTCAGAGTGCAACAATCTCATATTGTGTTGCAGTTTTCTTGTCATTTCATATGTACAGTTCTATTCATACCATTTTGTTCCCTGGTACGCTTTTCTTCCATACATGTTTCATACATGATGACACTGGTCCTTGGAACGTAGTAACCATATGAATAGCATCAGTCAGAGTAAAAATGCAGTGCTGTAAAAGTTGAAGCATCCTAAAACACCCAAAAACAGCCATTATTCATCTACTTTAATGTGGTGTCCCACATTAGAGTGTTTAAAAGCTTTAGTCTACAGTTTGACAGTTTTATTGCCATACGTGTTTTTTATTAAAAGTGTAGTTTAATAGTTGTATAGAGAGCCGATCTTTGGACAGACTCCTCTAGAATTGTCCATTTTTTTGGCTTGTCTGAACACATTTCTCCCTGCTTCTATTTTAACGTGGCCATAGGCATTCACTCAACATCAGGTGACTGGGGTTTAACAATGATCTATTCTAAACATAAACACAGTCTCTCACAGATTGTCTGGTCGTGTGTCTGGCTGCAGCCCTTTTGTTTTATGTGACCTCTTTGATTGGGACGATGCGCTCTGTCTTGATTCAGTAGTGCTAGATTGTACTAGTGGTTTTGGGCGAGGTTAGAGAGGTTGGGTGGTTTGAACATTTTGTGTGTGTTTCATGTGGGAGTCGTTTTCCTCTCGTCCAGATGGTTTACCACTGTGGATTTGTGGCTCTGGCCAGTGACAAACTGACCATGTTTCCAATTTTCCTGACTGAACCACATTTGCAAAGTTCAGAAACCTCATAGTTTTCATTAAAATCAGCACAGAATCACAAACCCTACCTTCATACGTGTGAACATTTTTAAGGATTGTTTTCATTTGTCAGCTTAAAATTCACAACATAACCAGTTTAGAAACAGCTATTTTCTGGAGATTATCTGGTTGAGTAAAGTTAAATGACCTGTGCTAGGAAAGTAGATTGCACAAAAACACCACTGACCTTTAAGTGCAGTAGCTGTTGGAGTGTGATTGTATAAAAGCCCTGTCAAAGATCTCAGACTATGAAGAAATGTTTGCACTTTACATTCCCCCTAAATAAGTGAAATGTAGTGTTGCATGATGGGACAGTCCTCAAGCAACAGTGAATTGAAACAAAATGATTTAGGTATCATTCCTTACAGATAAAGATAATGCTTTCTGCTCTTCAGATTTTTAAAATCAGAATTAGACAGGCATGACCATTTATTATTTAATATTGTATTAACGGGTTTAAATTTACATTCATGTAATGAAGTCTTTCTAAGCATTTCTGTTTGTAGGCTGTGTGTTGCAGAGTCTGGTGTGTGGTGTTGTTAATAAACATGCACAGGAAGTAAGCTTATTCCCGTAGGTAAGCTGCAGCCATGTCCTCTATGGATGGGATTTGTGGAAACTTGTGTGCTATGATGTTTGTAACACTGCTCCATGGTGCTTGTATAAATGTATGTTATTTAGTTCATACATAGTTGTGGTAGCTGTGATAGCGTGGTCTAAATCCCGTTTCATTAAAGTAACGTGATAAAATGCCATGATTGAGTGTTAGGGACGAAGGCATCTGACCTCCAAGTCCTGGGCTTATTCTTGTATCAGGTTATCATGAACAAAGTGCACTCTTGAAGGCACCGAATGCTTGTGAAATTCTGAATACTAATTGCATTTCCTGAACAAAGGCGTCTTTGAACGGAGGAGAGGAGAGATCTCCACCTCTACCTCTCCTCAAGGTGAACTTTATAGTTGGCTGTTTACCAAGGCATGACTGGCTTCTTCTGCTGGTGACCATTGAGTGTTTGAGAAAAGTGCTCATTTCCTGCTTAGAAACAGGGCTGGCTGCCTCCCCATTAGGGTCAGATATAAAACTCAACCCTTCATGGCAACAGAGCTGCCTCTGTGGAGAGGATTAATAAGAACATGGCTGCAATGTTTTATTCCATGATGTGGTTCAGATTTATGTGGGTGACATCAGATCCTTAATCAACATGTCTAATCAAAGGTTTTGCTAAGAATCTGATATCACCGTAGAGATATGAGTAATGTTTTTCACTGGACCATCTGTTTGCAGTATCTATGAGATAATGGAACAGTTGCCATTACCTTTTTGTTGATGTCAGATTTCAATATTTTATTCAGATTATTATTCAGAGTATTTTCTGTCTGAATAGATTAAATTAAATTCAATGTTATTGATATAGCGCTTTTAACAATGGTCATTGTCACAAAGCAGCTTTACAAAATGAAATAAATGTGTGTGTATGAAATGCCTCTGATGAGCCAAGAGTGACGGCGACAGTGGCGAGGAAAAACTCCCCAAGATGGCGATAGGAAGAAACCTTGAGAGGAACCAGACTCAATCAGGGAACCCATCCTCATTTGGGTGATAACAGATATAGATTATAGAAATGGATCCGCTTATGTAAGGGTTTGTACCTTCTTTTCCTATTACATTTCCTCTGCTTCGCCAAGCTTGCTTGGGATTGCACCTTGTAGTCAAATCTGCGACTTAATTTGTGTATACAATGTCCCCTGACCTGTTCAAAGTGGTCTGTTCTTTTTCGTTTAATTTTTGGAAGTATTGGACCACATGCTGCATTGCTGTAATACAATACATTAAGAATGACTCCTGCCAGAATAATATGTAACAGGCAAACAAGCTAGGACCGGTTAATTCTACGTAAAATTGAGTTTTGTTTCCCGGCAACTAAATCTTTCCCCTCCATATTCAATCATGGTCTTACTTTCTGTAAGACCATGACTTTTCTTTTTTTAGTATAGCCTCCATATGAAGTGACCTGTAAGTGCCTTTTTATGATTTGCTGTGTAGAATCATAACTTCCCCTCCATTTAATTCTGAAATGGAAGACACTAGTGACATGATTCTGGTTCAAAGCCTTCAGCTTAATGATTTGGCATTTGATGTGCTGTGACTGGTCTGGCAAAGGTCCTGAACCTCGAGCAGACTTCACAGTGAACTTGTGGCATTGGTGATTCCAGATTTTATGATGAAAGTGAAAGGGATCATTCGGTCATACATGAACACACCACAGCACACAGTGTGAACAGCATGAAATTCACCCTCTGCATTTAACCCATTCACCAAGTGAAGCAGGGGGCAGCCATGAACACGGCGCCCGAGGGGGAGCAGTGTGTGGGGACGGTACCTTGCTCAGGGTACCTCAGAGGTGCCTAGCGGTCTTGAGAATCGAACCTGGACTTTCTGATCACAAGGCGATTGCCCTAACCACTACGCTACCAGCTACCGAAATAATGATAAGGTAAGATCATGATGAGTCTTTTGTTAGGCCCATGGCTGAGAAATTTGAATGGGACAGAACAAACCGATAGAATAAAACCTTTACATATAAAAATAGCACCATTTGCTTACTTTATGCTGTTACCCAACAACACAGATAGGGGGGGTGGTGGTCTAGTAGAATACTTGCCTATGTACCCAGAGTTTGAATCCTACCGCCAGCGTACCACCACCGTATTCCTGAGCCCCTTAACGCCAAGGTGCTCCAGGGAGCAGTCACAGCACATCAAATGCTAAATCATTAAGCTGAAGGCTTTGAACCAGAATCATGTCACTGGTGTCATCCATTTCAGAATAAAATGGGAAGGACAACACTGGAAGTTATGAGACTGCTCCCTTGTAGTTAGGTTGGATAAAAGCGTCTGCTAAATGCCGTAAATGTAACATAAATGAAGGTCCTGGGTCCGATTTCCAGCTGAGATGGCGAAGGGTCTTTTCTGTGTTTAGTTTGCATGTTCTTCCCCTTACAGTATGGGTTATTCCTGGTATTCTGATTTCCTCCCACAGTCCAAAGACATAGTTTACAGGCAAACTGGAGATGCTAAATTGCCCACTGTGAATTGAGAGTGTGTGGAGACAGCCTGTCCAGGGTCTTTTCTCTGCCTTTCATCCCCTGTGAACCTGGTTAAGAAGAAGCTGTTCAGAAACTGGATGGAAGATGTTAATGACACTAGCATGTCTACCTTTAAGTTTGTTAACAAGGAGCAGAAATTGATTAAAAAATAATAATGGTGATGATTCTAGTATTATTGGCAAGGCTCACTCTGGGCTGCTGGTCGAGGGACAGTGGTGAGGCAGATGTGTGAAATGTCTTCACACTTATAAGCACAAAAGCACAGTCCGCTGAGCATGTGCAGTGGAGCTTTCTCCCACAGAAGTGTGACTGAGCATCACGTTTATCATGGGTTTTTATTTTCTGCATGTGTTCAGCTTCGAATTGTGCAAATTTTACCTATAGCACAAGCAACTAGGACTTGTAAGTTTATACCAATGGTTGTGGGTGAGTTCAAATTTTTTACCAAGCCAAAGATCTTTTTGTATGTGTGAATTGCCTTTAGCCCATTTGGTGGCCTAGTGGTTAGGGCGTTTGCCCTGCAATCAGGAAGTTGTGGGTTTGATTCCCAAGACTGCTAAGCACCTCTGAGGTACTCTGAGCAAGGTACCGTCCCCCCACACTGGTCCCTGGGTGCTCTGTTCCTGGCTGCCTGCTGCTTCACTTGGTGAATGGGTTAAATGCATGGGTCACACTGTGTGGTCACTTTCCCTTTTTTTTTAATTCTGTGTTTTGCTCAACTGCTGTGTTTCTGCAAAAACTGTATTCTAGGTACAATATATTTGGGATTATGTCATCCTACATCTTTATGTTGCCATGTACGGGTCTTGGTGTCTTGTGATTTAATAAAAATAAATAAAAATTGGACAGTGGTCTTTTAAATACAGAAGAAAGAACTAACCCTGCCGCACCTTTAATCACAAATCAGTATTTGGGCTTGTAAGCTTGTTTATCTGTCCCTGTGCAATGAAAATTCAGAGGCATGGTCTTATGTAGGCTAATGGTATGCAAGTACTTGCATGAGATCAAACATAAGGGATTTTAATTCATCGTTAAATAACTATTAACTTTAGGATTCACCATTGAGGCTAAAATGCACATTCAAATGCACTATTAAGCACACAATACACACTACATGTGACAAGGAATGACGTGACTTTTTATTATAACATCATGTTAAAAGTTTCTCGAGATCTTGAGCGTCCTTTCTTGAGAAAACGGGCCGTGCAGTGTGTATTCTGAAGAGCTGTTGTTTGGAAAGTTTGCCTTTCAGGGAAGGAAAGGATTTTGTTTCTGTCATAACACCCATAAATTTCTGCAGTGGTAGAAAGGAGAAGCCTTTAACTTTTAATGTACATTAATGTGACAGTTTTTTCCCCAAGCATCTTTAGACTCTTTGGTTCATTTGTCACACAATAGTTAATAATAGTTTACGCAATAGTAAAGGATATCATGCTTTCAAATTGGCTTCCTTTTAAATAAAGGGAAATACAAGGTTTTGTTAGGATTGTAATGATTTACTTTGTTAATATAACCATTCGTGTCATGGTTAGCTGTAACGCACAGTGGAAGATGTTATTTCCTCTTCCCGTTTCACTTTGTTCTATAGACAAAAAGGCATTCAGTAAAAGAAATGCTCCTGGAAAGTAGAGAAATGTAGATTATGCAGAAATAGTGCATATGACTTCAACTAGATAAAGGCCAACTTGTCGGAAATTGCCTGGCTCCGGGCAACTTTATGATCAGCTTCACTCTCGTTTGTCAAACATGGCACTGTGGAGTGAGAAAGACGGATTGTGATGTATATGAAGTTGCTGTTTTGCTTTAAGAATAGCTTTCTTTTTTTGCTGGACCTTTTTTCAGCTGGCAGGTTTTTCAGCTTTTTTTTTTTGTTTGTTTTTCTTTGTGTTTTTCTTTATTTATTAATTTATTTATTTTTTACTGTGCTGACACATCTGACTCCTATTTTTATGTCCTTTACATGAAGAGATGCATAATGTGTTGTGTGCTAAAGGGGAGAGACCATGATAATGTGCTCTGCATGGACATCTTTGCAGTAGGGCTTTACTTCTCTGTGTCTGTGCTTACTGATCATTTTCCCAATACTTTTATTGCGATGTGTAAATTGAATTAAATATTACTATTACTTACTATATATTTCTAATTTTGTGTTCATTTACACTCACTGTTGCAGACCTCTTGAAATTATGCAAGTGTAAAGGGGCTCAACAGTCATTACATAAGATCAAACACCGCAAACACACCCTTTCTCATCACAGTCCCTTTCACAGCTGTTCAATATAGTTCTGCCAGAAATGCAGATTACTGTGATCTCCCCAGACTCTGCCAATCATTACGCTGTTACATGAAGTGTGGGCCATTTCTATTTCCGTCTTCATGCTCTTCAATCATCACAGTGTGAATTTCTTTGGTTGTGTTCTGGTGCTTGTTATCATTTCTGAAGCTGCGATGCCTCAAACAGCAGCAGTTGGTATAAGGATGTGCTTGACTTGAGTCCTGCGATTTGTGAACATTTTACCACCATGCATGAAATGCTTGCATTGTGGGAGAAGCTGTAGCTTTCTTTAATGCAGAATTTCATTCAGCTGGCAGAATATTGTAAATCTGCTCCACCTTGGGGGACCTGGGCCAATCTCTCTGCTTCAGGAGCCACTATAATTGTCTCAAGCCACAGCTTTTACATGAAATGTTCCAGGTAAAATAAAGCAAATGCAGGAAAGATGTAGATGTTCCAGATCAGATGAGCCAGATGAGATATACATCCTCTGAGCAGACAGGTACACAGTAATTAAGGAATAACCAGTTATCTCTAAGTCGTGCACAGATTTTTGATATTAAGTAGTCAGTTTCAAAGAGGTTGTTGGATGTGTGCGCCAGATCACGTTAGTAAATGTGACATTCAAAGAAAAGTGTTAGACAAAATATTAACTATCATTCTCAGCTTAATCTGTGTTTTGAGCATTCCTATTGGTGATTTGCCTTTGCGAAGTATCCCATTTCAGGGTATTTATCTTTCATATAAGGAATAAATAATATTTTGCGTAATGTTTTTTTTAGTATGTTAAAAACTGATCTGTCTCTTTGTCATTGGTGGTAATGGTGATGGTGGTATCAATGGTTTATTATTTGTGGATGTGATTGGCAGGCAGTAGGAAATCATTTAGAATTGCAGCTTTTTTTCAGAAAGCTCAGGGTGTTCAGTGTGGTCCTCCACAACTGGAGGCTATTACTTATAGTATATGTGCTCTCTAGCATGCTGGTGACCTCTCTCTACAGCTTCAGTCCTACCATGAATGGGCGTCTCATTTTGGTGCTCTATGATGCGAATACAGAAGAGGCTCTTCTCAGTAGAGCCTCGTTATCAGCAAGTGTCCAATTCTCCTAGAGGACAGTTGAAGCTGCTTGGTTGTGGAGAACTCATCATCTCAGGCTTCCTGAGGATCTCTGACTCATAAATAGAAAAAAAAAGTAAGTCGGATAGGGAGGTGCATGAGTCACGTCCTGAATCGTTGGGCTTTGCACCCCATGCTTTATTGTTCATGCTCTGTCCTAATGATGGTGTGCAAATCCTTTGTTGCTTATCCTTGACCAGTTTTTGTCTCATTAGAAATACATAAACAGATTCATGAAAATAAGTTTTCTTGCGTTATTCTTAAAAATGGCACTAATGTAAAGTGCTGAACGTTTCACATAGTTCCACAAGAGCCTCAAGAAGCCATAGAAATGCAGCTACATATGTTGTATTTGCAAAATTTCCCAATGGAGCTTATTTCCTTGAAAGCTCCATAACCCGCATAGGGCACCTTCACGAGTCTATGACTCAGCCTTAAGTCTCAATGAGATTTTTATACAAATTCATATAGACCTAGCTGCATGTGTGTTCTGCTGGTGCTTTCCTCACTCACCTGGACCCCCCGGTTGGGCCTCTGTGGCCCCACGGTATGGTGTTGACAAGCTTTAAAACCAGAACAAAGCTGCTCTTTTTCATTTCCTGCCTCCCTCCCTCTCAATAGCGCACTGTCCCTGCTGTAGCCAGACCCTGGCGGTGCTGTTGATGGCATTGTGAACGCAGTCACACAGCTCACGTTGACAGATGGCTCAGGTGATGCTGCACCCCAGTGCCCCTGTCACATGCTGGAGTACATGCCAAAGGCGCCATGCTGTTTTATAATTCATATGGCTTTTGTCTCCACACTGCATCTTAATAATAGACAGATCTTTTACTAGTCTACTCCCCTGTTTAATAGAGTGTGTTGTAACACAGATGGTGATTTTATTATAGTAAGCTAAGAATGGCACTTCTCTGCTGCTTTACAAAAGTACTTAAATGTCAGTGCCCATACACATGCATAGCAATGGTGGGGGAACTGTGTGTAAAAGTAACAACATGGCCTCTTTATAGTCATGTGTGAACACACTACACACAGTGTGAAATTCTTTCTCTGCGTTTAACCCATTTACCAAGTGAAGCAGAGGGCATTCAGCGGTATGGTGTCTGGGAGCAGTGTAGGGACAGGACCTTGATCAAGGGTACCTCAGTGGTGCTGCTAGCAGTCCTGCGATTCAAGCCCATGACCTTCTGATCGCAGGGCTAACTCCCTAAGCACCAGGCCACTAACTGGCCCAAATGTGTGTTTCCACAAGATCCTTTTGGGTCTTTTCCCTAACCACTTCATTGTTGTGTCAAATGGCAAGAAGTATCTATATTTAACCAAGGAGCTTTAGCCAAGGGAGGATGCATAAAAACTCTTGAAAGCATTTGTGAATTTGGGCTAGAAATTTGAATGAAACGCACCAATAAATTTGACTTTATGTATGATTTTACCAATTCCACCCCTAGTCCAGAAAAGTTTTTAGCTTTTTTGTTTATCTTATCCAGTGTCTGCCTTGGTTTATAGCTTTGCTAACTAGCTTGTTTTTCTCCTGCTTCCTTTCTTTCATAAACATAAGCATGCACATGATTGTAACACACATCATGTAAGATTAATGGCTCAGTTTGCCAGACATAAAAAATTTATAGCCTAAGCCAACTGGATACAAAACAAATAAAAGTCTGATTGATTTTTGGCTGGCTATATAAGGTCAATTGAATTCAACAATTGAGATCACTGTGAGAAAACAATGTCAAAGATGGATGTCCTGCTGTGTAGTCAGTTAAGCATTGATGTGGAAGATTGGCTAATATTAATGAGAATTCTTTTCTGCCCAAGGCTTAAATGTGTTAAAGCATCACAAGATAATGTGGTGGTTCTATATTATTCAATTGAATACCATCTGACTTGGTCATGATGACTACAAATATTACCATGAAAATGTTATTGAAAAACTGGTCCTGCTCAAATGAAGTATCTTACAAACAAATGCTCAATAAAAATGGACTGAAAAATGTATGCTTTCTTTTCTTTAATGCAACATGTATAATCACCAAACAGGCTATTAAAATTCTGCCCTGATACATTTTTCATTGTGACGTAACACGGCTCTGAATTCTGGGGCCAGTCGATGCATCCCAAGGTCATTTGTATGTGAGTGAATAACTCGTGTCATTGTCTAGTAATTGTGGTCTGGAAATTCTAATGAGGTTTATTTCTAGCTTTTATGCCACTCATGAGCAAATGAACTGTTCTGGAAGAAAAACATGTTGTTGAGATGGTATAATTGTTATCTGAAACTCTCTGGAACAGAGTTACAGCTCTATCTCCCACAGCATGTGCCCTCTGCTCCACACACTGGCATTGAACCTCAGCAAAAATGTCAATACACCCTCAAGCTCAATGTTGCACATTTGCATTGAGCAGTCATCCTCTTTTTCCACATGGCTCACAGTTAATCAGTAAAGATGTAGGCCTGCATGTTCTGAGGGAGGGGACTTCAGTGCCCTCCCTAACTCAGGAGGCCTTGATGAGTTCAGGAAACATTGTCTTGCCATTTTTGTCCAAGGTTTTTACAAGACTGAGAGACAAACAAAACTCTGTAGCAGCTGGTTGTATATGGGGCTTCCTCTTTTGTGTCATTGCTTAGAGGGGCAGCTTTAGGGTTGTTCCAGGGCCATCAACACTTACCCACGGCGGTTGTCTCGAGAGACTTGAGACGCCGTTGCCTACGTCACAGCATTGTCCCCACACAGAAGGGAGTCTTCCTGTGTTTAACCTTCCACAGATACTAGGGCGGATAACCCTGCCTGTGTCTGTATTTGAGTGACTCTGGCGACGAAACAGGGAGGGACGGAACATTGGGGGTAAAGGAACGAGTTAGGAAGCTCTTACAGCATGAGAAGAGTTTAGAAGTCGTTACTCTTTGAGAAATGATGAAAGCGCTGTACCCAGTTGTAACCTAAATTCCACTGTCAGTGGGAGTCCTCCACTAAAAGCCTGCTTAGTCTTGAACGAGACTTAAATGCGGTCCTTTGAAAGTGATTCTGTCTCCTGATCTTAATGTGCTATCTTGTCCAGATAAATTTGGCTTGGCCATCATTTTCCACGTCTTCAAAATAAGAACATCTTGAGGCTTAATGGGCAGGAACTCTTTACATTTTCAAGACAGTTCTGTGTGTGTGTGTGTGTGTGTGTGTGTGTGTGTGTGTGTGTGTGTGTGTGTGTGTGTGTGTGTGTGTG
>JBBPCW010000034.1:4704843-4719645 GCA_037974425.1 Phenacogrammus interruptus
CGTGCGTGCGTGCGTGCGTGCGTGCGTGCGTGCGTGCGTGCGTGCGTGCGTGCGTGCGTGCGTGCGTGTGTGTGGTTGAAGCTCAGTATTGTCTTTTTCACGAAGGTACACCTCGGATTTACTGACAGTGATGAATCTTTTCTAAAGCAAGGCTCCTTTTGTTGCATTGTTGTGCAAATTGTCACCACACAGTAATAATTGACCAGTTAACCATTCTGCAGTACTGATGTTTTCAAGCCGTTTGGGACTATTTATATATATGTATGTATATGCTGTTCTTTCATATTTTTATTGGAAGAAAACATTAGAAATGCAACAAATTTTGAAGTGAAAATGTAACAATATGCATCGTAAGTGCAGTATCACAGCAGCACATATTTGTGGCCCCCTTTCCAAGTTTTGTAAATAAGTTGAGCCCAAGCCCTCCCAGCACCAGGGGGAATTGTGTGATGTTGAAGAACTGAGCAATACTTATTTACTTTTGTGTTGGATCAGGAAAAAAGAAAAGTCAGTGCACTCAAGACAGACCTTATATGTGTTCTTCAAAGCCAGTAGTTTTAGCTTTGTAGCTAAATGTGTTACTCCAGGTTTCAGGTTTGGCATACCTGTTAATAAACCTCGAGTTAATCCACCTTTTAAGAATATTCTCTGTTGGCACAACATAACTATTGTCTGTAGACTCCGTTATTCATGTTTTCTGTTTCTGTTTTGTATATTTCTTTAGTTTGGCAGCCTTTGCGAAGATGATTGAGCCCTATAAGCTGCGAGAGGACGACATGGATCAGGAGGCAGCAGAGAAGCTGAAGGCTGATGAACCCTGGAGGATTACAGACAACGAGCTGGAGCTCTACAAGGCCAAGGTGTGCACAAGCCTGTCTCTCCCACACAACTCCAGTATCTTCTATTCCAGCCTGATTCTCTTCAGTCTCCTGGAACTACATTAAACCTTTACACATCCTACATTTGAGAGTATTCCCTGATCAGTCACAACAATAAAACCACAGGAGAAGTGAATAACAATTGTCATCATACCATGGCATCTGTCAGGGGGTGGATATATGGGGTCTGTCTAGTTTGTATTGGTTAGAACTTACTTAAAGTGGTCCAGGGAAGGACAGCTGGTGCACTGGCTTCAGGGACATGTATGTCGAAGACTCTGATTCACATGGGGAGACCACATCTCACAGTTTAAGAGATCTTCAGAGGTCTTACCTCAGTAGGCTAGAGTTCAGAGTTAGAGTTTTGGTGGCGTGAGGGGCACAATATGCAGGCAGGTGGTTGTAATGTCATGGCTAATCGGTCAAGTTACTGGGCTGCCATTGTGATCAACATGGTGCTAGTAGGCGGTTTCATTATATATAGTTTGCTTTGTTATCTGAGATGCCATGCCATATCAGCTTCCACAGCTGGACGTATATCTTTTGAAATAGAATTATAATTACCCACATTTAATGAGATGAAACTGGACTGTACAGAAAGTTGTTGAGTGCAGATGGGGTGAGTGGAGCCAATATTTGCTTCAGAAAAGGTTGTAGGAAAAATAAAGACTGTATTTAATAAAAGATGGAGTCATTTTGTAACCTGACACCAGTGCTTCACATAAATGTGTGTGTATTACAGAGTAATCGTCAGATCAGACTGAACGAACTGTTACAGGAGCACTCAAGCACAGCCAACCTCATTGTCATGTAAGTAGCTTTGACCCAGATTAAACGATGCTATCAACAGTTGTTGTGTACATAGCATCTGCTTTTTTTGCATGTGTGTGTGTATGAGTGTGTATCTGTGTGTCTAAGGGGAGAGTCTTATTTCTATCACTAAGGTCTGTAAGTGAATAAGCAGTGTTCCAGTGTAACCTGAGCCAGTAGTCCAGGCTTTTAGACCGAACACGACGCACTCTGGGCTTTTCCCCAGCATTGCTAAGTTTATATGCTTTTAATTTTATCATATTATAACATTCGTCTCAAATTATGAATTACAAATGAATGAATTGGATGACTAATTCCTAAAATAATAGAAAGTAATATGAGTTTGTTTTCAAAGCCATACAGCAGATGGGGAGTCTTGCTGCTTCTAGTCCAGTGCCTATGTGTTTCTGGTTATTCATTAAGGATAGAAAGGCCCTGCTGTTCCTGTATCAGTTTAAATGGTTCAAATGAACAAGAACCTCCTGGAGCTGCATGTCGAGTAGCATTTTAAAAATGTCCTCACTATTCCTCATCCTAAATGTCTAGTCATAAATTATTTGCAGAATTTTCCCTGCCTACTACCCTGCCAAAGATTATGGAGAAGCAAGAATTTTGTCTTTTTGAATGAAATGGCAGAATGGATTCTGCTTAATATGACCATTGCCAAAAAAATACCATCAGTTGACAGATGCTTAGATTTAACGGATTAACTTTGGTCTGTTGATGTAATTGTAATACTCTGGTAGAGCTAAATGTTTAGACAGCGCTGACCTACTGTGCTGAAATATTATTTTACTGCATTTGTGACCCTACAGAAATAAATGTCATGTATTTTTTTTGTGGTATTAATCCAGATAGACCTGTAAGTTTTTACATTTTATAAATGAATTTGTTAATGTTGGCATTGGCAGATATGTACCTGAACAATAGTGGATATTGGGCATTGTCCCACAGTCATCATATCAGTGCATCTCTAGTTTTATACTGACATCTAATGCTTTCTTCCTCTGTTTAATAGGAGTATGCCACTGGCAAGAAAGGGAGCGGTGTCCAGCGCCCTCTACATGTCCTGGTTGGACACTCTGTCCAAGGATCTCCCGCCGATCCTCTTAGTTCGTGGCAACCACCAGAGCGTCCTCACATTCTACTCTTAAGCGAATTGATGATCACCGACCTCCGAGAAGCACACCTCGCTGATAGACTGACACTAAACACAAATGTGCCCACACAACACATGAAAGTAGATCACCTGTGACCGCAAGGATAGTGATGATGGTGATGGTCGAGAGGAGGATAGAGAGACTAGAAGCACTTTCTCCTCAGAAGCTTTTGATTTCTGTAGCTCAGTGATCCCAGTGACACTCCACGGAGGCTAAAGTTGAGTGTACAGGGTATGTTTCCAAAATGTTCCGGACAATAGGGGACAAGATGAGAATGTGTTCTATAATTTATTGGTCACTGTTTCGTTGGATTACAGGCATCTGAGCATGAAGTTCGCATTTTTCTGATTATCGTTATCATTAGTATAACTGTCATGATTAAATTGTGAATCTCTTTTCTTTCTTTTCTTTTTTTTTGCTCTTTGAAGCAGCAATAATCACCCTATTTTCCTATTTTTCCACATTTGGGAAGAAAACCATGCAGAATGCTTTGCAACACCTCTGATAGCCTTATAGATGTGCCTTCCAATTCAATCAAATTAAATCATTAAACGTTGCCATGATTGATGCTCAAGTATCTGTAGTTGTAATAGACTTTTTAAATTGGGTTTTAAATGTACTCAAGGTTTTATTGATTTTTATGCGAGTGGACTGGCGTTGGGCAAAGGTTTTTCCACTTCTTGGCATAAAAAGCTTTTCTTTCTTTTCTTTTTTTTTTTTTTCTTCTCCAAATCCAGAGGTTTTCTTTCCCCCTGTTGTTTTTTGACCTGTTCCTTTCTTTTCCAGGTTTCAGTCTTCCTTTAAACTGTGAAGGGATTTTCATGTTCCGAGTACAGTACCCTAATCCTGGATGCTATGGTCATCAAAGCTAGAAAGTGAATTCAAATGTACAATGTTAGAAGGGCAGTCCGAACAGAATGCTGTATAACTTGATCACTGGAGTGCAGATGAACAACCTATGGCTTTAAGTTTGCTGACCGGTTCTTGCCTAAAAAGGTGTCTCAAAAGAGTGGCGTGTCAAAGCTGCTATAATACGATGGATAAACAAAGAACAATCAACCAAATACGATATTGTGACCTCTTGAATTTATGTAATTCCACAAACCTGCAGGTCTTGCTATAGAGGATGACTTTGCCTTAAAAGCAGAAGTAATGATTGTTGACTTAACTTGTATCTTATAAGCCATACTGGCTGGTTGATTGAATAGCGGGTAAATGCCGAAATAGATGGACAGATAAATAGATGCATATAAACAGAATGTAATGTTAGTCTTTTCATTTTTATTTAGTTATTATTTTACATTTCAGAACACTCCCATCGCCTCGTTTTCAGAGCAGTCCGATTGTAGCTACAGAGTAACCAATGTTGGCGGTGTTGTTAGGACTTGGGCATAAAGCAACATTTCTGTCTTTGTTCTAATATTGGACTGTTACAAAGTAGCCAATTATGTTCCTTCATGTTTGCGTGTTAAATTTAGGGGCTTCCCTGTCTCGTGCAGTGTAATTCTGAAGGCCTGTTCGGGCATCGCAGCTGTTAAGAGCCTTGCCACAGAGCGCAGGATGTCTTGAAGTGTTGATTAAAGCCAGTACTGAGAACGTTGTTCACACGTCTGTGGTTTTGTTGAATGAGATGCATATATACCTCTATGCAGGTGAACTAAGATGAGTGCTACTAATTTCCCTCTCACTTAAATGACGCTAATAAAACGTCACTCATCCAGAACTAAACTCAGGATTGGATCTCTCCCACCTGCAGTGCTTTTTTTATTTCTTTCTTAAGTCCCAATTGAACGTCGCAGGTGCAGAGGTCTGGTCAGCAGCAGGGTTTTGCGAGGCTGAGCTAGATGACATTGACGAGCTTAATGCGCGGAGCCGGTTCCATCTCTTGCCAATGTCATCGAGATAAAAATGAGTCGTCTCAGATTGCCTTACAATGCAAATCCACAGTGAACTGGTTGAGTTTGCCGCACACGACTTTGCTTCCTTTCTGCACTTGCTGTGCCGTTCATCACAATGTGACGTTGCTTTTAATGAAAGATTGTTTGAATGTAAAACCCTAATGCTGAAAGAGGCAACTGTTTCGCGTCCTTTCATCACATTTCAGTGAAGTATTGTTTTTATTCTTTTTTTTTTCTTCCTTTTTCAACCTTTTTTTCATCCACGGTTGCCCAAATGCAAGCTTAATGCTGTGATGTGTTGTCAGGCTTGGTGTAGTAACCGACACCCACGCGACTGCGTCACAACAGTACACGCTCACCACCAATCACCATGTGAGAATACGCCATAAATATATTGATGATATTTATAGCTTGCGCACTATATATACTCTAGTGTGTAAAAGGACTTTGTACTTAGTATGTGTGACATAGTAGTTTACGTTTTGGCTTTTAAGACCGTGGGCATTGTGAAGAGCTTTTGACTTCAGATGGTACAGTCTTATCCGTTTTAAATGTGTGTGTGTGTGTGTGTGTGTGTGTGTGTGTGTGAGAGAGAGAGACTGAGTGAGCATGTGTGGCTGTATAGACCTTGAATTCCCTTAACAACTACAAAATAATCAAGAAATTAACCATCACATCTTAAATTATTAAAATATTCTATATATATATATATTTAAATATAGTAAGAATTGGGAGAAATATTTAGGTGTCAAGTAAATTTGCTATGAATATGTGTAACAATCACGATGTGTGTAAGTGTGCGTTCTTCATAAATGTATAGCTACACGTAGCTGCGGCGTCAGAGGCTACTGTACCATGGGTTCAGCGAGGTACTTCTAACGTACCTCCAAAAGCTGTCATGCTCTGTGTAAGACCAAACAGATCAACTCGGTATCTGCTTCTACTGTTTTTTTTTTCTTTCCTTCATCTTTCCCCACATGTGTAGCCAAAGCGCAGTTCCTCTCACTCCATCAGAGGCAGGAGCCCAAACGAAGGATGACGGAAAACACAGTCAGCCTCGTTTCTCCCATCTCTAGTTCACACTGTATTTCTTTACTAACCTGTAAATATCTTCTAGTCTAACCAGATAAATTAAGGGAGTGGAATAATAATGGCCAATTAATATGGAGAACATTTATTTTAGTCTAGGTTTCTCTTTTTCTTTCTTTTTTTTTTTTTACTTGCATGTTGATTTTTGTTCCCTTTTTTGTCACTTTTAAAAACTTTAGTTTCTCCTTCTCTGTACATTTCTATCTTTTATATGCCTTTTAAAGAAAGCTATGTTGACAAGTGCTTGAGTTTGACAACTGCTCGAGCCTAGGGGTGGATCTAATGGATCTGGCTGGAAGAGGAATGTTTTGATATACTGTACTGTTAATTGTCACACAAATGCTTTTTTTTTCTAACATTTTAACATTTAAGGTTACCAATACTTTGTACATCTTTATTGCAATAAATTAAAATCAAAAGAAATGAGTCCTTTCGAAAGCACTTCTGTTGGCCTGGAGTTCCAAAACAGGTTTACATCCATTAAATCAGTTTCTCAGTTGCTGGTATCGATCAGTAGTACTTTATTCAGTAGGACAACAGTGCCATCCTGTGTTGGAACAGCTTCAGTACATACTACTCTCATGTTTCCCTCTTGACTCTGAAAACTGCACAAAATGCTTTTTTAATGTTTATGTGGGTAAAGCACCATTTATGATGAATTTGTGAAATGCTGAGCTGCAGAATCCTGACCATAAAACACCTCTTACCTTCAGCAGAATTAGGCTTGACTTCAACAAAGTCACATTCTGATTGAGCGTCAGGGAATGTGGGGGGGGAATAGAATGAAAGGCTCTTATGGAGAGCCTCAGGTTTACCCGTGTTCAGCAGAGTTGATATGAAAAGGTTAAATGAAGTTTTCTTTTTTGTTTTTGCTTTAAAAAAAAAAAAAAAACATTGCAGCATCAAGAGTCCATCTCATATATTTTTTTAAAGAAACCTAGCTCTTTAAACATTGCCTTATTAATGCCCTTCTTTTTATTTCTGGTCCCCCTTTTTATTTTCTATATATTGTTTAATCCAGTTTCTCAGTTCATTTTTCTTTTTCTTCATGTTCCACATATTGGCCTTTAAGCAGTGGAACAGGGCCGAAGTTAATGTGAAGTATTCTATAAAAATCTATAAAATGTATAATTGCACATAAAATACTATGTTTTGTTCAAAACTAATATTTAGCTTTGCATTGTATCATGCTTTTATTTATGAAAAGAAAGCGGTTGCACTGCTTGAGATCACACAAAGTAAACTGATTAGGATGATTTTTTTTTATGGTGTGGATCCAAGTCCTTTTGTTATACAACTGAACTGAAAGTGTACAGTGTATTGAGGCTACTTTTGGGGAACTGATTCTAGCAATAAAAATGCACCAAAAATGTACCATGAAAAGTACCTTAAACCTTAAAAGGGCCACATCTTCCTTATGTTCATGTTCCATTAGTGTTACAGTGCACAACGTAAACAAAGCACTGTTTGTGTTACAGGATACACACCACACTGGCTCTTATATGACAGACGCTTTTAAAACGACTCCAGATATTCGGGGAGTTTACACTCCCTGTAGCTTTCAGATCTAGAACATGTTCAAAAACATAATTAATGATAAAATAATCAGCTTTAAAATGATTATCACTGGCAGGTATTGTCCACTTAATAGCAAACTAAAGTAAAGTGGCCCCTTATAGTTCCTGGGTGAACCCACCACAGCACACCGTGTGAAATTCTTTCTCTGTAATTAACCCATTCACCAAGTGAAGCAGGGCTGCCACCAGCAAGGAGCAGTGTGTGGGAATGGTATCTTGCTCAAGGGAACTCCAGTGATGGCACTGTCAATCCTGGACATCAAACTCATGACCTTCTGATCTCACGGGAAACTCGCTAACCACTAGACCACCAGCTGCCCCATGCAATATTTGAAGCGTCATCCAAAGCAGCCTATGGAAAAAATTAATCCATCATACATCTAAAAGGAGAGAAATGATATTTTCCCACTTTTTTGCGCTCTGCGTTCTCCTTCGTCGCGTCATTTTTACTCTGGCTACATAATGTCACTCAGACCAGTATGTCTTTCCTTTCTTAATTTGCATAACATTTGCTTGAAATTTACAAGAAGCTATGAGATCCAGTGGCAGCAGCTGGTGACTCATTTGTAATGATGGCGACAGCTCTATTACAAACTCTACTGGACTTTAAACAGATCTACTGCTCGCATGGTTAATCTGAAATGACTTCAAAGGGCAGCTTTTCACCATTTTACTACATACAATAGTCTTGTTTTCATAAAACAGAAACTTTAAGGCCTGATAAATTAGTAAATATACAACTCTGCAAAATGTTCAGTTCCTCATGTTTTATCTTTTACAGGTGTATAAGTATTGAACTGAACAACTTTGCCTTATTTCTCCTCATTTAAAAAAAAGTTCTTTAAATCATCATTTTAAAGGAAATATTAAAACATTAAAATAAAGAGACATTATGAAGTGTTTACAGAACCTGAATAACTCAAAGAAAACACATCTCTTGTTCACTCAAACAAAATGCCAATAATGACCTTGGATGTACTTTTAGTAGTGTTTTACCATCCAACTGGTCTCAGTGTGAGAGGAGAGTGTCGATTACATCAGTGTTTTTATACTTTTCCATAAGATTCATGTGATCACTAATCAGTATATATATACACACACACACACACATATATATATATATATAAAATTTATTTATTTATTTATTTATTTAGAGGTTCTCTAATGACACACATGTGGTTTGATTAATCTTTTGATCGTTTGATAAATTTTTTATGTTGCCATTTTTACATGACCATTTCCAGACCCCCTATATTCCTTATGATTACACAGGCTGTATTTGTCAACTTCTCTTTAAGACTGATCAATGCTAATGACCTTTCTTTGGTTGTAACACTTCTTATAACTGGGTGTGAGTGTGGGGGGCTAATTTGCTGAATAGGCATATATGAAACCAGTCAACTGTGTCTATTTTTCACCTTAATTTCCACATATGAAGTGTATGGACAATGGAGGGAATAGTACGTTTTGAAACACATGCAATGGCCATAAAAAACACCTAAAACAATGAACCTATAAAAATGATTTTATGGCATGGGTCCTTTAATATTGTATTTCTGCAGGAGTGGATAGAAACAATATGTTCCCTTCAATCACATGGAATTCAAATGAGGAGTTTGGTGTGAAATGCTTTATTTTAGAGAAAGTTACAAACTCTGATTTCTCCCACAGCGGTGATGACCGGAACCAGAGGTCGTGAGGTAAAGTCCAAAATGCAAATATATTTTCCATGCAAACCAAGCAGTGAAGCTCCACGTGTCTTCTCCGCTTTAAGTAGTACTAAGTATAATAGTAGGAAAACAAAACTTCCTTTAGTGAATATTTTTAACAGATTACATATATTTTAAAATACATTTTAAGTGAAATGCTCCTCAAAATAATCATAAAACAGCATCTCAGGTTTTTAATCAATGGGATTAAGTCTTTCTGTTTGTTAGCTTTTCGAGACGTCTGGTTCCTATCACCACCACTGTGAACAATTCTGATGGAGCATTTCTTATCAAACCACTCGAAATGACTCTTCTTCATTTTACTAAGCAGAAATATTACAAAATTAGTGGAATTTCTGTTTAACAAAATAGTGGAAAATAAACATGATGTTGAGAAATGGTATAAAAGAACCACTGAATTTTCTCGCTCAGTTTTGGTAATGACTTTAGGAGGCACTTTGGTCAGTGCCATGATTATGCCATGTATTTGTTCTCCCAAAACAGAAATGAAAAATAAATATAAAATCAGTTTAAACAAAAGGCTACCATATATACACCTGTATTAATCTACACTTTGCATAGTAGTAGTGTTCAAATCTGAATAAGTGTTTAAAATTGTCAAAAAAGAGAAAGAAAAAAGAACACTTTGGTGGCATGGCATGGTCTTATTTAAGACTGCATTACCTTTTATCTCCACAAGCATCCCAACGACTGCCATTGAGAATACAGCCTGCTTGGAAAAGTGCCTTTTACAGAGCGGAGGTGAGTGACGCTGCAGAAGAACTGAAGAACTCCTGTGGTTGACATTGTGTCCACAGCTGTAGCTTTGGTTCGCTCTCTGGGGAACGTGGGCTCTGGATGCGCCTCACTGAGAGCTACGTTACACATTACAGTACACACCACCTCTCAGAAATACTGCTGGCCGCCTTGAGCACATACAAGAACAAACAATTTTGATTCAGTCAGCATTACAAAAACATATTTAAGCTTACTCCTGGTGTGTTCACGGAGGTTGATGACTGCTTCGGATACTTACGATCTTCAGGCAAAAATCAAACTTGCACAATTTTCCTCAAACTGCAAACAGACAAGGCATGCTGAGGTCCGAAGTGTAAAGTTTTAGTTCTCTAGCTGCCAAACTAATGTAACTAACAGGTAATGGAAGGTTACGATCCTACATTTTCACACATTTGCCTCAAACCATTTTGAGTTGTTAGGTCATATCACATAATTTTGCTTATGGGGTGGAGGCTGGTTCTGACACTGTATGTAAAGCGTCCATACATGAACACACCAAGGTACAACACACGATGTGAACAGCACAGAACAGCACAGTTTCAATCCATTCACTAAGTGAAGCAGCGGGCAGCCAGGAACACAGCACCCAGGGAGCAGTGTGTTGGGACGGTACCTCAGTGGTGCCTCTGGCATTCCTGAGATTTGAACCCACAACCTTCAGGTCGCAGGGGCAACTCCCTAACCACCAGGCCACCAGCTGCCCCCTGCTATATCACACTAAAATGTACACATGTAAGTTGCAGATTACATTTCTAATAGAATGTCTTACCATAGGTTTACTAGCCTGTAGTACAAGCTCCCACTACTACATTAATTTTGTGGCACCCGTGCAGAACTAAAAATGCAAACTTTAGAAGTCTTAGATAAGCCACTATATCTGGAGTCAGAGTAAAATTATGCAAACTTTAGATTTTTGATTTTGATGTTGATGTTAAAATGGCTTCTGAAGCTGATACATAGCACCCATCATTGAGAAAGAGAGCTGCTGATCTTTGGTGTGTGAGTGGGCTTCACAGTGGGATCACACAGGCCACACAGTGGCGATCTATTGCAGTGTGATGTGCAGCCTCATGTGCAGGTCCTGGCCCAGCTCTCCAGAGAGGTAGTCTCTGTCCTTGTCATCCTCCAGTTCGTGCAGCTCCACACCACTGTACAGTGGAGAGCTGCTGATCTCCAGCTGATACACTCCCGAAGAGGCTTTCTCATTCAGGCAGTGCAGGTAGCTGAGGCCCCGGCGCTGCTGGAGGCTGAAGACACCAGCTGCGTTTCCGGCTCTGATGGAGTAGGAGACGTGCTGATTGAGGGATTTTATGGCGGGCACCAGCTCCAGAATGTGCTCTTCAGGACTGCACTGAGATATGCTGAGTTCTAACGTCAGGGGCTGCTCCATGTCCACACTGGCCAGACTGACTGGAGTCTCCTGCATAGACTAAAAAAAAATAAAATACACTCAAGATTGTATGACCTTGGGGTTGCCTCAGGTGTGTGAGGAAAAATATTTACACAAATGTTCCAAAACAAGTGAAATGCATTTATACTGAGGAGAAAAATAAAAAAAAATGTACACAATATTCCTGGTCTATCAGCCAAGACATGTTTGGAGTCTAAAGTTTGATTCTTTGTTTTTTTGCTGGAGCTTCCAGGCTTAGCTAACAGGTAATAGAAGCTCATACTAAAGACCATCTAAAACATCACCCTAATGGACTGGTTAGTTCATTTTTACAGATGATAGTGTGTCGTGCAGTTTTAGAAATCAAATAAGCATAAATATTTCAGACTATTTAACAATATGTTTTGAGACCTGTATGTGATTTTGGCATGCATTCGCACAAGCCTAACAGATTTACATTTACATTTAAGGCATTTATCAGACGCTTTTATCCAAAGCAACTTCCATTCCCTAACTACAGGAGACAGTCTCCCTGGAGCTACTTGGGGTTAAGGGTCTTGCTCGGGGACCCAGTGCTGAAGGTAGGATTCGAACCCATGACCTCTTGGTCCAGAGACAAGTACCACTAGGCCACCACCACACAACAGATGCACATAAAGCAGCCGGTGGCCTAGTAGAAGAACACTTCCACTTCTGTGGTCAGAAGGATGCTGAATCCCAGGACTGCTAGTGGCACCACTGAGGTACTCTTGAGCAAGGTACTTTCCCCACACACTGCTTCCTGGGCACCCCCTGTTGGTGGCAGCCTACTGCTTCACTTGGTGAATGGGTTAAATGCAGAGAACGAATGTCACACCACGTGCTGTGGTGTGGTGTGTTCGCATGACTGGTGTTCAGGTTTCCCCTTTGACTATAAACATACCATGTCTGACTACATTCTGTGTAATGAGGAAAATATGTAATTTAGACTTATGTTTATTTATTTATTGCTAAAATGTCACTTCAGTGGAGTACTGTCTCTCACCTCCTCGGGCTCCGTTTGGTTGGTAGATCGTTTCTTCCTGGCTCCTCTCTTGTTGATGCTGCACTCGTAGCAGCCTTCTGGAGAGAGGCTGTTATCTTCAACTGCACCTGCAGATCCCAGCCGGGTCTTCGCAAAGCCAAGGCCAGACACACAGTGGCTGAACACACACAGATAAGCACACACATTCTTAACTACCCAACAAACTGTACTGGTTTTTATAAAAACATAAAATTAGACAAACAACATAAGTAAGAAGAGTGGTGGTAGATGTTATCAAGTTAGGAGTATATTGTGTGTCTATATGAAAGAAAACAGGAATGAACTTTGTCTCTAATAATCTGTGTGTAAAACTGTATACCTGAATATAAAAAACAGTTTGTTTGTGCAAACACATTAAGTCAATAAAGCCTGATTCTGATCTGTGTGATGGACTGTTTCCAATGTGTTTAACGCTTACAACGCTTAATGTGAGCACATTAGCCATAATCTGGATCGACATATTTTGGAATGAATAAATGTAAATACTTTGTTAAATATTTAAATGTATTTTTTTGTTGAAAACAGAAAATGAAAACAGAAAATGAGGCATGTGCATTATAGATTTGGGGATTTGTCAGTTATTTTCCTAAAATCACAAACAGCTAGTCTTTCTAGGCTGTCTTGCATAAACAATGAAACTAAATGACAGATTTTCAGTACTAAAGTCTGGGGACACTAAAGGCCATTTTAACTTGTTTCATTTACTTACCGTTTATATGCAGTTTTGATTCTGATGTATCTATTTAATCACTGTCTTGGTGTAATATTCAGAATAATTTTTATTCCGTTTTTTCATAAACTATAGAACATTAGCTTCCAAGATTTCCCAAGATTTGCCCAAACACATCATAGTAGACAAAGATTTACGTTTTTGCTCACCAGACTTTTATATTGAAATCACAGTTAAGAGTATCTTCTGAACTATTCCATGCATGTTCTATTTGGGCCACAATACTGCACAGTGGGCCAGTGCATCACTTTCCCATTCCAGCCAACTCTTTCAACAGTAGTGAACGGGGGGTTTTAGTCCTTTAATAACTTCTATTTCTTATGACAATTTCAGAAAGTGAAAATTGTCAACTATAATTTTAGATCGTCTTCTCTTTCTTTGAAAAGCTCTTTAGTCTCAGTCCCTCAGTCAGCTGCTTAGATAAGTCCATGTCTGCTGAGTGCAAGCACATGACTCTGACAGGTTTAAAAGGCCACATAGTTTATTAGGCTCCAAAACTGCCTGCACTTGACTTGTGTTAAGACCTAATGAGTCTAATAAGCCCTAAATCATAAAAGAACATGAGTGGATGGACTGAAACGACACCCAAACTGTTTTATTAAAATATTCTACAAATAAACTGGTACAACCATATTATATTTAAATGTGTTCCAAGCAGATGTTTAACTTCTTTTCTCTTAGAAAATCAAGAAAACGTTATTTGACCAAACCTTTACATACACCTATAATTTTTAGCGTATCCTAACATTCTTATTGGCTCCCAGAGAACAGCCCTCCTCTCCCTTTCTCACCCTTGGCCCACCCTGTAGTATCCAGGTGGGCAGCCACACAGATACCCTCCCTGCGTGTTGGAACAGCCGTAGTTGCAGGGGTTCTTGAAGGAGGTGCATTCATCCATGTCCTTGCAGCTGCTGGAGAGCTGCTCGAAGGTGTAGCCTGAGGGACAGGCGCACTTGAAGCTGCCTAGCGTGTTGTAGCATGATGCACTGCCACAGGTTCCAGGAGTAGAGCATTCATTCTCATCTGCACACCAACAATTAGGATTAACAGAGGAGCATGTGTCATTTTTAACCTTTTTATTTGCATTTTAATTGCATATTATTCCCTACAGGTGTGGTCTATTTGGTATTCATGGGTCAAAAACTGGAGTGAAAGACAGGCATCAGCAGAAAACCACATGCTCAGGTTTAAATTATGTTCTAATAAGTGATCATCGTGAATTCTGTTTTTATAGCACCACGTTCTATAGAGGGAGCTGTTGTTCTACTGCTCTGGCGTACACACATTTCTAACAGTAAGAAAACAAATGCTTTGTTAGACAACTTAAAGAGCATTGCAAACAAACACTGCTACTGCTGGCCAGATACCCGTATTATGTGTAAAAAAAAAAAAAGATTCAGCTGTAAGGGATGCAATGTGAAAACCAGTGGTGAACTCAAATATTTGCGGCTGCTTTCTACAGTTAAAGAAGTGTAAAGATAAAAGTAGCAACTTCATGAAACACTCACCAGCAAACCTATAACATTACTCCTGGACTGTGCAAAAGATTGTATGCACAGCAGTTGGGTTAAAAATAGTGCATTAAAAATAATTAGTATTCATGCAAAGATTACTATTTTATTTCCACACAAACACACACACACACACACACACACACACACACACACACACACACACACACACACACACACACACACACA
>JBBPCW010000034.1:4719972-4731742 GCA_037974425.1 Phenacogrammus interruptus
ACACACACACACACACACACACACACACACACACACACACACACACACACACACACACACACACACACACAGAATTCTTCCTACCTGTGGCAGTAAGACTGTATAACACTTCATCATTTTTATTATATCTGTTATAGTTATTTGTTAGTTATTTTGTTATATTTCTTTTTTTAACTCTTTGTTGTCTTGTCTTTATGCACTGAGCATAAATAAATAAAGTTAATTCTTATCTCATGTATGAATTCCAACTCACCGACACACTGGTTCCACTGGTAGTGCTGGGTGTAGCCCTGCGGACAGCTGCAGCGGAAGCCCCCCAGCATGTTCTCGCAGCCAAACTGACATCTATGGGTACTGCCACACTCATCAATATCTACACAAAGAAACAAAAAGAGATAGTGAGACGATTTCATTATGTCAGTTTTCAAAATCCACACAGATTGTAGCTGGAAAAATCATGATTGTTTAAAAGGGCCCATTTCCTACATTTATTTGTATTGTATTCTTACCTGAGATCTACTTGCAACAGATCATTCCCACATGACCATTTTTCTACCTTTCTTAATGCAACAGGCTGTTTTTGTTACTGTGCCTAATACTGATATAAATCACTTTTTGGTTGGCTGTCCTGTACTATCGCTATATATAAGTAATATCAGTTATTACTTGTGGGGTTAAAAGTCTTTAGACTGAATAGACACATCGCAAATTCAAAACATGTTTGCTGTTTAATTTACAAACTTCTGGCAGAAAAGTCACCATGAAAAAATTGATTAAATACAGAAAAAGATAACATTGTTTTTAGAGAAGTTATTCATACCTTCGCTAGACAAATCCAGTTACAAGAACTCAGATTTGATTCCTGATTTCATGGTATTCTCCAACCACTGCATGGATTTGTTCAGTTCCATTAACATCTGATTTAATTTAATAAAGGTCTGATCAGATAAACTAGGCACTGGATGGTAAATGTATATACTAGGGTTTCTCAAGGAGAGATTTGGGAATGGTTAAGCGGACACACTTTTATGTTTTTTTCCCACAATTTTCTCCTCAGAGTAGCCATGTTCACTTCTACCCAATAGCTAGGACTCACACGATACCGACCACATCTGTTCGACTAGAGCTTAAGAGATGATGAGGTGTAGTTTCTCATAATCCATTTTACGCATTTATAAACATCCTTAGTCCTTTTGTAATTTGGTATAACTTTTAATGAGCCACTCCTGCATTGTGGAGCCTTTTGTCTAGCCTGTGATGTGGTGGCACTGTTTCCTTCCCCTCTCTCCCAGATGCTCTTGTGGTATCATAACAGTTCTGTATTAACTTAATGAGAACCTAAAAGCGTTCTCTGGGAATTTAAAAGTGCCTTTTACATTCACGTCCTACCAGAAATGCGGCAATTTTCAAGGATAAATGGGCCAGCGCTGTAGCAAACTATTAATGTGAACCTGATTCTCTGGCTCAGGGTGAATTGGCAGTTTGACAGTACATCGGTTTTCAATATACTTATGGAGAACGAAAGGCATCTTGAAGCTAAACAGCCTGTCCCTCTCATAAGGAAATGCGCTAGAGCGGCTGCAGTTGCATGTCAAACCCTATTTCTGTAAAAGACCAGGTATATAATTCAAAATGATGTTATAACACATAATTGTATATTGTTTAGTGCATAAGCCTCCTCTATTCATGTCTAAAAGTGATCTGAAACAGAGCCAGTGCGATATCTGGGAGCTGAGCCATGTTGGAGCCAAAGGCAGTAACCACTGCACCACACAGCCTCAGTTCTTGAAACCACAGATTAAAAACTCCCCCACTGGACTGAGGTGAGTTGTTTAGTGTTAGTAGCCACGAGCGGATTGTTTGGAGAGTGCCAGCGGGAGCAGAGGTTTAGGGCCTGCTGTGGTGAGCAGAGTCCAATAAAAAAGTCCACAAAAATGCAGGATCTCAGTTCTGACAGAAAGCCAGCTTAATGTTGGAAGGCAGAGCACAGCTGGGTGTTTACATTTAATGTTTCTGTACTATCACACTCTAATATTGATATATTATACTAATTTTGCTTCATGCTGTAAGAACAGTTTCTGATAAAAACCGATTGGCTGACTGGTTGGTATTTAAATTCCATTTCCTGTAAATAGCTAAACATCACTCTAAAGACATTTTACTTTAATGTCCATATGACAGCAGGGCTGAAACATACAGGCTGTTTTAACTGAAATGTCAGTTATAGTTTTTGTTGAAGTAACATACTATCTCACTGGATCTCCTCTCTGTATGCATATGTACCGTACCTCAAGACTAACAGAACAGGCCTTGGTTGAGACAACAGAGCAGCACTTCAGTCACTGTAATTCTCTAACTGGATTCCCTCGTCACATGCTTTTAATGAGCCAGATTGAATCATGTTTCAGATATCTGGGGCGAAGTGCTGTTTTCAAGCATGAGAACTTCACCGGGGCAGTGTGATCAGATAGACTGATGCACATGAACAACACCTCAATGTACTGCCCCACTGACCTCTGAGCTGCACTGAACCATGTAAACCGGATATATCTGATCTGGCTACAGGACACATCCGCATTTATATGATCGACGGGCTGGAGCTTGTTTCATTCTGAAGATATCTTTATTGCTACTCAAATTGGCTGAGCTTTAAAAATGTTTTACAATTGTTGTAAAAAAACAAGTGCTATTTTGACTTGTTTTATACTTTTCTTTGTATTTTTATGTACTTTGTTTGAGTTGTATCTATACTGGTCTATGAAATTATTGTTTTACACTAAAGTGGCCGCTGCTCTAATATGCTGCACATTTTCTTTCTGTATACTTGTATATGGTTGGTATATGGTAGGGGTGGGCAATATGACGTGAAGACAATCTATACACTGATGATCTGCCAAAGCAGAGAGATCGTAGTATTGTCTATATCAGGGGTCACCAACCCGTGGCTTTGGAGCCCCATACAGCTCTTTAATCCTCATCCTTAATAATTTAACACTAGAACAGCAGCCAACTGGCTATACCTATAACAGCTGTGTGCTTCAATTGGTGCAGTGCCCAGTTTCGCACAAGGCACTTCCTGATACAACGCTGCTGCAGTATGTTCGGGCCTTTAGACCTGCAGCCTGCCGGAACACATCCACGCAAGCTGCAGCCAGCAGACACAGCAAGTGTCCAGTGAACTTTGGACCCAGGGCCCATCGTACACCGCCAGTCACTGAATCAGAATAAGAATCGCATTCATTGGATGAGTATGTGAGTGAAACACACTAGGAATTTGTTTCCGGTTGATGGTGTCTCTCAAGCACAACAGTATAAAACAACTACAAAATGTAAAAATACGTGTGTACATGTGCCTACACCACACCCATATGTCTCTTACAGAGCAGGCTTGCTGCTCCAATATGCCAATAGGCGCGATTCTGATTCTGATGAAATTACGTCATTTGACGCTGTCACCTGTTCTAGGTGTTAAGTGTATTTTATTTTTAATCATTGTTTTTTTATTGTAGTTCGAAATTGTAACATTAAAATACAATGTGTGTAATTTTTTGGTTGTTTTTTACAGAGTTCTAAATGTTCAAAATGTTTTCTTTGATAAAATACATTTCGCAAGCAATACTAGTTTTCCACTACCTTCACAGTGCAGGCCAGTTGAGTCCAGGCTGAATCCTCTCTGGCATTCACAGCTGAAGCTGCCTGGGGAGTTCTGGCAGATACCTTTAGCTCCACATAGGCTGGGCTCTGCAGCACACTCATTATTATCTAGGAGAGAAAACCCAATACACATTCATTGGTAGTGACAGGCAGGTAATAACCTCTGCATATACTCATGCAATTGTGCAATCGAATGGAAAATGAAAATAAAAAACGAAAAATAAGTTAATTAATTATATTTTTGAATGTGTGAGTGTGTGTGTGTGTGAGTGTGAGTGACGCTCTCACCTATACAGGCTGTGTGGTGTTGGGCGAAACCTGGGGGGCACTTGCATGTGAAGCCACCAACAGTGTTCACACACATAAACTGGCAGTTATGCCTCTTCGTCTGGCATTCGTCCAAATCTTCAGAGCAAGAAAGCAAAATTAAACTCTTCACCTCAACCACCTTATCACTCTCTCTTACATACAGGACTGGGGTTTGCCCCTGGTCCGATTTTTCTGTTCTGCAGGTTTTTCCACACTGAATGTTATCAGTTCATTTACCATGGATTTGCAGAAACCTGTGTAAGCAAGATGGATTTCATTTCATGTACATATAAAAAGAAAGTTACACAATCTTGTGAACTGCCTTCCTTTGTTCACTTTATCCACTAAAATATGCAACCAACCCCTGCATTTATCAGTCACATCACACTGCTGTTGGCCAAATCCTTATTATTGTGTATTTTTAATCAATTGTTTGGTTCAGGTTATTTGACTGTATTTCACTGGGTCATGGGCCATTCTAAGATATTTGGATTAATATGTGTATTCTGGAACTGGAGCATGAAGAGCCCTATGCAAAGATTTTGACATCTCCAACCAAAATAAAGGTTTTGATGATTTTCAAAGTGAAATTTAAATTCTTTATATGACATTTTGCATGAAACTGCAGTGTGCAATTTCTATTTACTGAGTTTAACATACTGGAAGAACATAAAATATACCATAACCTTTCCACAGTCCATATTTTGTTTTTATTATTTAAACTGAAATTGTGTATGAAGGAGTGAAGTGTGTCTTCTGTTCAGAATGTGAACCAATTTTGGCAAAATGTAAAAGGGCATAAAACCTTTGCATAGAACTGTACATTTCATTTTTTGGGGGCGTTACAGTGGGGTTAACTTTGTGGCTCTGCAAGCTGTGCTGCTCCTTTTTAGCACTGTAATAACATCAAAAACAGAAAAAATAAGCCTTTAATATAAACCCTGACATTGGTTGACTTTCCATGGTACTATGAATTACTAGCTTATCACAGGCTTTAAGAAATGTCCTTTAATATGACAGTGAAGGACAAACTAAGCAGGGTGGCTTCTGAGATGAAGTTCTCTGTCCTCACCCAGTAATAACAGCTAATAACCTCTAACATTCTGTCTAATGCTGCTGGATAAGAATGTGATCACATGATCACTAAAGTAACCAACCGAAAAGGTCTTTAGTGGACTTTAATTAAAATCTGTGAAAAAAGAGGTCAGTGTGCAACTTGAAAAGCTACAGATGCCCATACATTTTTCAGAATGACCAAACAGGGTGTTTGAACCTCAATGGCACCATTCATTCTACTGTACCATTCACAACCCCTAGTCTATTTTATTACAATATTACACTGCACTCCCAGTATTACAGTGTTAGCAGAGCTGGTCATGACAGAAAACCTCACCTTTACACGTCCTGCCATCCTCTTGGAGGACATAGCCCCGTGGACAGGAGCACACATAACTGCCTTCTGTGTTCTTACAGATGAAGTTGCATGGTTTGGGAGACATAATGCACTCGTCTAGATCTGAAGAAATATCACATAAACAACAGACAGTGATAAGTATAATAAGTAGAGGTGTAGCATTTCATTGAAACATCGCAATGTGGCAAAAATCGAATGCAATCTGAAGTTTACATCAACCCACAACCCATTTTTAATAACATATGCCACATTCACTCTTGCATTCCAGCTATAGTCTCATTACTTGATTATGCAACCAAATGAGCAGCCGCGGTCATTCACTAAATTCTAAAAATATTAAATATTGACTTGTGAACCAAGTACTGTGAATCAAATCAGATTAAGTGTTTTACTAAACCAGCCTAATAATGAAACACAGTGTTTTGTACTATATGTTGGAGGCTGAAATTCTGACAGAGTATGTGTATGTGTGTGTAAGTATAAAAAGGGACTTACCTACACAAGCATTGCCTGTAATACTGGCTGTGTATCCTGTTTTACAGTGGCATCTGTAGGTGCCCATAGTGTTGATACACCTGCCATTCTTACATACATCTGGGATCACCTTACACTCATCTATATCTGTGGATGGAGAGGTACATTATTAGGATTAAATATGCTGAACTAAAGGCCATTAATAACAAACATATCTAAAAATGGACAGGGACAATGTAAGGGCATACTATTCAGGCTACAACTATTTTTTAGCTCTACTAGAAAGTTCTTGAAATTGTTTAAAGCAAGTTTGGGATGATTCAGATTTGCATTATGGGTTACTACTGTCAAGCAAGCTTCCAACGTCCAGTCCCTCTACCACATCTTCACACGATCACAACACAGTGTTTCAAAATGTCTTAGCCATCAGTAAAAAGGGTTATGAAATAATAGGGACCTGTAAGTTAGGTAAGTGTAGGTAAGATCTGCAGACCTGTGCCATCTGTAGCATAGCCGGGCCCATGTGGGCAAAGTTTCTTGTACTTGGCAGTGCCAGGTAGAGGGCACAGCTCACACTGGTTCCCCCAGCCTCGACCACCATCGCAGCAGCACTCAGACTTGGTGATGGGTTTTCGGCTGCTGGAGGACATCTGGCACATGGTCTGCAGCACCTCCGTGAAACAGAAGCCTTGTCTATAGTCTGGAGAGAGCCATGAAGAAACATAACACAACGTGATTAGCTGGTCCTATTTGATTTAGAGCTTGAGCATGCATATTGTTTAACATATGCAGCATAGTATGCATTTTAGTTGTCAGGCTATTTTCACAAAAACTGCACTGAACCAAAATAAATCAATTTAGCTGTGACATTTCAGTTGTGACACTCAAATAAAATGATCAACTGATTTGCAGAATTGGTATGAGTGCACACACACACAGACACACACATACACACACACACGGCTCCTGTGCAAACTGTTTAAAGCCATTTATCTGAGCAGAACTTTCTGTCCTCGAATATACAAGTTAACATTAGCATTAAATGACATCAAGATTTGATTTGTTTATAAAATGTACTTAAACACAGGATTGGCTCCAGATTTCACATCAGTGCCTCCAGTCTTTGCATCAATTCGTGAAACTTTATCAGCAGCATCTGACTTAAATTAATGAAGTATTGATTGATCTAACCAGAGAACTGAAATACTGGGAATAATGTAATACTGTAATACTGGGTTTCCAGAAGGAGAGGTTTGGGAATGATTAAGCAAACATACAGACATACATAGATATTTATAGAGCCACACCTATCCGCTCAACCTCTATGAATGTAAAGAGCAGAAAAATGCTTACCAAGGCACTGAGTGCGTGTAGAATCCGGCTGGAAACCTTCTCCACACTCGCACATGTAGCTCCCTATAGTGTTCACACAGCGGCCATTCTCACAAATACCAGGCTTTGTACGACACTCGTTCTCATCTGAGGAAAGAAATACGAAACACTGAGTCATGTTTACATTTCAGAAAAGGTATGCAATCAGTATTAATGTCTCTCAGTAAACTAGGCTCTGACCCACCCTGACACACTTCATCATCCATCCTGCGCACCAACCCAGGAGGACACACACACATAAAAGTGCCGATGAGGTTTTTACAGTTCATCCCTCTAGTGTCACAGTCATGTAAGCCCTCCACACACTCATCAAGGTCTGTAGCATGAAGAGTGAGAGAGATTCATGAGAGAAATTTGGCCCAGTGTCAGTTACAATGTACAAGATAGACAGTCTCAATAGATTCATTCTCATTTCTCATTGAAACAAGTAAAAAATTCAATCTCGTGTCAATAAATTAAAGAGATGTTTTTTAATTGATTTACGCATCAAAACAAACTAAAATTGTTTATCTGTACATACAGAATGTAACCAAATGTAAGTGCAAATCTGTAGTGTAATTATTGTAATGAATCAAGTATATAAAATGAATATAAATGAAAGGACAAGGATAGCTCTGTAACTCTAAGGACTGAAGTACAAGTAAGTTGCTGACTCACCCTGGCACATTCTGCCATCCTCTCGCAATGTGTATCCAGAAGGACAGGAACACTCGTATCCCCCAAATGTGTTGATGCAGCGGAAAGCACAGAGCAAAGGATTCTGCCCACATTCATTTATATCTGTGTCATGAACATGAAAACAACACAAAGCAGTAAGACATGAACTGCATTTGAACTGCACATCAGGTTTAAGAAGGATCCTTTTGGAATTTAAATTTACAACCCAACATTAGAAGCATATGGAACTATGACTTAACTAGGATAAAACCTGAGGATTTCCTTTGTACACAGAGTGCAGTCAATAAGTAATTGGGTAGTGACAGTTCTTGGTTCCTTATTCCAACATATGAAACTGAATAATGAATATAAAATTAACATTCATAATTTCAGGTGTAACTCAATGGTATTAAAAAGTGCAGGGGTCATTTGGAAGTTAGCATTAATACATTTGTCACATTTAGCTCTTGGTTGTTTTGCGTTTAATGATTCATTGCAGTCTGTGAACTACACGCACAGTTAGAGACTGGAAATCTTTCCTATTGATGCTTTACCAAAACTGTAATGATGCCATTTTCAGTTCCTGCTTGTTTCTTCACTTTTCTTTAGTAAGTGACACATATGCTGAAAGCGGTTCAGGTATGGCAAGTAATTCCTCCACTTTTCCTCTTTCCTTCTTATTGGTACAAGCTATGCTTCATCTGATAGTTTACACAAGTCCCATGACCGACAAAGTTGTATTATAATTAAAGCTTATAGTCTGAATTCCTTCACTGTGCAGTGATGCCCACACTGCAATATATAAGCAGCAAATAAGCATATGAGAAACTACCAAAAGATTAAACTGTAGATTAGAGTACTCAGCAAGATTTAACTATAAGTCGTGTTCTCTAATGCATTTGGAAGCCATCAAATTTGGGTCACAGTTCCCAAATGGCATTTTTGGACAGTTGCAGCTCTAAAGATCTGAGAACTGGGCACCAATACTGTTGAGAGAGAATGAATTTTGTCAAACTGCATTAAATGTTTTTTTGTTTTTTTTTCAGGAAACCCAACAGAACCTAGAACTGAAGAACTGTATCCCCTGATTTTATTTTTGTGGATTTCAGTGACAAACAATGAAACAAAAAGGTCGAGAAACCCATTTTTTGATTATGTATCAGATAATACATGTCATTTGTCCTGTTTATGATATTTATTTTTTATTTTGATTACTATTTTATATTATATTACATCACATTATATATGATATGGTTACAGCTACCTGACTCTGTCCTACTTGTCAGTCCAAACATGTACCGCTGTTAGTAGTAATCCCCCTCTAAGAATAAACTGTCAGTAGTGTTTTGGAATAAAAATACAGAATGAAGAAAATGTTGTCACCTTCACATATCATCATGGGACCTGGTTCAAAACCCTCCTCACAGTTGCATTCAAAACCTCCAATTACGTTTGTGCAAGTGCCGTTTCCACAGGGATTCCCCACTGCACACTCATCCACATCTGCATGAAAACAATCACTGCTATCAGATACATGTTGGTAATTAGTGATCTTTTTAATTAGTAGAGGATGTTTAAGTGTAACTTCCTGTTTATAATTTATAAATAATCATTTTGCCCTGATGAAAGCCAAATGGCTAAAATGTTGGCATTTAGACCCTCTGTTCAAACACACCCTAAACCTAAGTTTTAAATACTGAACATTTTTGCCAATAAATAATCAAAACTTTTCTCTTAATTTATCTCCTAAATTATCCTTGGGCTTTAGTTCTGGACTTTTATGCAGTAAACTGTAGAGAGACAGCAGGGTTCTCACCAACACAGTGGACTCCGGTGTAGTTCAGTGTGTAGCCTGTAGGGCACTCGCAACGAAAGGAGCCATCAGTGTTGATGCAGTGGCCGTTGTGGCAAATGCCTGGGTTTTCCACACACTCGTTCAGGTCTGAGATTATCCAGTCATGGCCAAAGATAAAAGGAGTATGAATTAACCCGAAGCAAAACTCACATCCTTGCTTTAGAGAATCACTGTTGCTTAATAATTTGAATTGAATTTACTTGATAATAGTGACTTAAGTTGAACTATAATGAAATATACCAAGAGTCAGAGGTAAACAAAAAATCAGATTGTGAAATACATGTGACCTTTGTTCCCTTCACGCCATTATTTTACCAGCATTTCCACAGTGGACCAAAAAGCCAATTGTCCATCGGAATGAAGGTTTATAAACACTTAATATTCTACAAGTACTACATAAAATTGTAAAATCAGTCAACTGTACAATCAATCAATGCCTGTTCCACCTCTAGAAAGATTTTTTTTTTAAATGCATGAATTGCATTGAATTGGAGCTACAGCTCCATCTGCTGGACAAAATTCCATTGCCTTCTTTTAAACAGACGAGTTCCTTTACCTACGCTTGTGTCCCCAATTCCCGGTATGATCCCATATCCAAAGGGACACAGGTCACGAAATCCGGCTACACCATGGAAAGAAATGACATGTGAGTGGATGCTACATACAAGCTGGTGATGCTCCAACAGAACAGCTGTGAGGAAGAGAAGAGGAGGTACCATCATGTTCTTTGGGGCAGAGCTCGCATGGGTAGCCCCAGCCTTCCTTGGGCATGGTGCTGCAGCAGCACTTGGCTTTGGTTGTGTTGAAGGCCTGCGGGAAGGAGCATTTGCCATTCTCAAAGCGTGTGAAGCAGAAGCTCTCTCTTGTGTCTGATAGAAAAGCAGAAGAAAATGCAAAAACAGAAATGATTTAATGTAGTCAACTCAGTCAGAATCAGAACTAATGCCTTAAACCTGACCCAACCTCACAAGCAGCAAGCATGTGATGAGAGAATTCTGTAAGTGAATTAAAGGCTCAAGAGTTTAACCAAACAGTATTTCTGTGGTTCTTTTAAGGCCTGCATTTACAAAGAAGTGGCAGTCAAAACGTGTACTAGGCCACACTAAGTACAAACAAACTTTACTTGTGTGTTGGTCTCTTCACATGTGTTTCTCTTTTTCAGCTTACTTTAGTGCACACTTTCTGTTTATTTGCTGCAATAAAGATTATTTTAAAAACCTTGCATTTAACATTATTTAAAAAACCTTAAATGCACCATAATCTTTGCACAGGCTATGTTTGTCTTTTGAATTCAGAGCATAAACAGAAAACGTGTATTAAAATGTACATAGGTATCTTCCCTGTAGAGAATGTACAATCACGCCCAAGCTTTTGATGCTGACTAATTGCCAACAAATCGCACATTTTACGTAGCATTTGTACATGGACACCCACTTCTGGATGTAACATTAGGCCCTAGTTGAGCACTATGCAATATTGCTTTTTATACAGGAAACAGTGGGTAACTATATGCATGAGTGGCTCTAAATATGAGTTCATCATTCTCATCAAACATAGTCGAGATGAAATTATTTGTTTAAATTAGAGTGACAAGTCTGATTTAATTACTGAGTTTACCATAACAGCGGCGTCCACTTTCAGAGAGCACGAAGCCTGGTTTGCATATACACTCAAAGCTGCCTGGGCTGTTGGAGCAGGAGCCAAAAAGACAGACGTTGGGGTCCTCCTCACACTCGTTCACATCTGGCAGGGTCAGAAAACGGAGCAGCAAGTCATCACAAGCAAACAGAAAGCTATTTAGACTACTCTGTCACAGAGAAAAGCTCTCCTCTGCTCTTAGTGTAAACCGAGAGGGGGAAAACATGAGTATTTACATGAACTAGACACAGAAGAGGAGAAAAAGTCAACTGATTATTAACTGCAGGGAGGGACTGTCAGCGTAACAAGGGATGACAGAAAGCGCTGGAGAGTTGCATTCTTAGATGCAAAGGCAAACACACACACACACACACACA
>JBBPCW010000034.1:4823755-4845192 GCA_037974425.1 Phenacogrammus interruptus
CCTAGCGGTCTTGGGAATCAAACCTGGACTTTCTGATCACAGGGCGAATGCCCTAACCACTACGCTACCAGCTGCCCTACAGGTTTTGTACCTGATGTCCTAATAATGAATTTGATAATCCACTTGTATATGTAATAATGTACTAATTTAGACCACTTTAAAACCAAACCAATATCTAGCTAGTGTTACAGACTATCAAACCATCAGTGACCATCAAGCTGTGTACTCAAATCTGAAACTCCAGTGTATTTATTGAAGGTATCCAATTGGAAATTACATTGCCAGTGTGTAATGTGTAATGTATATGCTGGATTCTGCAATATGATGTTCTTACCTTCATTTCTGCCAGGTAAACAAAAATAGAGACCGTCAACTATAATCTAAAGAAAATGAAAGGTTAGTGTATTTACAGTTCACTTGTTTAACCTTCTTGCAAATGAGCTAAAATATGTATATTAAAATATAGTCACATCTGGTTAAACATGAATTTAAAATCTTGGATTACACAGGCAAGTGTGACCCCACACTCATATAATCACTGATTATATTTTTGGTCATTATGAATCTGCCAAGATTGTGCTGCAGCCATCATGTGCAAAAAAAACATTTTCCTGATAATTATTTGTGTCATAGCGTAAAGGGAAGGGGAGGACACCAGGGCTGAGGTTTTAATACACAAACAGAAAATATGCAATATGCAAAATATCCAATACAGCGGGGGTTGAACCCGACTCAGGACACAGGGAAAACCAAACCAAAAAACACAGAACTGAATAAACTTAAACAAAGGGACAAGGCTCGTGCCTCCTACTATTTACACAACACAAAACCCAGAACTCGCCGAAGAGCGAGGAGTAAACACAGGGAACCCAGAGTCCAGTGTGAACACAGAGCACGGAGAGCAGAACCTCAAATATGCTCCGAGGCACGAGCCTGCAACGAAAAAGGAGCAGAAACACACAGATTACACAAGCAGGACATATAACATAGCGCTGGGGCTGACAGGCTGACAAAGAGACGCATTCAAAGACAAATACGGACACAGGGAACTGGGGCCGGACTGGGGTTTAAATAATAGAGAGGAAACGAGGGACAGGTGAAAGCAATAAGGACGGGGAGTGGTACAAATGAGAAGTGGGGACTAGAAAGGGATCGAGGGAGGACAGGGGAAGGGAGGACTGGATGGGAATTGGGACAGAGAGGGCAGACGCAAAATGATGGAAGAAACGAAAGGGGGAACAGAAAACTAATATTCAGGGGATAAGGAGCGGTGTGTACGGGAAGCAGACGAGGCGACCGTGACAATTTGCTTCTGATTTGTCGACAAATTCAAATTGGACATATTTCAAACTTTCAAGCATTGTAGAAAAATGAAAAATAAATATTTTGCAGAATTGTCAGGTTCAGTGCACCACATGATTTATTTTTCATAGTGTAAACACAGCAGGGCATGTTTAATATGAATTAGTCAGCATTCATTTATGTCCTAATTCAAAATCGGTTAAAGTCTTTTAATTTTTGTAAAAACTGAACAAAACTTCTTTAATTATGTTCCCTGCCAGAAGGATTTAGCTGCAGTGTAACATTGCATAATAACTTAGATATCGTAATGCAAAAATGAGGTTATTGTTGTAGTGTCAGTAGTAGTGTCACTTACTAGGAGAATACTGGATTGTAAGCTCAGTATTATGAAGTGAATTCTAATGTATCACTAGACTCCTATTCATTACTCATCTGTCACCGGATGTTTTACAGAGACCTATGGACCTAATTAATGCTGCAAAAATTCGTTGATTGTTGATTATTCGTGTTAATCAAGTTAATGATACGTTTTTCATGTGGGACTCTTTATTTTAAAAGTTATTTGGTGTCACGTTTTCGGTCAGCTGTCTTGTGTTTTGAGTTTAATAAAGGTCTTTGGTGGTTTCTGTCCTAGTCTGTTATGCATGCAGTTCTAGTGATTTTAGTTGTCGGTCAACCCTCTCACTTACCCTCACTCTACCCATTCCTCGTCTGTCTTCTGTTTAAGTATGCGTTGTTTTGTGGGCCCTCGTGCCCCTTTGAGTTTTCTTCCATTTGTGTTTTGTTAACAAAACCCTACAAAGGGAACCCTGCATCTGCGCCTCTCTAAACTCCCTGAGCATGTGACAGTGCAGTAGTGCAGTATGTAAAGTATGAAGGTGTGCTATTTGGGAATTGGCCTCGCCAGCAGCACAGTACAGAAGCCTAGGTGCATCAAAAAAAAGAAACATTTAAATTAAATGGCATTGATACTGTGGGACATTAGTATTCTTTCCTGCTCTTCATGATCCTGAGGCAACATTTCTGCAAAAGTATTTTTTGCCCCTGGCTTCACAGCAGAACACACTCAGATGATATAAAGATATATGTCAGAGCTTTTATATATGTCCTCCATGCTGTGAATTTCAGAAGAATACAGCATTTCATTTATGTCTTCATTCACTTACATTAAATTTACTTGTGTGTAGTGTTCAGTCATTTTCTATTTAATTACTTTGTAAATAATCATTTTCATTGTTCTAGGCCTTGATTAATTAAAGATTAAGCCCTGACTACGTTTGCTTTATCTGGCAGCGGAAAAAGGAGCAGTAGTCCTCAGCTCACTGGAGGAATCTGGCGGAGAAAATGTGCCGGCTAATGTCTGTAACAGTGGTGTGAAAATGGAAGAATTACTCTGCGGCCAAGGAATGTCTCGAACATGACCTCACCCTTGCTCGAAAAGGGCTCAAAAGCCACATTACTGATCTTTAAACACATAAAAGAAGTAACCCAAGGACACCCATGCTTGTCTTCTTTACACTGCGTCTCTGAACCGTCCTAGGACTGCTTCCAAACTGAACACCTATGTCGCAGCTGCATGCTGCTTATTTAACCATAAGTAGCTGATTGTTCCATTGCACTGATTACAGTTTTGTTGTGGAAGATGTGAACTGGACATAAGCTGATTTAAGCCTCTTATCAACCTGAAACCAGCAAGCAAGCATCAGAAAGATTTAGAATTGTATACATTTCACAACAAGGAAAAATAACAATCCTGCACTGTTGAAATGGAAACGAATTTGTGCCACTGTAGATTTGCCTTCAAGGACTGTTTTTATTGGTCAAAATAAAATATTTATGTGATGGAGCAATTACTACTGACATGAACGTTCCTCTTTCACATGAAGAACCATTAAACTGTACATTTCTACTCAAGTAGGCCGATGCAGGCAAGTAGGTATTCTGTATTGTCTCAGTGTCACTCCTCTACCCAAAGATGCAGCTGGAATTTGATGGCACTCATGCAAAAACCTGGGTGGGCGTTGTTTGTTTCCTGAAGTTTGAAAATAGCATGCATACTTTTGACAAATCACAGCATGGGGGGGCAGGATCCAGCTCACCCTCAGCGATGCAGTGCATCTGGTTTACACAAGCGAGCTTTTGCACTTAAAGGGATGAGCTGCGGAGAGAACGGGAGGAGAATTGCTGAGCTGCTTTTTAAGCCACAGTGGAAGAGTCTTGTTCCCAGAATATCAATGTAGTAGCTTAGCTCACACAAAATTGTCAGATCTCCTGGATTCGAAGATATCGCTCAGAGAATCCCTCGTATATCAGCTTACCAGTGGAACCCGAAAGCATCTGTGTTTTACATCTTCTGACTGGGCCAAAGGCCCAAACGTTTTGAAGTTAAAAGACTGTTTGAACAGAAATAAATGTGTTAGTCTTGCGCCTCATCAAAGAAACCGTTTTCCCCACCAGTCTATGTGCAGTAATTTAAAAGTTTTATAAAACCCGTTTTGAAACGGCCCACTTAATTTTTTCGGAGACACCTAAATCCTCCCAGCGCAACATTGCTCTAGACAATGGCAGCTCATTTTCTGCTTTTCATTATTCGTGTTCATTTTGCATTGTTCGGGCAAACGTCTGCACCTACATTAAACACTCTGTGCAAGGCTTGAATCAAAGATATTGTCTATTACTGCAGTGTCTGCAAGACAATGCTCCACAGTTCTGTTTCAGAAAATTGGAAAAGTTTCTTCATAAGGATGGGAGACATATTGAATATACTATAATGCTTCAGTGCTTGTTCTACATATGATGTAGTTAATTACTATTTCGCAGTGTCATGTATCATTAAGTCAGAAGCAACAAACTTGTATTGACGGTTTGTTCTCTTTCTATCTCCAGAGTCTCTCCCAGAAATGAGTGGTGGTGGGGTTCATATGGACTGAGCTTTGTGTACTTTATGAATATTTTGTTTGCCGACCATCAAGTGTTAAGTACCATTTGCTGGAAAAGAACATAAACAGACTAAACACGTTAAACCTGGGGTTCCACCGTAAATAGAGCCATTATTTTCCATCACACCTTAAGGGTGCTGAGTATGATATGGGAAGGCGAAGAAACAGAATATAAGCTCCAATACATTTCAGATTTGAGATTTTTAAGATTTATATTTCTATTACACACGCACATTTTAGCCAAGGACCATAAAAAGCTGTAGACCATATAAACAAGGACACCCCTAGTTGCTATGCATGCAGTGTATATGCTTGGAATAAAACTTTGTGTGGTGGAACTTTTTTTTTTGACGTTGGGTGGATTTTAAAAGATTGAAATCTGTATTAAATATTGCAATACAGCCTAAAAATATTGAGATATTATTTATGTGCCATATCACCCAGCGCTATTTCTCCATTATTTTGGATGAACATTCAGAGTATGGAAGGGCTGGCATGTGTTATATTGCTGTTTTACTGAGCAGAAACCGGTTTGACAAATGCAAGCTTGTTACAGACTGGCACATGAGGTATTGCACGTCTCTCAAGCTTGAGTGTATAAAACATCCCGTCTGTCCATGCTTCTGCCAAAATTGGTTTGTGTGCATTTTTTGTTGTAGGTTATATTTTTCAAATTGTTTACTAATTGAAAAAATGACAAACTTCAATATGACCCTGAATAGGGCCGCACGATATTAGGAAAACATGCGATAATGTTGTCGAGTGTTGCGATGGCGATATCACATGCGATAAGTAAGTAAAGACTTAGCCTTTATAGTGTTAATGTTTTTCTGCTTTGGATTTGCTGGTGATATAGACTCCAGACGCTGACTAGTCTATGCAGAAAAACATTCCATTCAAACATTTTTTTAAAGAATTTACTTAAACAGAGCATTTAATGCCTCCCATAAAACATTTGAACCATTGAACATTGCTGAAAATATTTTTTAAATAATTTTAAATCTCAAATAAATGTGAACATAATTTAAATTATAGTAAGTTCTTCGCCAGAAAAAAATAGCAAAAGGAACAGTCTATAACAGCAGCTCAGAAGATGAAGAAACTGCCCAGTGATTTTTTTGTTGTTGCCCTCTTCTCTGTGGCACTGGGTGAAGAGTTTTGGGAAAACACCATTTATCGCGTTTTCGCAATATGTATATTTCTTCACGATATGTATATTGATATTGCGATGACGGTGAATTTGCAATATATTGTGCAGCCCTAACCCTGAATATCACATACACGTCCGTTGCTGTTGTAAGGGAGGTCCCTGACCCTAGTTCTGGAGTACCACTGTGTTACATATTTGAATGTTAACTTTTATTGTTGGATCAAGTGTGTTAGAGCAGGGACAAAAGCGCAACATGCAAGACATGAGTAATCCAGGACAAGGGCAGGGAACCGTACAGTACCCACAGGGCTTCTCACAAAAAGATGATGGTAATGGATTTGCTTTGGATTTAGTAGCTTAAGCCTTTGGAATAATTTTTTGGTTTTAACACTTACATCATTAATACAAAGGAAAAGCTACACCTTTACATGCACTTCACAGTAAATGTGTTTTCCTCCTTAATTAAACCGTGGTGCTTATCCAAACCAGGGTCAAGGTGGTTGCTGGAGTCCTTCCCAACAATTATTGGGCAAAAGGTGGAAAAAACCCCTGAACAGGTCGCCAGTCCACTACAGAGCACATTAAGCAACAGTTCTAAAATGGAATTTTCTCATTTTGAATCTTTAATAAAGACATACAGTGTTTGACACATTCATATCTCTTTCACATTTAAGGACATCTATGCTTGTAACCAAGAACGTACAACATGTATTTGTCTCCCCCCACAGTCACAAGTCATTATCTGCAGTCTATAGTCTGACGATTTATTAGACCAGAGTGTAATTTGCCAAGTAATAAGTGAAAACCCTGCACAGTGCAGTAGGTTTCATACTCATTTGTCAAAGACATTCATCAGGCAAATGGATTTTTAGGGTCTTTAAGTCCTTGTTATTAATCTTTAATCCAATATTAACTTGCATATTCCCCTCCAGTCATAATGTACCATTTCACACCATTAATACCGCCTTTCTTAAATGACTGTGAAATGACTGCGAAGACCATTTTAAGATTAAGTGATTAATAGATTGCTTTCTATTTCTGTGGTTTAAAAAAAACTCAGCAGCTATTTCTTCTCTCTCTTTCTCTCTCTTTCCTATCTCCATTCAGATGCAGCAACTGTTCTACGAAAACTACGAGCACAACAAGAAAGGGTACATCGAGGAACTGCACAGCAGCAAGATCCACAACGCCATCACACTGCACCCCAACAAGCGCCCAGCCTACCAGTACAGGCTCCACAATTACATGCTGAGTCGGCAGATCTCCCAGCTTCGCTACCATACCATCCAGCTGCATCGTGAGAGCCTCACCATGAGCCACCTTAGCAACACAGAGGTGCAGTGGGAGGACCAACAGCTGGGGGCGCCACCTTCTTACACCCGCTACCAGCCAGCCGAACGAGGAGACGTTATCGAGTGGGAATTCCTGACTCGTAGGCACCTGTACTCTACTAGTGAGAAGCAAATGCCCAGGCAAGGCCTCGGGAGAGCGTTCCACTCTGCGTTAGAGGACACGGTGCTCCAGGTGATGGAAATGATCAATGAGAACTCCAAATCTCGAGGAAGGGTCATTGACTTCAAGGATGTTCAGTACGGCTACAGAAGACTGAACCCCCTCTATGGTGCTGAGTACATCCTGGACCTTTTGCTGCTCTACAAGAGACACAAAGGGCGAAAAGTGACTGTGCCGGTCCGGAGACATGTCTACCTGCAGCAGTCCTTCAGCCGGCCTTTTTTCCACGAGGCCGAGGAGCTGGACGTCGCCGAGTTAGTGGAGGCCATCAACAGCAACTCTCAGTCCTTCTCGTTTCTTTCGAATTCTCTCAAGATCTTTGCTCCATTTCAGTTCTCTGAGTCCACCAAGGAGATGCGAGAGCACAGTCAAAAGAAGGTTCACTTCCTTGTGCCTCTCACAGGCCGCTATGACACATTTGTACGCTTTATGAACAACTTTGAGAAGATCTGCCTTATTTCAAACCAGAACGTGAAACTGGTCATTATACTGGTGGATAACGATGCCAACCAAGAGAGGGAGAAGCACTTAGAGCTGATTAGCGAATACCATAATAAATATCCCAAAGCAGATCTGTCTGTGATACCAATGACGGGTGATTTTTCCAGGGGCCTCGCCCTAGAGTTGGGCGCCTCTCAGCTCAGTAATAGCTCCTTGCTGTTCTTTTGCGATGTGGACCTGGTCTTTAATGGTGAGGCACTGCAGCGATGTAGAGACAATGCTGTAGAGGGGAGTCAGGCTTACTTTCCTGTTGTCTTTAGCCAGTACGATCCAAAAATTGTCTACGTTGGGAGCCATCCCGAAGACAGCAGCTTCGTTTTCACCAAGCAGAGTGGTTTCTGGCGGGATTACGGCTTCGGCATTACATGCATATTCAAAAGTGACTTGCTGAAGGCTGGAGGCTTTGATACGTCGATACAAGGCTGGGGTTTGGAAGACGTAGACTTGTTCACAAAAGTTATTAACTCTGGTTTAAAAGTGTTCCGCTCGCAAGAAACCGGAATTGTGCATATTTATCATCCTGTCCAGTGCAACACTAATCTAGAGCCCAAGCAATACAAAATGTGCCTCGGGTCCAAAGCAAGTACGTATGCATCCGCGATGCAGTTAGCAGAACTGTGGCTGGAGAAACACTTAGGCGTAGGATACAACAGAACTTCCTCCTGACATTCCAGCCATCCATCAGTGTCACTGAAGATTACCTCAGTTCGGCATGAAAGCAAAAGACTGAGTGTGTGTGTGGCGGGGGAGTCTGGTGTGCAGGTGTGTGCAGTTAAAGGTACTTAATGGTTTGGAGTAACTTCTTCTTTATTTGCGCGGTTGGCTTTTTCACAGCGTCTTCCAAAGGACATTTTGTGCCCTAATCTGGAATTTCAGGGCTTCTAGTTTGTCATTTGTTTGCTTGTGAGGAAGAGGTTATCATTGATGCAATCGTGAAATCAGCTGATATACTCAGGAGCATATTTCTCATCATGTGACCATCACTGAATGTGTTCTTTACAATTCTTGTCCTAAAGGCTGTATGAGAAGTACCCCCCCCCCCCATATGAAAATGGACATGAATACTACCACCAAGAAAAATAAATCAATAAATAATATATTAAAATGAGGATTAAGATTTCAGTGGGAACAATAATATCTAAGGTATCATGACTGTGCTTTAAAAGTTCCTCTGTAGAGATGGACTCAAGAAAAATAGTATATTTAATTTATACTAAGAAAATCTTGACTGTAACTGCGATATTTTAAAAAGTGATTGTTATTTTAATTTTCTAGGCACCGTCACGTTAAGGTACTGGGTTCAATCCGACGCTTGTTGTGTTCTAAATTCGAGCTTCATTTTACTTTGTTTTTTTTCCCCCTCTATTTTCTGCAGCTCTGCTCTGATGAAATGATAATCTATATCATTAATTTGCTTTGTGGCTTGTTAAAGTTGTTAGTTTTCTGGCAACTAAGTAATATTAAAATGGGTTATTTATAATAAAAACAGCCTTTTTTGTGTCTGTGTTTATTCACTAGCAGCAAGTTCTCTGTGATGTTTTCTGCAGGAACTTTAAGAAGCTTGGACATGATTTTGCCTGTCTTGGGTTGATACAGAATTTGACTGGTTTATTATCCCTCTATAAGTGCAATTTTTCCATTCTGTCATACAGAAACACACACACCAGAGCACACAGTGTGAACAGCATGAAATTCTTCTCTGTATTTAACCCATTCACCAAGTGAAGCACAGTGCCCGAGGAACAGTGTGTGGGGACGGTACCTTACTCAAGGGAACCTCAGTGGTGCTACTACCAGTCCTGGTATTTGAACCTACAAACTTCTGATCACAGGGACAACTCCCTAACCACTAGGCCACCATTCTGTAGCCTATGAGAAATGTAGTGCAATAATCATTATAACTGTTGCAGTTAGAATACGGAATTTACAACATAATAATAAAACACATGCTTGATTAAACAATAATTATGCACAGATTTGAATGCACTTTCACTACACTGTGTCGCACAGTTCTGAATAAGAGTGTCATGTCTCACAAAGCACAGTGCAAAGCAAAAACTCATAATGGAACGGGTGGCTCCATATTGTAGTACACTATACAGTATTTCAAATACTGGTTCCTGCATTTATGAGCTCAGGCACTGTTGGACAAGAAGGCCTGGATGTCAATTCCACTTAATCCCAAAGGTTTTGGCTGGGGTTGAAGTCAGGACTCTGTGCGGGTCAGTCAAGTTCTTCCACACCGAAGTCAACCAACTATGTCTTTATAGGGCTTACTTTGTGCACTGGTGCACAGTCATGCAATCATACTTCCTTCACTGTAAGTAAGGGTCCTAGCCTGGACCCTGAAAAATAGGTGCATACCAATACTTTTGTCCATCCTGCTTAAATTAAAATACTGACTTCTGTAGACTGTCTAATTTCATAACTTCATAAATAGGGAATATGGAGACTCAGCCCAAGACTCGAAATGAGACAAATGAGTGCACAAGTAATGCAGACATTATAGTCACATATGAGCACAGCACAACCCATTCACCAACTGAAGCAGTGGGTTGCCACCAACAGGGGGCGCCCTGGGAGCAGTGTGTGGGGACGGTACCTTAGTGGTGCCTCTGGCAGTCCTGGGATTCAAACCATCAACCTTTTAATCACAGGGTCAACTCTAGACCACCGGCTGTCTCATAAAGGTTATGTGTAGCAGAAGACCGTTTCGAGCCAGAGCATCACCTGCCCCCTCTCTTCAGGATTTTACTGTTGCTGTTTATCCAGACCTTTTGATAGTCTCATTGATTCTTTTTTAAGTTGTTTATATCTTGCTTGGATGGGCAGAGTGGTTTATTTTGGGCTAGTCTTGTCTTTTGGCCTTATAGTGTGCTCTGACAGCTGTGGTGCCCATTTGCTGATCTCCAAACGCTATGCACTGGAGAGCTCGGAGTGCTCAGGGCTTGGAGATCAGCAGTAGCTCAGCTCTTGGACTCGTCTGCTCAGGTTAGCGTCTGTGTTCAAGCCATGGCTGACGAAATAGCCAAGGCACAAAGTGCACAGCCCGGAGGAGACACAATATTCGGGAAAATAATTAGGAAAGAAATCCCTGCTAAAATCATATACGAAGATGAGCAGGTAAGTTGTACATGCTGCGTTGCACAGTGCAATGCTAACCCAACTACGTTAGCCTGTAGTATTTATTAGCTAACTTTAGCTGCCCTTTTCCTCTTAAAAAAAACTAATTAAATTAGTTTTGTAATGCCTGGACGATGAACGTGCAGATTCATAACTGGATTTGTGTGCATTTTTATCTTATTTGTAACGCTACTTGCATTTCCATGTGCCCTGCACTGCTAGCATGTTTGCTAACACCTTGCAGCCCAAAATTATATTAATAGCAAGTGCCTTCTGAAATGAATAGACTTGGCATTGGAATGAACTTTTAACAGCTATTAAAACAAGCATGTTGTAAATGTCAAAATGGGCATTGCTGTGGTTGTCCTTGTTAATATTGTTTACTGTTATTGCTCTTGGTACCTATACTGTTAATCCTAGTTGTTTATCTATTTATCACATCCATGCATAGTTCTTAGTCATTTGTTTATTCTATTTCCCTATATACTATTTACTCTGGTACAGCTGATTCATTCTCAACTTTGTTTGAAAGAGATAAGCGTCTATTGAGCTGAAGATCTGTAAATAAATACACATGAAAGATTAAATAGCTGTGTTATGCTTTTTTTTTTAATTTAAATAATGAGCTAAATTATTTTCTAAAGCCAACTACACTACATAGACAGCAGTATTGGGATGCTACACCATTACACCATCAGGTACTTTAAGGACATTGCCTTCAAATACACATTCGTTTAATATGGAGTTGGTTCCCCCTTTGCAGCTAGAACGGCTTCCATTGATTTAAGGCAAACCAGGTTTCTGATGGAACGTACAATCAATACTGGGTTGCTACAGGGATCATATACTGTACATAAAATCACTGTTTACTGTGTAATGGTATTTGTGTATTGTTTTTTTTTTCTTTTCAATTTAGTATATTGAGTGATACTAATGTGAGGAAACACCCACTCACCTTAATAGATTTTTAAATACTAATTTTGCAGGTGTGTAAGAGTTTTGCCCAGTTCTGTAACTGTCAGGTCTTGCAAGTGACCGATTTTACTGACTCCACTGCTCTCTTCTGTCTTCAAGTGCATAGCCTTCCATGATGTAGCCCCTCAGGCCCCTACTCATATTTTGGTGGTCCCAAGAAAACCCATCACACAGCTTTCTAAAGCTGAGGACAGTGATGCTGCAGTAAGTAACTCAACAGTTTTTCTTATAATATATGAATCGTTAGTGTAAAAACCATCTCGCTGTCCCAGATCTGGCTCAAAAAAAAAAAAATTGTACCCTTATCATTACCTTCACACTAAAAAGAGATTTGTATTAAAGCTTCTGCCTATTGAAATAGGTGGAGAGTAGGGGTGTAACGGTACACAGATGTCACAGTTCGGTACGTACCTCGATTTTAGGGTCACGGTTCGTTACGGTTCACGATACAGCAAAGTTACGCAGCAAAAGGTTCTAAAGAATGAGGCTTAATTTGTTTTCGTTTATTTTAAATAAACAGCAGTGTATTAACCAGTAAACACATACTCTTGGTTATATTTTCATGTATGTGTAAGGCAGCAGAAGTGTTACACCAGTAGGTGGCACTATTGCACCACACTACGACCCAGGTTTATAATTTTTGGTCCCTCTGTGATTCTGTATTACTTCAATCACGTCTTCTCCATTGTACCGTGTATTCTCAAACACATCATGTACCGAACCGTGACCAATGTACCGTGACGGTTCGGTACGAATACACGTACCGTTACAGCCCTAGTAAAGAGATAAAAGTATGGTGATCTCCAGCAGGTCCAGATGGAGGACCAAATTCTATTTTATTGCCAAAATAAGCAAACGGACTAAAACAAATTTCGGTTTTTAACCCACTTATTCACTGGTACTCACTGGTAATGTGTTTCTAATGTGTTTAGTATCTGCACATCTTCCCAAATGCAACACAGGTCGTATCTATAAAAAGAATGCACTACATTGTCATCATGACTGAATCTTAATTTACGTGCCAGTGGTGATTCACCTGACAGAGTAATGTGATGGGAAGAGGCCTCTGAGCACTGCAGGGAGTTTGCCATGCATGCATTTCCAGTCTTCCTATTAGACCTTCCTTTATTGTAGACAGTTTCACTGTTCACAGCACTTGGCATTCGTTCATTGCTAATAAAAATGCACCATTGGACACACACAGTCAGCAAGTGTTGCATTATATGGCATATCGTTAGTGTGCTTCTCTACCCAGCAGCGAGTTGAGCAGCAACCACAGACAGGCTCAGTGTGTTTCTGTGAGTTTGTTGATTTAAAAAAAAATGTAGGCTTTAATTAATGAGCGAAGCAGAGCCCAAGCCCTAAACAGTTTGTGACCCCAGAAACTTATTCCATAATGTTTTATTGTTTTTTTTTAAACCATTTGCATGAATAAAAATATAGAAATATACTTGGCATGTCTCTCCTGTGAATCATGTTTTTCAGCACAAACTGAAACGGATTAATAAATTAAAGAATCAAATGAATAAAAATGACATTGTTGGGGTCGGAGTAAATTGCAACGGTGCAGTGATGGACTCCAGGGGTCTAATTGCTTATGAATTGGAATAATAAATTATATCTGTACCACTTGCATAGCAGTTTGTAATTGCTTTAATTGCACACAGTCTTCAGTGATAAGGAGTTTTAACATGGTTTAAGAGGCTCTTTAGAATAGTACTAGAGTCAGCTGTTTGTTCCACACAGGCGTCGCGCGCGAGTTAGCGTTGTTTCTGTGTGGTGATAATATATGTGATAGTGTGGATTAGGTTATTAAAATACACACTTATAATAATACACACTCTTTTCTTCTCTTTCTAGCTTCTTGGCCATTTGATGATTGTCGCCAAGAAGGTTGCAGAGCAGGTGGGGTTACCCAAAGGATACCGCCTGGTGCTCAACGACGGCCCTGATGGGGGTCAATCTGTTTACCACGTCCACATCCATGTTCTGGGTGGCCGTCAGTTGGGCTGGCCCCCTGGCTAAGCCTTGATCGTCACAAGTCACGTCAACAGTTTTGTCAGCAACTAGAGAGTTGTGTGGTGTTTGCGCCAAATAGCCATCCTAATTCTGTAACGTCATGTTGGTTTCTTCGTGAGGATGCAACAGGGAAAATCAATAAAAGCACTTGCCGACTATCCCAACTGTGTATTTCCGTACTGATTCCACCACAGGGCTGTTTGACGCTTTAAACAAAAGTCAAGTAAATTCAGTTTGTAATTTCAACCATATACACACAGTACACAGTGAGATGAAACAGCTTTTCTCCAAACCCATGGTGCGACAAAAGAACAGAAACGGAACATCACAAGACCACAGATGCAGACAGTACAAGAAAAACTCAAGACCAACAATACAACCGCAATATCTACAGTACTAGTCTAAATGAATGCAGCGTTACTAGAAGCAGAGAGCTACATGTGCAATACTGCAGAATACAGGTAGCAATAAATGTGCAAATATAGCAGCAACGGGACAGAGAATGTGCAGTATAATTAAAAGAAGTGTTTAAGGTAGAAAAGATGTATATGCATGTTAGGAGGAGGAGCTGTTCAGGGGAGTGGTGCGGGGGTGGGGTTAAAATTGATCTTTCTGATGTGGGAAGAAGTCCACTTTAGATCACTGGTAGTAGGACGATGTATCCAGTAGGGGGTGGTCTTGCATTAGAGGCCTCTCTGTTGCTGCACACATTATTATAATCCCCCTCCATCAATAGAAAAAGGCCACCAGGTTTTATTTTTAAGGTTAATGTTGTTTCTCACAGCAGCAATACCACTCTAGTAGTAGTAGTATGTACACATGCATAGTTAGGCTATTTTCTCTAGTTTATACTAGATCTGCTGTCTGGACTTATTGCTTCCTCTCCTTTCTCCCCTTTCCACGAATGTCTGAGCTCATCCGTCTGCTTTTTCCCTGACATCATTTTCAACAAAAGTGCCTCCAACTTTTTTCTTTCCCATTGTGAGCTAAAATGAATGTGTTCCCATATTAGGCTTTCATGCCCTTAACATAGTGCCTAGTCTTGCAGGGCTTGTTCTAAATGGTATGATGATTCAGCTTTATTATTCAGTGAAATATTACCAAGCCCAAAAGAAATAGCCACATAACTTCTGCTCACATGTGCTATTCTAGTCCATAAGGAGGTTTAATATGACAGACAGTCTGTTACAGGTCAGCTCATTCACGGTAATGGGACATTATGAGACCTCAGAGTTATGAGGTGCTATGTGACAAATGTGTAGCAAATGTTCAGATGGTCATAAGGAGAATTAGTTTCAGTGAGTCTGGTCTAAAAAATACTCCCAAAGTCAGTGATTTCTCTTTTACTAGAATGTTAGTTGCCTGTGATAATGCATGAACTAGTGTTCATGATGATCTATGTATTATGAATAGCACAAAAGGTCTATTTGTTTTACAGAGTTGTCCTGGTGTGTAAATGTGGGGTACAGTTGTGCCAGGAAAGCTGGGAATGTTATGTGAGAAAATGTTTTTAAAATACAAAGAAAGTAAAGAAATTAATTTCAAGATGCTTTAGTTTGTATGAAGAGGTAACAGCTAGCTGTTTACACAAGACTAGTAACTAGTTCCAATTACTTACATAGTAAAACATTGTAAATCATAAATACTTTAAATGTAGTAAATCATAAATATAGCAAACCATAAATACTTCCGCTTAAGTACATTTGTATTTAAGTTCTCTTTTTGGAGTTTCATTTCATTCATTAGGAAATGGTCACTGCTCTAACATTTATGGTTTAGCATTTTATATGAATTATATATGTGATATATTCATAATTTAGATCAAAATGATTCTTTTTTTAAAAAAAATAGACCTCAGTTCCTTGCTGTTATATATTGCAGTTCTGCTGCAGTTCTATAGGGAGCCCTCGTTTACCTGAAAAAATACTTTTACTTTTAGAGCGCTTGTGTACTCTACTCTCCCCAACAACGTCCTGTTTAACTTTTGCATATGTATACAGCTGCAGTCGCACGAACCAATCCGAAATCAGAGAAGGAGCGAAAGTTGTTAATATTAATTAGGCGGGAAGAAATATAACCAATAGGAACGGGAGAAGGTGGTATGCTCATTAACATTTGACAGCTGCAAAAAAGTACACCCTTGTCCCGAGGAGAGATGGAGAATGAGAGAACCGGAGTGGAGTCTATGGGTGTCTTTTGATCAGTTTCGGTCTCAAACTAAGGATATTCTAAAAATATGAAGGGAAAGGGGCGAATATATGGTCAGTGAGACAACGGCTACTGCTAATACGGGGCAGCAGATGTGAAAAACTGTTTATTTCAGGTTCTTTGTGAGACAAAAGCGATGCACCGGGCGTTCTCGTTCCCAGTGACGGCCGAAAGGAGCCGACACAAGGAGCGGCTGGAGGCAAGCCTGGCCGGACTCCTGGAGCTGGAGGTGCTGAAAGAGCGTCAGGAGGGGCTGGTTCTGGGGGCTCTGGCTCTTGGGGACATGGGCGGTGGGCGAGCGACCTGGGGGCTACTCCGGCACGGCTTCAGCCTCCCCTCGACCAGAGTGGGGGAGAACTCAGGACTGGTGGAGCAGGTAAGGGTGGAACAAAACTAATGTTTGATGAAATTCGTCCGTGTATTTTTGATTCTAGCAGAGAAGCCTAAATGTACATTCATTGTACACTATATCGGGTGGCCTAGTGGGAGTTGCCCCTTCGATCAGAAGGTCGTGGGTCGAACCCCATGACTGCTGGTGGCACCACTGAGGTACCCTTAAACAAGGTACCGTCCCCACACACTGCTCCCCGGGACTGGCTGCTCGCTGCTTCACTTGTTGAATTGGTTAAATACAGAGGAAGAACTTTATACTGGTCACACTGTGTGTTGTGGTTTGTTGGTCACATCTCCTCACTTCACATTCATCCAGCAACATACCAACTGTTAAAGCAAGTCAGATAAAGTGAAGCTGGCTCTTGGGTTAGTTAGTCCAGCAGAAAGTTGGTCTCCCTTTTGCAGCTATAACAGCTTCTACTCTTCTTGGGAGGCTTTCCACAAGATTTTGGAGTTTCTGTGGGAATTTGTGTCCATTCATTCTGTAGAGCATTTATGAGGTCAGACACTGATGTTAGACAAGAAGGTCTGGATCACAATCTCGACTCCAGTTCATCCCAAAGGTGTTGGATGGGGTTGAGGTCAGGGCTCTGTGTGGGCCAATCAGGTTCTTCCACACTGAACTCATCCAGCCATGTCTTTATGGAGCTTGCTTTGTAAACTGAGACACAGTCATGCTGGAATAGAAAAGGTTCTTCCCCAAACTGTGTCCACAAAAATGTTCTTGATCTGCTGAAACATTAAGATTGTCCTTCACTTTTGTCCCTTTAGTGTACATTAAACCCGCAACATGTAAATAACCCATACTGTCTCAGAACCAGCAGTTCTGTTCAAATAACTCAAAGTGATGCTGGCTCTTGGGTTAGTCAGTCCAGAAGAAAGTAGTATAAACTCAGCCCAACCCGACTGCCTGGCTCATTCTAATCAGTCTAGACTCTTTCTGAGGTCACTTGCCATGGTTTACATCAGAAAAAAAGCCTTTCTGTCACGTGGTACACATGAAATGCAGTAGTGTAGAATATGAAACATCTCCAGCTCGTGCAAGGGTTCAGACAGTTAAGACCATGCAGAGGAAGATGCCTCCCAACCTCACATCATGAATGCTTTAAAATAACAGTTTATTTAATTAATAAAATGGCCATGTGAGCTTCTTTGAGCTTTACACACTCTTTCATTAGCTCTAAGGTGTAATTTAATTGGCTGAGCTCGGCCCACAGGTGACCATGTGAGCTTGAGCAGTAAAACCACACACTGAGTGTCAGTGTTTATGAGTGACTCTCACTGACGCGGCTGTTTACAATCAACTACTAAGAGAAACTGAGGCGTAAGTGCCAGTGTTTTTCAAGCGTATCCCACTATATGATGATAGTTAAGTTTCTTCCAAATGTGATGCACCATTTTGTTGGTCTGTTTGCTGGCAGTCTGCTCAGCACTGGTTTCTTGTCTGTCTTTGAACTGCTTTTTGAGAACAGCTGCTCTTTGAAGCCCCCTGCAAATCCCATACAGTGCAGTTAAGTCATGTTATCTATCAGTATAACTTAATTAGTATTGCTGTGTGATAACAACACCAGTATACTGATATAAACCGCATGTAGGACCCCCACTGTTAGGTCAAAAAAGGGAAAAAATCTATGGAATATGCCAAATATATGCCTAAAGTACTATGAAAATGACTTGTTTAATGCCACTAAATACCTATAATCACACAGTACAGAGCCTAATAGAGTCGCATGTTCCTCTTGCCTGGATTGGAGGTGTTCTGGGACACGTATAGGTTTGTTATCTTTTCGACAGGCAGAGAGGGCCGGCTGCAGAAACTTAATCTCATTGTTTGAGTGTGTGACAGGCCCTGGTGGGAACAAGTGGGGGGTCTGTGTACCAGCAAGCTACCATGTGTTTGTGTGTGTGTCTGTCTGTCTGTGTGTGTGTGTGTGGGGCCCAAGAGGCTATCAAGGCCAGAAGAGATATGCAGTAGGGCCTTCTGCTCAACGCACACACCAGTTTATTCCTGGCATCATGACGCTGACAGCAATCTGACCGTAAGCAACAGCTGGGAAAGCACCGGCCATACTGTCCAAATTCCATGCATGTGTGTGTGCGTGCGTGCGTGTGTCTGTCTGTATATATGTGCATTGTGAAGAAAATGATCTCTCTGAGCAACTGCGATTGTAGGTCGTGCACACACTTCACTGGTATTCTCTCTCACATCCAGCTGCTGCATGTCCCTGTGTGTAGATTGGAGTTGAAGTGTTCTGACTGATGGAGCCTGAACGAGGCTGGTTCGGTGGTTCCTTGAGGTGCAAATTTCTGTTTCCACCTTCAAATAAATACTCCCTGTGCTTTTGTTAAGCGAGGGGTCTTGCAGCGATCATTTACTAAAGTAGTCAGTTTTATTACATGTATCTCATTACTACAGAATAGAAGATTATTAGGAACTTATTTTCGTTCATGTTGTTTGTTGAGTATAATGTTTTATGCTCAGTTCTCGATGTAACAAATCCAAACGTAAACATGTCATCTTAAATTTTAGGTCCATCGGATTTGCAATGACACATTTTCCGTCAGTGCTGTGGTGTTTCTGAATGAAACACTGTGTCAGGAAGGGTCTCGGAGCCTGCTGAGAGCATTTTGGCTCGATGACAGGTGGGGAGGGGTGAGAGTGGTAGGTGAAACAAGATATTGGTTAATATTATTTTTCCTGCCCACTGATGCACAGTGACACAGCCAAAGGTTAGCAAATATCTGCCAGGCAAACGTTTTTATGTTTTGATTGAAGACTGCAGGGGAAATAAGATTTCTGTCTTTCCAGTGATATGATGAATTGTGCTTATAAGACCAGAGATCCATTTTAATTTCAGGTTGAATTCACTAGCACCTATAACCATGTGTGTTTACCAGTTGTCTCTGTAAAACGTGACAATGACCGTAAACACAGACAGTGACAGTAATCAGTAGTCTGGTAGGTTGTAATTTCTAAGGTTATTGAATATTGAGAAGTATTGGTTTGAAAAAAAAAACTCTTGTATACAACATAAGACATGTTGAAATTTGATTTGTCTGATACTTTAACCTGGCATTTGAGCTCATTTCTTGTATTCTAGAAAAAAATATATAAATACATATATTTGCTATTGACTTTATGATTTGACACAGTGTGTGTGTGTGTGTGTGTGTGTGTGTTTGTGTTTGTGTGTGTGTGTGTGTGTGTGTGTGACATTTCTGACAATTTTATATTTCTAATTGCTTTTTAAACTGTTCTGTTTTTGGTGTTAGAAGTATGAGCCATCCAAGACGTATTGCAATAAAAACTGATGGAGAGATAAGATAAGAAAGTTCTTTTGTTGTTAGCATGCTCAGTGTAGCGAGAAAGAACAAAAGATAATAAGACAATAGATAATAAGGCGACATAACTGTAATATTATAGTAACGTTACTGTAACATTATTGTAACATAATTACAAAATTATGTTAGAGAAATGAAATGAGCTTCAGTTCAGTTTTAAATATATGATCACTGACATCGTAGAACAACAGGATGTTATCATACTATTCCACCCCTAGGTCCAACTTTTCTCCAGCTTGTTTGGTGGGTTTTGTAGGCTGGTGTCAGGGCCATGGTTGCTGGTGAGAATGGAGAATAGTGCTCTAGCTGTTAGTTTGCTGCTCTAATTACCACCATCAGCCAGCCTCCCTGCCAGCCTTGCACTGAAGGAGCAGAAGAACAAGTGAGCACAGAGATGATAATTGCACTTTTCAACAGAATCTTGTTTGTGTGTGTGTTTTCCTCTCATTCCAGTTTGACACCTCCATGCTGTTACCATGACGATGTGAGATTGAAATTATTTGGTTGAGCTTACAGGGGCTTTGGGTGATTTCGCCTGAGGCTGGGGGTGGGGGGGATGGGCGGTAGAGCTTCCAGCTCATGAACGAAGTATGATGATGCTGTAATAAGTATAGTGTTAAGTGGTGTCCCTATGTGAGTCTGAAGGATTTTCACTTTCTCTCATCCCAGCCTCTACCCAACCATCTCTGGTAGACCAGTGCTGAGGTTAAACTGGTGCGTCAGTTAATGCAAAGGCATTATTTAGGGGATTCGTTAGCAGCTTTGCGTAAACAGGAGTTGACTTAATTTTTTGCTGTAGTACTCTAATGAGTACATTATGAATTGGTACGCACCCAAATTCAAAATGTTTCAACTAACCATGGGCACTGGAACCATGGTGAGATAATTTTAACTGCATCTCACTCAGCTGGGGATTTTCCTCACAGCATGACCGACAGAACTCCGATCTCGACTGTAACCCAGCATCGCATGGGATCTCCAGTAGTTCATCCTGGACCACAGGGTCAGATCACTCTTCTCTGGACTGCCGAACGGGTCTCGTACCGGGCGGGCCATGAAGTCGATGGGGCGCGGCACGCAGTGACAGAAGAGCTAACATTCAGACCTGCTCTTATTGGTGCAGAAACAAGGCTCTGCGGACCGGCAGGAACCATATATTAAAACGCCATCATTATTTTTCCTTTCCTGAGTGGTGGTACTTCTGAAGTTTATCCAGTTACTCAAATTAGGTACATATTTGCCCAGTGAGGACTGAAAACTGGTACGCATTTGTCATACCACATACGTCAATTCTTGTTTGCGTACCGCTTATGTCAGTCCCTGGTCATAATAGTGTTCCAGTCTTTTCAGCGCATCTGTTCAGGGCTCTGTTTGTGTAGACTGGATTTCACACTAAGGAATTTCCTCACAACAGCCCAGTGTCTCGACATCGGCCAAGCTGCCAGTCACTGGTGGCTGCAGTCATTTGTCAGCGGCCAACAACACCATAGATGGGCTCGGCTCTGAGATGGAATCTGCAAGTGTTGATAAGAGCTTGTTGTTGGTGCCCAGCGCTGCGTATTTCTTTTGGAGAGTCATGGATATAGTGGCGCCCCAGAATCATTAGACCCAGAGTTCCAGTTAAACTGCATGTTGTAAATTAGCAGCAGTAACAGAGACCTTGAGATACAACCGATATGCAGTTCGCTCATTATCTGTCTTTAAATGGTAATACAAACTAAAGTTACTGTCTTGTTTTATCCTGGTGGCTGGAACTGGTTCAGGACGTAGCAAGACGGTTATGAACCAGTTGTCGATTTAGGCAAAAAAGAAAAAGAAAGAAAAAAGTACATTTGCAGATCAGCAGTAAGTCTGCTAACTGTTTGCTTAGCATTGCTAAGTTTACTTCAGATCCCTGAGAATCAGAATCAGAATCGCGTTTATTGGCCAAGTATGTGAGCGAACACATACAAGGAATTTGATTCCGGTAGATG
>JBBPCW010000034.1:4845292-4862066 GCA_037974425.1 Phenacogrammus interruptus
CTTTTCCTTTGCGTCTGGGTCGCTACCAGTATTAAAGCAAAGAGGGTTTTGAGGTACAAGGTTTCTAGAGCCGTATTTTACTGGGTTGTGAGAATTCGCTTCTGAATAGCAAATCATGGGTGGCAATAACAGTAAGAACAGCGAGGAGCCAACGAGGGCTGAACCAGTACTTCCTGTTGTGCGTTCACGAGTATACCTTATGATGTAGGCAAAATATGGAGAGCCGGCAGTAAAGTATTTTGATTTGTGGGTTGAGAGGCGTGATTTTCGCTATGAAGCAGTTTGAGTCTGCTAAAATGGGAAAAAACTTCATTGCATCTAGATACAGTAAGAGAGTTTGGGATTTTATTTTAATTACTGTTAATTTTACAGCTGCGAAATAACTATACAGTCACATATTATCTTAGACATTACACATTTTCCACTGGCCACTATACAATGAGCTCAGCTAAGCGAACCAAGCGCACAAGTCTCCATCCCCACGGCAGCCAGTCAGAAGCAGTAGTGAAACAGCGGATGAAGCCCCTGCTTCCCTCTACAGACCTTGAGTGAGAGTCTAACACTCGCATCAGCGCAAGGCACAGTTCAGAGGTGCAGGGAATGAGGGGTAGAGGCAGGCAGAACAGACTCTACGGACAAGGTCTCGGGAACGCCCACATCGCAAACAGGCCTGCAATGAGTGCGACCAAGAGGGTCACTGGCCCCAAGAGTGTCCAGAGTCCAGTGACCATGAGCAGCTGAGAGACACTGAGAGACAGATAAAAAGAGCTGGAGGAGGCTCTGAAGAAACATCTGCAAGAAGGAAGAATGGAGGAAGTGGAAAGAAACATGGCCAATACACTTACAATTCACTCACACTTGAGGCAGCTTTAGGTGAAAGGAAAATATATATATATATATATATATATATGTATATATATATCTGATAGAGGATATTTAATGTGAGAACAAGTGTTTGAACAGTTTATATGTATAAATATGTGTAAACAAGGGGGTGAATAGTTCCTGCATGCCAGCTTATTACCAGGCCCTAATTAATAGTGAAATTTTGCAGTGAATGATCATAATATTACTTGTGATCCAATCCTATAACAGTACAAGTAACAGTGTGAGAGCATCTGGTTTTCAGTTGACATAGCAGTGAACGGTACTGGGCTTTAAAACAAATTAAGGGAAAGTTACAGTGTATTTAACAAAATACATTTTCTTTTCGGGCTTTGTGTGAAACATAATTGAGTGATTTGGAGAATGCATTTTTCACTGTCCCTTTACTTCTGGACAGTAAGTTTTGTTTTGCGTTTGCATTCAGTGAATGGTCTGGCGAATGCATTTTTTACTGTCCCTACACTTTTGGACAGTCAGTTTTGCTTCTCGTTTCAGTTGCAAGAGAAGTTGTACACGTTTACGAGATTGTGTCAGGGGTTTTATGAGTCCCCTAACACTTATAATAGGTCTTTGAAATTTTTATTTTTAACATACATTTTGCCCGAGAGCAGTGTTTGTTACAGTATGTGGATATTTTGTTGATATGCAAGTCAGAGCTCTGAGGGGGGAAAAAAGCCTACCCTGTCTCTTTTAGTTTTTTTTGCTGAGAAGGGCCATAAAGTATCCAAGTCCAAATTAGTTTGTGCAACAAAAGATCCAGGTTTTAGGACCCATTCTTTTTATGCACATTTATTCCAAATTATCTCAAGCTGAGCACCAGTTACAGGAGTTAACACAACAATTATGTAGCTCTGCACCAGTGGACTGAAGGTGTGTTATTGGTTTTCACAAAATTCAATTCAGCCCTATAGTCCGCTCCATACAGGGGTCTCCAAACCCCTATAAGCCTTAAGCTCAGGTTGCAGGCCAAAAGGGAGTAAAGGCTTCAGATTTTTGATGTTTAATGTAGGTATTAGAATACCTTGTTGACTTAAAAGTAAACATAAAATCATTATAGAGTTTATAATTCTGCTACTGGTCCCTGCAAAAGCTTCCAGCCGCTGCGCATGATGGCTGTGTTTTCTGCTGCTTCCTGATCAGTATTACTGTCTATAATGAAGGGGGTGGGAGAAGGAATGATGATCACCAAATAATTACTGCTTATAAATGCACAACAAAGTAAAGCTTTGCTGCATGTGTACTAATCCAGAGTCTGTAAATTTCTCCCCATATTGTCAATATTATTAACACTACCCTCCCCCAGTGAGATTTAAATAGTATAACCAAAGTATGGAAATTAAAATTGTGTCATTAGCTGTATACTGCTCTGTTTTTTGCCCACAGGTGAAGAGGCTGTTACCAGTTCCAGTGGAGGAGATAAAGGACTCAGACGAAAGAGGGGGAACCAATCCGTTTCAGGTTCTCTTGACGTCAACAGCCTGGAAGGTCCGAGGCAGAGTGACATGGACACATATCTCCCATTGCTGACGAGTACCACAGCCAGAGGAGGATGAAACAGTTCTTCCTGGGTCTTCTGACCCTTAGCCTCCTGGTGGCAATGCTCACCACAGGAGAAGGACAAACTGAGCAAAATATTTTGAGCAAAGAATTATTCAGTTAAGTGTTATAATGTGATATGTGCACTAGCCATGCCAGTGCATGAAGATATGCTTCCTAATGAGTCTTGTCTGGGTTTATCAATCTTTCTCACAGGGGTTTTGTTTTAGTTCTGGTTTCAGCAGTATGTGCTGAGATTCTACGAGAAAGCTGTGCTTTTATGATTTAACATATAAGTGAATTTTGTAGGTGTACAGGGCATTTAAATTAATACATAAGCTAAAATTGGAGCACTGTGTGTAATCGCACATACACTCATACAGGGTCTTATTGTAGGCCTCAAATGTTGAAGAACATTCACTCTTTCCAGATTTAGGAGCATCCAAGGGTTGATTATTGTTTATGTATGGGAAATATTCCAGACTATTATTTGGGCAAAGTAAAATTTTAACTTAAATGTTGGGTTGAAAATGGTACTGTATCTAACGGAACACACACATCAAGTAAAAGTTCCAGTAAACTACACATACACAGGACATGGGATGATGTATAGCTGAGGTCAACATGCATATTCACATGTGTCTCCAGCTTGGAAGGAATGTTAGGTAATATATCAGCCTTAATTCCGGCAGGGTCTCAACAGGCCTCTTGGTCTCTCCTTACTTATCCCCATAAAGGTTCTTGTTGCTTTCTCTCTGAGGTGATTTGGATTTACCATATATGGTGGAATGAGGGCATGTAGAGGGCGGAATATGCGGCAAATTCACGTGCGCACAATCCCAAGTGCGATTTATAAAGCGTATATTACGTGCAGGTGTGCGTGCGAACGTTTTTATAAATCTGACTTTTTCTTTGCGTACGTCATTTTCGTCTTTTGAGCGCACGTACACTTTTAGTATGAGTTCTACGCAAAGTTTTATAAATGAGACCCCTGATCTGATATCAGAATCCCTCTTTTCCCTTTGAACAACCAATTTTCAAGATTTAATCCAATCTGTTATCCAAAATTCTTTTGGATTACTTTTGAGCAACTGGGCCCATGACTATGGATTGATTCACTCCGGATAATCCCTTTAAGTCTTTTCTTCATGTAAAACAAATGTAGTAAGTTAAGTAAAAAGTAAGATAATTGATCATATGTAACTAAATAAGTCTACCATCACTAACAATGTTATTTTTGTGTGTTTTGTTTGAAAGATTCCAGTCTTATGACCATCTGATGATCATCATGATTGCATTCTGGAGGCTCATCGAGCCAGTAACATCAAGGATCATCCATGAGACGTGAGAAGCATCAGTCTCTGTGGCAGAGAAGAAAATTTCGAACAGATGAACTAAGTTGCTGCCTATAGATGAGTTCTTTTTTTTTCTAAAGTATTTATCAACTGGATGCACACAGAGAGAGCTTCGCCACCAATTTAACATCCATCGGACAACAGCCAGCAGGATCATCACAACCTGGGCAAACTTTCTTTACTGTGTACTGGGAGCTGTGTGTATCTGGGTGACACCTGAAGAAATCACAGCCAACCTACCATCTGAGTTCAAGGACTATGCAGACACAGGTCATTGTTGACTGCACAGAGCTGCAGTGCCAAACTCCATCCTCACTTGTGCTACAGAGTGAGGTGTACTCACACTACAAATCACACTGTACCTTCAAGGCCATGATTGGCATGGCACCACATGGTCCTCTGACATTTGTTTCTGCACTCTATGCAGGCTCCATCAGTGACCGTGAGCTCTTCAGACAGTCGGGCATCATTCCTCTCCTGTCCCCTAACATGGCTGTGATGTTGGACAAGGGCTTTAGGGTGGACAACCTTGTGCCAGGAAAACTTCACAGGCCTGCCTTCCGCTTCAATAAGGAGCAAATGGCAATACATGACGTCCTGGAGACCCAGTCAATTGCACGGCTGCGAGTTCACATTGAACGGCTAATAAGACGAGTTAAGGAGAACACACTTTTTGACACTGTAATCCCTTTGTCTATTTCTGGAAGCATAAACCAACTTTTCACTGTAGCATGCATCCAAAATGGACCTCTGGTCAAAGACTGGAGAGAACATAAAAGCCAGGTAGGAATCTGACTTTTGCTTCATGGCTGTCTGCTCCTCATCCTCCTTCACCTCTTTCTTACAACCAGTACACTGATTCACACCACAATTTAGTTTGCCTTACATCTACTGACTTCTTTTAATTAATAAATTATTTGTTTGAAATATCAACTTGGTCTCCCTTCGTGTTGTTTAATTTCCCTCAAGTGGGCCTGACTCATTGAATATTATTTTAAAATCTAGCAACACACTGGTTTGCTGTGTAAAATTTAAGTCAAGTGGTCAATGTTACAACTCTGTTTAGCTCATATTTTCTGATTAGTAACTTAAATCAACTTAAAACAATCCACTTGAAGGCCTCACATTATAATGAGAAATCAACAAGAACAAGACAGGTCATGGTTTACTGATCATTCATTTTTATTACAGCAGATATTTATGTAGGTATGTGTCAAAGAAAAAGAAGTCTGCTCTCTCTCTTATTTCTTCCATCACACTTCTGTCCCTGTATATTCTTTGAATTAGAATGTCTTCCTCCACAAACACCACAAAATCGCACCACTCCATTCCTGTTAGGAGCAGCTGACCCTGCACCTGCCAGCTTCAATTCCAGGTTGCCGTCTTTCATTTTCAGATGTGGATAATCCACATAGCTCTTAATGTTTGGACATTTTGCAGAATTCAGGACTTTCTTTTGGGTCAAAGACAACCCCATCTGGGGACGTACCTAGCCATGGAGTGTCAGGGTGTATGATGGATCCACAAGGATGGTAGTTCTGTGGCATCAGCTTCCATTTCAAGACCCCTCTTCATTGCTGTTGTCTGACGGATCCCTTTCATCAGCCAGTCTGCCATCTTTTCTATGGTGCATGGTTTAGCATTGCATATTTCCCCAAAATGTGAGGAATTGAGTCTGGGTTTTCTCAGTCTGTGCCAGTCTGTTGATGTACTTTGACCCCTAGTTGCATTTTCTATTTTTCTAGCCATCTCCCAAGTAACCTCAAGTGACTTGAAGTGCAGCTGTTGATGCTCAGTGAATACAGACATACTGCATGATGTCTCCAGTCTGCAGCCAGCTAATGGTAAATCTGGGTGTGGTGGAGCGTCACTGAGCAACAGGGCGACTTCTTGCCTTGGGTTGTTGGTATGATAGGGGACTGCCTGCTTGTACCAAACCGAGTGCAGAGTCCACTAGTGGCGCCTCACAGGAGATACCCATTGCACAAACAGGTGGGTCAGAAAGAGGGGTGAAGTCTTTGTAGATCTCTGACACTCTGAGAACGGTCAGGTCCAGCAGCTCTCCACTGATGGCTTTGTACAATGTGGACCCATTTGAAACAAATTGAGAAACATCAGTAAAATTACTCCTTGATTTGATTGAGAAAAGTAGGCCTAAAAATTAATTAATAAAGTCAGGTCCATAAATAGTGGGACATCGACTCAATTCTAATCTTTTTGGCTCTATGCACCACCACAATTGATTTCAAATTAAATGAACAAGAAGTGCTATAACTGTGGACTTTTTGCTTTAATTTCATGGGGTGGTGTTTTTGTGGTCAGGTTGCCGAACGGTGAGTGTGGGGGGTTGTTGCGAGGCAACAGGATAACAGAGAAGCACCCAACATTGATGGTGGTGGGCAGCCTAGATTCTGCGTGAGAAATCGGAGGTGTGGCATGTGAGCGTGTGAAGACAGTCAGATGCGTGTGTCTCACGCTCATTGCGTGAAACTTGAGAGCCCTGACTGTATAGTATGTTTGCAGACATGTGTGACTGTCTTTGCCCACACATATTTGCAGATTTGTATAATTTCACTTTCAAATTACCAGAAGGTTTGTGGAAAGCAACACATATAAATGTAACAGCTTAATAGAAGGAATGCACCAATGCCACCGCATGCAAAGGAAATAGTTGGTATAATTAAATGCAGTCAAACTCAATATATTTTACCATCCGTAGGGACTATTCAACATCATCGATTTCTATAGACCCCAAAGCTAATGACTGTTTTCATGATGTCTTAGTTCATGATAAATGCTAGCTCATGTGCCCCATATGTACTTCATTTGTCTGTTTCATTATATTATCATGCATGACTTCAATTTCAATTCTGTTTGTAGGTGATGCATTTGTGGCCAGTCGTGATGGACTACAGATCAGTGGGGGGCGGTCTCTGCTTCCTCGCTCACTCTCGGCCCCACAGCCACCTCAGGTGGGCATAGCGGAGAGAGGAGGAGAGGGAGAGCAGTGGTTCTGGCCAGTGAGTGAAGCTCCAGGAGAGGAAGACTTCCAGCAAGTTCAGCGCGTGGAAACTTACATCCTGGGTCTCATACAGCGTCGTCTGCTGACTGCCAGGCACTGCAAACCCCGCACCAGCCTGAGCCCTGAGGCTAGAGGAGTGGTAAGACAGAGCAGCCTTTGCTGTAAGGAGTCTCCCTTCGCCCCTGAGCGCCACAAGGCATCACCTAGTCCTGAGAGGTCGCCAGCATGGGCCTCGTATGGCCTAGGAGAGGAGCAACTGTCCCACGAGGAAGCTCTCTCCGTGCACTATCCCAGGCCTCCTGCGCTAGCTGGATTCCACTCCACTTCGCTGGACTTCCCTTGTGGGGCTCTGGAGCCCAGCAGCAGTGAGGCAGACTCACCCCAAAACTACCAGGTCCCACACTCGCCCTCCTCAGATGAGCAGATGGTGAATGCCCAGTATATCCCAGCCCAGCCATGCCGGGCTCCGGCTCGAGCCAAAATGCACCGTGCCCACTCTACTCCCAAAGCCAGCCGTCCCACTCAGTCACCTGAGAGAGCAGAGAGAGCGCAGCCCAAGCCACGGGCTACTCCCAAAAAGTGCCGTTTCACAGAGGAAAAGGCAGCTACCAAGAAGCCTGGGCGAAGGGCCTGCCGTTCACAATCAGAGAACAGTTTGCTGGGCCAGAAAGGAGTTCCTGAGCGGAAGTACAGCACTGTGGAGCGGGACAACGGACGGACTGGCCAACCCAAAAGCCGGCGCGCTCCTGGCAGCCTGGGAAATCGGCGCTGGCGCTCCACACTGGAGCTCAGCCAGGATGAGGCCGAGCCTCCTCCTCCTCCTCCACCTGAGCAAGCCATCCGACGTCCCCGGAGACCCCGTCCAGGTCCACCTCCATACCCCTATAGTCAAGCTCCACAACACCATCATCCACACCACTTTCAGCATCACCCACACCTCCAGTCTCAAGACTACCAGCCATTCCGGCCTGAGGGAAGCTATAAGCACACAGGTCCTGCGGAGTGGGAGTCCAGTCTGAGCGAAGGCGAGTCTCCGGGCTCCAGCTCTATGTCTAGTGACTCTGATGAGAGTGGAGGACTGGTGTGGCCTCAGCAGCTTGCCCCTCAGCTGACACCACCCACCCTTCCTGCTCCTGCTGGAGCACCACAGCAAACCAAAGCCTTAGTCAAGATCAAAGCCTCCCATGCCCTGAAAAAGAAGATCTTGCGCTTTCGGACCGGATCTCTCAAAGTCATGACCACCGTCTGAGCTATAGGGTATTTTAGTGACTTCCAGCTCTGATAATGGAGCACTTCTGTCCTGTATTTTTGGGAGTTTTGTGAATTAAATTAATGAGTGACTCTCCACAGCATTCTCTACCCCAGTAATGCCTGTTCCACTGAATGGTATCTATTCCACAGACCTGCTTTTTATGGTGAAAGAACACCTAAAATTTCAAGGTTCCTATGGCAGGAACACCCTTTCAGTGTTTCTCTAATGCCTCCACTTCAACTCAAAATATTAGCTGATTAGTTGTAACAGGCATATTAGCACAGGGAACATACCAAATGGTGCAGGGCAGATACTCCAGGACCAGGAGTGTAAACCACTGCGGTAGAGGATCTGAGTTTATTCTTTAAGCTCACATTTATTTGAAGGAACCAATTGTAGGAGAATCTTGGCTTGGACTTCCTCAGCTTTAATTGGAGCAGATGGATCTAACATCTGTTTGCCTCAGATTTGCAGAGAATCTGAGCCTAAAGCCACCCCTGTACATACCTGTGTATGCGGTTGAAGGTGCTTGTATTTATGATTGTACTCTGTAAATAAAAATCTGGGACCATGTCATTACGATGTTTGTGGTTATGAGATACGGACAATGGCCTGTGTATAAATGTGTTCTCCTGCGTGCAGCTCCCATTTTCCAGCTATAGAACATAATTACTGCTTCAATTCAGTCGCAGCCACCCACAGAAAAGTAGAGTAAGCTGCTCCGCACCGAGGGAGAGACAGGGAAGGGTCAGTGATCCATAGAGAAGGTCCAAAAGACTGCCCTGCCCAGACAGATGCTGACAAAAGAAAGACGGTAAGTGTTGAGACTGGAAGGTCATGTTTATCACATTACTACTCAGAGTAGTGCCCGTCCAATATTACAGTGTGAGATTTAACTGGCAGTAATCCCTGCCGCATTCTGTGTATTGTTTTTGGCTGAACTTGAACAGGGTGGTGATCTGTGTTTTCGTGAGAAGTGGAGCAGCAGAGCGTTGTGGGTGTTCCATCAGGGCGAGTGTGAGGAAGTTGACTGCTGCAGCCTCACACAGGACCAGGGCCACCCACAGCTCCGAGGAGCAAGGCTGGAGGAGCTTTAGGGTGCAGGTACAGGGGTTACGCTCACATTTAGGAACTGGGGAGCATGACTTTCATGGGTGCCAATGACATTCCTATACTATTTGTGTCATCATATGGAGTCTGCAGCACTGATGTGATATGAAGTAGTTATTAATATATTGATCTCTGTCTATAAAGGGGCATTCCAGCCTAAAACTAGAACCATTTGTCATGTAAGCATTGTGTAGCACAGCACTGTATACCTTAAGCTGAGCAGTTAGACAACACTGACTTTTTTATTTTAGTCATTGGTGATCTCTTCTTCCAATACTCACAATGTGCTTTGATAGTAGCTCATATCACCATTAGCAATCTCCCCATAACAATAAAGAAATGCACTGATGTACTACTCCCGTAGAGCCTAATGAATAGAGATGTGTTCATCTTCTTATCAGTTGCTTTAACTATTTGGCTTCTGCATCTGACCGCTAATGTTGAAACAAATCAAATACATTTCAAAATACCCACCCTGAAGTATTATCTTAGGTATTGACAGAGCATATTTTTTCCCAAAATGTACTCCTGAGTTTCGGATGCATCATTAAAAGGGCCTTTTAGTGGCACCGTTGAGGTACCATTCTTCACACACTGCTCCTGGGCAATGTGTCACCGGCTGGTGAATGGTGAATGGGTTAAATGCAGAGGACACTGTGTGTCGTGCTATGCTGTGGTGTGTTCATGTGTGACAAAAAAGGTTCATTATTTATTTTAAATTAATCATCAGATCAAAATATTTCTGATTTGGCTTCCTCAGTAGTGAGCTTTAGTCATATATGAACGTTTTAACACGACACTGTCAGAAGTGGAAGGGTCAGTTCGACCCCTGTGTTTGGGACGTGGAGTGCCGGATGGGCCTGAGAAGATAGAGTTTGGGCTGGTTTGCAGGAATGGTAGTAGAGTGAAGGTAGAGAGTGAAGGACATGGCTGTTCTCAGAAAGGTCCTGGTGTTCTGTGCCACCAGTGGAGGTCCAGCTTCCAGAAGAACACACCTCCACATAAACACTTACTTAGCCCTAAGTAGAGATAATTAACCCCAGCTGCACCATAATCAATCTCTCCCTTTCTCTACATTTTGAGACCTTTTCTCCATCACAGACACTTAATAGAGTTCTCTTGCAGAGTGAAGTTTCTTAAATGAGCTGCACACTGAGCGGTCTGTTTTTGAAAGTGCCATAGCAACATCTCTAATCACTTTGCGGATTCAGCCACGGTGGGAGGAAGAAGAACATCAGGTCCGGAAAAGCAGAATAACTCCTTAATCCAGTCACAATCGGGGTGAAGTAGCACCTGATCAGTGCTAGCATGGATGACTTCAGAGTCTTGTCTAAAGCCTCAGTTGGTTTCAAACAGTTACACTACGGTCATTAAAAGACTGCTCTCATCCACCTAGCATGGTATTTGATTACAGCTCCAATGCAGATGGCTTTAGGTTTCAATAGGTGTTCTGTAGTATGACTATGCATTAATTCATAAAATGAATTCATTCCTGAAAAAAGAAACACAGATGATTAAGTTGTAGTCTAATAAATTTCAATGACCATGAGAGGTCATAAGTTCAGTCAATGGTGCAATTAGGGGGGAGGATAAAATAATTAGAGGATTGTAGTTTATTTTATAAGTGGTTAGGGGTCAATGATGGCATAAGTATTGCTACTACCGTCTCAAAGCAAGGCTTAACCAAGTGCAGAATTTAAAGGGAAATAGAGAGTCGCTCTCAAAGAAAAAGGGTCTAAAGAAGTGATGTCCATTTATGGCCTGTAACAAATTCTATCCTGATAGGATCTGTCAGTATTGCTGAATTCCTGATCTGCACGGGAACTACATTTTTCACAGAAATTGGCAGGCATGCTTGCTCTGGGCTATGCTGAGATGAAAGAGTGATCTTTTGCCACACTGAGGATGAAGTAGTGGCTTTTGTCAGACTTTCTGCAGGGGTGTGATGCAGTGACCACATTACAGGCGAAGGGAGAGAGTGAGTGGACCTCGATCACCACAGACGGACAGTACTGCTGCAGACAAGAGCTCTGAGCCAACCCTGCCTTTAACTCCAACCTCAATAAACTCTGTGAAGAAAGAAGCTTTGTGCCCGCTTCTCTCTTTCTAAAATTCTCTCTCTGCCTTTCATTCTCTCTCTCTCTCTCTCTCTCTCTCTCTCTCGCTCTCTCTTGCTTTCTCTCCCCCCATCTGGACGTGGTTAAAGAGGCTCCCTTCAAGGCCAAGAACCTGGAGAATTTCCTGTAAAAGGGGGAGGGGCAGAGACGGAGTGAAACGAAGACAGAAACAAGAAATTAAAAAGGGGGGGGGGGGTTAGCAAGACAATCCCTGTTCCACATCTGGCTTATATTAGAAGGAGGAAAGGGGGCTGGGGAGGGTGGGCCGTGATCAGAAATAAATGGAAGAAGGATGCGTGAGGGACTGAAAGGAAAATATAGCTATATTGTCAGCTCTTTGTTCAAGGAATTCTGACATATTTCTTTTCCTGTCTTTTTCCTCCCGTCTTGTTGCATGAATCTACACTTTGATTTTGTCTAGATCATAAGAGGCGAACTCTCTGTGTCCCCCATAGTTTTTTCTTTTCGTCTACTTCCCATGCTGTAGAAGCTCAGTTATAAGCATAAATGCTCACTTTCTTCATCTTCCTTCACAGCCGTTTACAGACCTGGACTTAAGTTATGGCTGTTTGAAGCTGGTTGGGTCTGTATACATACCACAGTCTGGGAGCTGGGCCAGACGGAGCAGGGAAGGCAAGAGAGTCGGCAGAAAGAGAGACAGAGGGAGAGATGAAGAGAAGTCTCTGGTATAAGTCACTTTTCAGACAGCTGCTCTATGTCCCACCAGTCTAGGTCCAAAGCTCAGTCCCACTCCTCAGACCCCCTCCCCCATCATACTAATCCAGAGTAATGTGGTGTGTATAGTGAGAGGGGGTTGTCAGACTTTGATTGACAGACATATACCAACTGGGAAATAGTGTGCAGTTCTCTAGAACATCAAATTAACACAGTTCTAATGGTAATCCATTCATTAACATGCTTCCTAAGCCATCACGCACTTGCCTCAAACCAAATATATGCTGACACTCCATCCCTGACAGAGAAGTCACATGTGAAGAGTTCCAAAACCACGTGTTTTATAAAAGGGAATAAAGTGTGCTCACGTGACATGATCGCACATCTTTCTCTCGTTTCAAAAGTGATCACGTGATTCTTCCACATCTTTTTTTTCACAAAATAACGTGAAGTGTACGAAATAATAACTTTAATGTTTGTGGGGTTTTTATTCCGTAAGGGAAACTTAAATATGAAAACATTCAGGGTTCAGTATGGCTGCTGCTGCTACTGTGTTCAACTCATTTTGTAGATTCATCCAGATCTGTCCCTGTATTCTCCGTTTGTAATTTGGACCTTGTGTTTCAGGCCCCATGGTCCAGAAAACGTGGGGATGAAAGAGGTCTTTGGTTAAAACAGTTGAACTGATTTTCTTGCGCCCCCATGTGGCTGCATTAGTAATTGGAAACGCTGCATTTTCTTTTCTAGGGAAGAACTGTTCACCTTAAGATAAAGGGGGAGGAATTAGAATGCTTCTGTTGATCGGTTTTACTTTAGATGTGGTGGGAGAATGTTTTAGACAGAATACAGACTAAGCCTATAGACTTCCTATAGTAATAATACATACACACAAACATACACACACAAATATACAAAAATACTTACATTCATTGAAAAAATATTTTCTTATACATATGTATATAGAGAGTATTAGAATAATATTAATATATTGTATATATACATTCATTTAAAAAAATCTTATCATACTATGTTTATATGTATGTGTGTGTATATATGTGTGTATATATGTGTGTGTGTATATATATATATATATATACATATATATATAGATAGATAGATATATATAGATGTATATATATATATATATATGTATATATATACACACATATATATATATATATATATATATATATACATATATACATATATAAATATATGACAGAGAGATAAAAGTAATAAACGAATATTAATATATTAATATAGAATAGACACTTTTTTTTTCACCTTTACCCAGTTGACACTGGTATGATTGAATTTTCTAGCACCTATCAAGCTTTAGGGTTACGTGGCTGTAATGGTAGAATATTTTAGGTTAAAGTTATTATCATCTCAAAGTTTCAATCAATAAATAGCTATCATGATTACTGAAATACATTACTGGATTACTGACTATAAACATATACTACTATATTATGAACCTCTAGGTTTTGTCCATCCAATAAAAAAGAAACCTTGATCTAGTTTGCATGTTTTGTAACCAAATGTAAAGGAGTGGAAATCATCTATACCTTTTTGGAAAATATGTATGAAATATGTCTGCATTCTGTCTAGGGATAAGCTGGGTGATAATAAGAGTTTTATGGGTTATATTTGCATTGTGGGGAAAAATGTAACGATACTGTGGCATATGGAGCTTGGATAGTAAGTCATTTGAAAAATCACTCATTTATTCAATTTTATGTAACCAGTTAATCCTTACTACGGTCACTGGTACACGGAGCTAATCCCAGAGTCAGTGGGTGTGAGGCAGGGACTCACCCTGGGCGTGGTACCAGCTCACCACAGCGCACACACACACCAATCTCACACACTCACAACTACGATCCATGTAGAATCCCCAGTTCACCTGACATGCATGTCTTTGGACTGTGGAAGAAACCAGAGATCCTGGATGAAACCCACACCACCACCAGGAGAACTCCACATATACACAAGACCAGGACCCAGATTCAAACCCCCAAACCTGGAGTTGTGAGGGAACACTGCTACCCACAAGATTAACAAAAGATATTTTTAGTTCTTCTGGTCACTGTTTCATTCACTAAAACCTATCTGAGGTGGGGTAGAGCTTCCAACTCCTCATCCAACACTCCTACAGCCTTCAGCAGAGCTTCAGCTTTGAGTTTTTTGGCAGTGTCTTTTTGAGTTGGGAGAGTTAATCCTGAGTGCATTGAAAATTGCATCAGATTTTTAATGCATAAAAATTGTGAAAAATACTGATGATGTTTAAACATTAACCTAGAATTGAGATTAAAAAATACTCTTGAAATTATGTTCGCCCTATTTATCATTCCCTCTACCCTTTAATGTGTGTGTAAACAAAGCAAAGAGCGAATTGGAGCGTAGAAGCAAAGAATGGCCACTGTTAATATTTAATGATACATCAGTAGGTGAATTTTTGGCATGTATTGCTCAGAAATGTATAAACTGCAACATCACATTGCATTTCATAAAAATAACACAGATTTGTTAGAAAAACACCAAATTTAATGTACACAACAAAAGTTCAAAATATATTGAAAGACTTAGATACGCTGTAAATGAGCAATTAGGCTGCTATATATTGGTCTAAACATTTCAGTGACCGGTCTGCAGGTCCTTGTCGGTAATAGGCAGGGGTCTTTCCTTCATTCTCACACTCTACTCATACTTACACTTTATAAAGGAGAATATTTTTTTTCCTTCATTTTAAAATACAAAACATTCATGTTAATTCCATTCGTTCATAGTTGGCCTACAGAAGTGAATTGCTGTGCAGAGCTCCTAAGGCAGCTTTTTTGTCCGGAACAACTTGCTGTTGGTCATTCAGCCTCTAAAGCAGGGCGGCGCTACTTCTGGAGGTGTTGGGGTTTGAGGGGGAGTGAGGCGTGAGTGGTCCACCTGCACTGTGGCTGATGTGGGTTTCATATGAGCCCCTCTGAAACAGAGAAAGTCTGAATTAGAGCAACATCCTGATAACTTTAGAAACCAAGCAGCCCACATTCACTGCTGATTCATCCTGGAATTTCAGGCCATTAAATGGGAAGGATTTCCTTTAAAGGACATTGCTTTTAATGATCTTATATTGAACTAATATTCCCAGAAAGCAGCATTTGAAGCACATTTTATCTTACTTTAACCCACATTTTAACTCACTCATTTATATGTAACACAGGATTACAAAATTCCAATACAGTGTTTCTGCAAAGCTGTGTTCAATAAGTCACTAGTTTCTGTGCAGTCACACTTTACACTTTACTCCCCTTAAAACACAGTTTACCACTGTTACACTGAATATTTCACCTTAAAAATACTTTTTACACATACAGTTAAATGCAAAAGTCAAAGTACATTTGCACTGATTGATTTTCCAAGTGAGTATAAGCACATCTGTAGAGAAAACAAAATTAAATAAGCATTTTCTATGTCAACACTTCATCTCTGTTTATGTGTTTATATGCCATAAGCAGGTAGCGCAGGTCACATTTTATTATTATTATTAACATTAAATTCATCAAGTAAATAATAAAATGCCAGAATAAGAGATGCAGAACACTTAAATTAAAACTAAATGCATCTCAGTATCTCAAATTTCACATTTTGGAACTCAAATTTTCACATATTGACTCAAATTAGAATCTTTTAAACCATGCAATCACAAAATCAACTGAATTTTTAAAATTTGAATCAATTCTTGTATTATCATAAATTAAATTATAACTGCCACATTAAGATGAATAATTCATGGTGCACTGATGCATTTCTCCAAGCATTTCCCCCCACTCAGTAATTAATATCGGGTGTAAAATAAAAATGTGCAGTATCTGCCCGGCTTATGGAGTTTTAGAATATTCTGCGGTTCTGAAACTCATTGACTACTGACAGCATGTTGTGCTATAGATGTTGCACTGACCGCTCCTCTCCGCTGCCCTCTGTGTTCCCCTGCTCCTCTTGGTCAGATTTGTTGTTCAAGGGCTCACTCTGTTCTTGTATGGAATCCTCATCTTCTTCTGAGGATGCGTGTCTCTGTAGAGGCCACAGCAGCCCGCCGATCTCCTCCTCGCTCACCTGTGTGGGGTCCACCACTATAGAAGGCAGACGACCCCTCTGCACTGATGGACCCTGCAACACCTCACACTCATCCTCTGAGACTGGAAAGATCTGGGAGGGAAAAGAGGAAGAACATATATATATATATATATAGAATTCACACACACAAACACATATACACACTCTACAGGCCAGAAATTTGCAAACACATATTTAAAAATATAAATGACATGCTGATTTTTACATTTTTATTACGAGAAACCATTAGAAATACTTTACTTAAAATTAATGCCAGGCATCGCATAAAGAACTTTTTAACAGCAGTGTTGCCTTTAACACAGCTACACGGCTGCAGTTCAAGCATTCAGGTTTTAATCTCAATTTAAACATTAATGTAATACTATCAAATATAAAACCAGGGCATTCACGTTTTATCTAGTTTGTTATAGAAAAACAAGTTACCCTCAGAGTCCAGAACATGGGGGGTGGAACCATTATAGCAGTTGTAGAGTGGGACCAACTCCATATGAAAGTCTATGTCTCTGAATGCAGTGATATTAAAGTGTCTGTTGGTGTAATGTTTAGATGTCCCAATACTTTTGTCTTTAGGTCTTCGCTGGTATTTCAGGGGTCAGGTGTCCCATTTCTTTCCCACTCATTAAAAAAGGAAAATGCGTACTCAGCAATCCAGTTACTTGAATGCATTGCAGAAATCAAAGCATGGCTGTCATTG
>JBBPCW010000034.1:4865714-4877187 GCA_037974425.1 Phenacogrammus interruptus
GTGTGTGTGTGTGTGTGTGTGTGTGTGTGTGTGTGTGTGTGTGTGTGTGTGTGTGTGTGTGTGTGTGTGAGAGAGATAAGGGGTTTTGGCGTGCTCCCTGTGCTGTAGAGCAGGTGGCATGTAGTGTGCCACGTCTGGCGTGTGTGAGGTTTCTGGTGGCATGTAGGGAAGTGTGAGGTGGGGATTTGCTGAAGCTAATCTCACTTTCTGACCTTCCGTTTATCCGGCCAGAGTGTGCGGTAAGGCTGCCATAAAGAACCCTGTCCCAATACTCACCCACTGCTATGTAGAACAGAATTCACTCACTCACTCACCCAAGTTATGAGCTGACCATTTCCATTTCAGATATGTATAACATATTCGGGGGAGGATCAGACTTTGTTTGTCAGAGTTGGAGATGGTTTACTCCTCATCTTTTGGATGATTGATGTACTGGCATATACGCAGATAGTTAATAAAGCCTGAGAGTTTCGTCAGAAATTGTGGCTGTTATTAGTAGGGTGCCCCCCTTTGCTGCCGTAAGAGCCTCTACTCTTCTGAGATGGAGTCACACTTGAACATTGTGAGGATTTGATTAGTTCTGGATGACAAATGCCACTCCAGCTCATCCCACAGGTATTGGATCGAGGTCCTTCACTTTAGACCACAATTCCATGGCTGCACAGTCACTACTGGGGGGATTTATACCCCTCTTGCTGACACATGACACTGGGCATGATGACCTTGGGCTCATGTGTTTCTCATGGGATTTTTGATTTAAGATTATTATTAAGAGACTGATAAAGAAACAGGCTACTGCTTAGACCTAGACTACAAATCGACAGGGTTTTAGCAACGCAGTTGTGATATTGCAATGCAAAAATGTGACAGGATATGTCATGGACACAAGACAATGCATCATGGAGAGTAACCATTCTGTTCATTATGGTAATTGATGTATCTGCATCGTTTATAGTGTTAAACCAGCACTAGTCAACAGCCTGGTACCACATATTCAGTCATACATCAATCCCCCATACCTCAGCTGAACCTGTGCTGCATGACGGCAGGGTCAAAAGTGGGCTGCAGCTGAGCTGACTGCATCACTGCTTTCTGATTGGTCAAAATGTCATCATGACAATAGATAGACTTGGAAAGAGGCTATTGGGTTAATCTTTTTTTTTTTTTTTTACTGTCTATGCAAAAATGCCGTGGGAGTTTATCTAATGCTGTGAGAAATGTGAAGGTGTACCAGGACATGGCGGGGGTTAGGTTCTATTGCAAAAAACCCTAAAAATAAAACTATAAAACATTTTAAGACCAACAAAAGCAGCTGCGACAGAAAAACTACTACAGAAAACAGCACAGTTCCAGGATGCCTACGGAAAATTGCTGCAGTGGTCGTTTCTCTACATTCAAATTTCATACAATATAGTTTGAGAATATTGAGTGGTTTTCAGTCTTATTTACTTGAATATGTTGTTTCAAGCACTGACTTGTCTTTCGAACCAATGAGTGGATTGTGTCATTACACCCCTAGAAGTGATGTATAAGTCAGAAAAGTGTCCACCCTTTAAGGTAAACAGACAAATGTTATTGGTCTGTTGTCACTATAGTGAACCTAAACTACACGGGACCAAAGAAATTATTTACCTGAGTGCTGAGTGGTATTAATAAATTACTTGTTACCTGGTTTTGGCTGGTTGACTATATTTGACTGTATTATTTCTCTTTCTCTCTTTCTCTCTTTCTCTTTCTTGCTTTCTCACAGCTACGTCAAATCCCGTCCCACCGAAGCCGGAGTTGTTTAATACACTGCTCTATTCTCTGGTTCCCATTATGGGCATCACCGCCATCCTGCTCTTTTCCTTCTGGATGTACCGCCACCATAAACTGGCCTACCCACCTGTACTGGTACCCACGCAGGTAAACCCAGTGACTTGCATTCACACGCGACTGACCGTGCACTTAACAGTCACACTGTTTAATACTGAGACTGTACTGTGTCTGTGTCCATGAAGTCCAGTGAGCAGGACTGTAAGTTTAATTGTTTCTGACCCAAAGATGGGGGCAACACACAGCCTGTATAGAAGTGTCTCTTTTTGGAGTAATATCAAACTAAACTGAATTGTGTGTGTGTGTGTGCGTGCGTGTGTGCGTGCATGTGTGCGTGCGTGCGTGTGTGTGTGCGTGTGCGTCTCTGTGCGTGTGCGTCTGTGTGCGTGTGCGTCTCTGTGCGTGTGCATTTCTGCGTGTGTCCCTGCACGTGAATGTCTTTGTGTGTGTGTGTTTGTGTGTGTGTTTGTGTGTGTGTGTGTGTGTGTATGTGTGTGTGTCTTCCTTTTCCACAGGACTGCGCTAATGGCTCTTTCTCGTTCCACCACAGAGCTGTGTGTTTGCCTGCCACCTGTCTTTCTGCCTGCGCACTGTGCGGAACCTGTGGGGGATGTAAGCGTGCCTCTCAGCACCCTCTCTCTCTCTCTCTCTCTCTGTCTGTGTTTGAGGATCAGTACCCTCTCAAATACAACAGCTAGCATGGCTGGTCATCACATAGCCTTAATCTGTGAGCCATCCCAAAGAATTAGGAGCAAGTCATGCACTAATTCCCCAGTCAATCCCTTTCTCAGCTCACTATTCTTTTGCAATGCTGGGAAACGGTTATGCTGCTTACAATGACTGAACCACTGCCCTGATGTTTGCAGAGCTCAGCGGCACCCCCTGCCTGCCATTACCCGCTGGTGATGCCTCTCCTCCGCCACCTGATGCTCTTCCACAGGGTGAGCGAGTACCATCTCAACATCACAACTGATATTCACAGCATCAAGGCTTGAGTGCCTCTGTGTGCATTTCAGTGTTGAACTGGGTTTTTTTTTGCATTAATGTAAAGTAGATGTGTAGAACTAATCTTGATTATTTTATAAAAGTAATTCATAGTGGTCAGTTTTGTTCACGCGGGGGGTGTTGTGGTAGTGGGGGGTACTTACTTCTGGACCAAGAGGTCATGGGTTCGATTCCTACCTTCAGCAAACCACCACTGGTTTCCTGACCAAGACCCTTAACCCCAAGTTGGCCCATGGGGGGGGGTTAGGGATTGGAAGTCACTTTGGATAAAAGCATCTTCTAAATGTCTTAAATATAAATGTAGAGGCAGATATGGATCATCTGTAAACATGAGTGTAAACCATCAAGGCAGAAATCATGGATCTCAATAAAAAATAAAAATTTGAGCAATAATATTGATCTAACCTTTGTCTCTCCTAGGTTCGTTGGCCACGGGTGAGGTGTGAGTCGTACCTGCTGGCGTGTGCCAAGGGCAGGGAGCTCCAGATGTGGCAGCGTCACTGCAGCTCCGAGCTTTCTTGAGCTCTACAGTGCAAAGATCAGCCTGTCTATGTAGGTCCAGGGCTGGATCAGACTCCTTCAGACCGCTTATACACCATCAGTGTCCACCATCTGTCACTCACACGGCTGAGACCCCAACCAATAACATTCAAAAGTACTGAAACGCAGCAGGTAGTCTTGGGGTTCGACAGCTAGTTACGCTTCATGTCTTTGCTTTAACTGTAGGTGACCATGCCTGTCGGGTTTGACTTCATGTAGGCACATTTATGATTGCACTTCTTAATGAGAAAGGCGTGTAGGGTCTCTCAGTATGTGTGATACTGCTTTTTCTAAGCACTTACATCTCTCTGTAACGAGTAACAGCATATAAATCACGCTGACTTAGCTTATAGCCAGTCAGAACTGAGGAGAGGACGCAGAGAGTGACCACTGAGGCCTGAGTGTGCTGTTTTAATGCACTATGTACTAAAATTATATTTTTATTCTTTATAGAGCTGGCATTATATTTTGTACAAAGAATGTAATGAAACTTATTGCACATAAGTATAGTTTTGGGTGAGTGTTACATATTTATGAATTGTCCTTAAAATGCTTGTGTGGATACTTTACAGTTTTAGGCATGGCATAAGCATTATTGGATTATATTTTTTATTAAAGTGCTACAGAGAAAAAAAAAGTGCCTCCACAATAATTGAGTTCACTTTCCCTTGGTGAACTTAGGAACTGTGAATTTTTTACACAGCTGAGTAACAGTGTATTGCTCTCTGTGGCTTAAAGCTTAGAGTAATTATTTGAATAACAATGACATATGAGCAGCAAATGGAATATTTGAGCTAAATAGTCCAAACAAGACAAGAAGGGCTTTATTAAGATACAATTGTTATTAACAAATATAAATATGAACCCGGTTCAACATCACAGTTACTGTAATCCACAATCAGCATCTTAAATAGTGATCACGCACTTTATAATATATACTGAAACGTTTTAAAATGAAATCTGTTGTGTGTTTGTGTGCATAGCATTGTGCAAAGGTCAGGGACCATGTGTTTATTTAATTTCCAGTCAAAACAGTCATTAACTTAATCATATTTCTAAAGAGATACAAGATAATCCACTTGCATAAATATGGGAAAAGTAAAATGAGATTAAGTGAAAAAACACAGGAGTTCTTAAAACATCAAGAGAAAATAGGAAGACTAACAACTGAGCAAGCCCTGGACTACCATTGCGGTCAGACATGGCTCTGCACTTGATTCTAATCTAAAAAAGGTGTTTCTGTCTGTCTTTCAACAAATCAAGACTGAGGGTTTGAAAGAATGGAGTCTTAGCCTCAGAGACATTCCCCATATGTACACAGAAATCCAATATCTATAGGAGGCTGAGCTGGCCACAATAGTCAGGATTTTGCACTCTGATTGGCTGCTGGCTCTTCCACAAAGCTGCATCCTTAATAGTTTTCTTTAAAGCATTTATAGTACGTTTTAGCGAGACAGGGGTTTACAGATGTATATATCATTGTGTTATTTTGTAAAGTGGCCTTTTCTAGGCCCCAGACAGATGGAAGTTTGGCTTGCAAGACTAGGTGAGATATGTAGCTGTCAATAGGCTGTTACTGAGAAAAGAAACAGTTGTTCTCCAAGTGATAGGCTGGCCACACTAGAGTCCAGACCTCAGCATCACTGAATATGCTTGGGATAAGCATATTCAGTGATGCTGGAGAAGCAGAAAATACAATAAGACCTCTAAGATCTTGAAGTTGTGCAACGTATCCCTTCATATTTCTTTGAAAACAGCAAAAAGAGTAGATGCAGTAATAAAGGCAAACTGATATTAAATATAGTAGTTAAGGTGTCTGCATATATTTATGTGAAATATATGTATGTTTTATGCTTCTTTCAGACACTGAAATACAAATAACTTTTTGACTAGCGATTAAGTAAATGAATGGTGGTCGCTGACTTTTCAATAGAACTGTATGTTTGTGTGTGTGTGCAATGCATTGGTCTTTGTTATTTTAAATATTATGTAATGATGTAAACCCTCACAAGAGGGGCTTTATTAAAATTAAAATATTTTATTGACTGTTTACAGTTCTCTGGCTCATGTTTCAGGACGTGTGTGTTCATGCATGGTTTTGAAGCTGTTCACTGATGTCCTCATGGTGGCGGTCGTACGAGGAGGCACCTGCGCTGAGCTTCACATGTAGAAGGCAGCGGTGGGATACAGCATGAAGGGCGAGATCTGTGGCTGGCCGGGTGACTCCTGCAGGTGTTTGCGGTAGTACCTGCGCAGGGCGGGGCTTTCGGGGTGCCGCTGGCGCACGTGCAGGAAGTACTCGTCTGGCCGGCTGGACGTGAAGCCACAGTCCTCGCACACGAAAATCTTGGAGCGTCGCTGGCGGTAGGCGTACTGCTGCCGCACGCCATGGATCTTCCGCAGGTGCGACTCCAGAGAGCATCGCTGCGTGAAGGCCTTCTCGCACAGGTCACACCTGTATGGCCGGATACCTGCACAGTGGTGCGCACAGTTGAGAAACAGATGCCTCTGCTGTGATGCTTCCATGTGTAGACCTGAAGAGCCAGTAGCAGTACTAGATCTGCTTTTAAAAAGGGTACTTTCAGGTACGATGTGGCTTTGGACTGGTGCCCACTGGCCTCTTGTACGAAATGTGTAATTCACTGACAGGAGTGCATAACAAAAAAAAACCCCTAAACTAGATACAAATCTGGCATGCACTGGAACTGACTGTAGAACCGCAGATCTATCGATGCTGCTGGCACTGCTGATAGAGGAAACGGGGGAGTTTGCTCTGGTCAACGAAAATTACCTGTGTGTGTTCGCATGTGCCTCTTCAGGTCAAAGGTGTCATTGAAGCCTTTGCCGCAGTACCTGCAGGGGTGCCTCTTGATGAGGCTGTGGCACTTCAGGTGACGGGTCAGCATGCGCTGCAGTGGGAAAATCTTGTGGCACACGGGGCACAAGAAATCACCCGCACTCGGGGTCGAGATCTGTGGACGGATGTGGACAGAAAAGAATGTTCAAAACTCATCACAATCGTACCCCATCAGCCGATACATGTTTGTTTACTTTTTTTGCAACACAGCTATGAGGCTACTGTACCTTAGTAATGGAATCTTATATCTGCTTGCTTGCACAGTAAAATCAAAAACACTTGTCTCATGTTAAGTAACTGTAATTAAACTTTCAAGCTATAAAAATTGACAAAATCTACAGTTTTTGTCCAGATCGTGATATTGGCGTGCTGTTTGCATGTTGTTAATTGGTGGGGTACAGGCTTCCATTGCATGTTAGCTATAGCCTCACAGTTTTGGTGTTATTTTGCACGCCTGGTTGATTAACTACATTTCTAACTTAAGCAAGCAAGTAAGGCCAGCTTTGTGTGCCTGTGTGTTACCTTGGCTCTGGAAGCTGCGGCCAGTGAGAGTGGAAGAGGCTGAAAGGGGCTCTGAGGGATCTGCCTAGGGCAGCAACGCTGGGGGCTCATTGTTCGTGAGTCGGTACTGCTGGTCATGTGTGCTGACTCCAGGTCAGAGCTGCTGCTGGATGTGGATACTGGCCCAGGATGATTGTTACTCGAGGTCTGTACTAGCTGTGGGTTTGGGGTGTTGAGTGCCTTTACCTCTGCATCTTCTGGAATGAGAGGAGGAAAGAAAAAACCCTCATAAGAGCTCCTATAGACATTTCTATAGACACTGTTAGCATCGTTCAGATTATTTAAAGCTGCTAGTGTGAAGAGTGTTATGAGCAAAGGAGTGACCCAATATGAAACAGGCTTACAAATAAAAACTTTAAGAGCTTTTAAAGTGTAAGTTTTGAAGCCTTGACTGCTTCAATTATTGTATTAGTAATCAGCATTAGTAATGTGAATTATACCTGTGGTGGTGGGATTGATCCAGAGTGCGTTCTGGGGGTCTGTCCACATCCTGCCAGCGGGCACTGAGTCCTTCCTCCTCACCAGGAATGAACGGGGCATCCTTGGTCCACTTTTCTTGCGTCTCCTTAAATCTATGTTGAAGCCAACCTAGCTACTGAAGTACTTTAATTCAATAGACTAACTGAGGGATCGCTCTGCCTCAGTACCAACCCTGCTTAAATGTCATGGTACACTCCCAAAATGCAAGTTCTCTTCCTGCTTGTTTATGTGCGTATGTGTGTGCGTCTGTGTCCTTCAACCTATACAGCGGTTAGAGAGCGCAAATCTCAGTGCTCATTTCCATACCTCTGGAGGGAGGCCACGGCAGCAGACACACCTGTGTGTGCGTGTGTGTGTTAACTGCTGGCCTGCTGGTTTTGCATGCCTGGTAGTGAGAATCTGGTCTCTTCATTCAACTGGTCCTTCCATGCAAATGGCCCGCGGGCACTGCCGGCATGGAGGCCACGGTCTGCCTAACCGGATCACGCATGGCCTGGACTGCTAGTAAAATTCAGCTTTTATTTCTCGTCCCATACGATCGCCTGCTGGGTTTGACTCACCCTGGCTCAGACAAAAGCCATTCAAATCCTCCTTTTACTGTTTACTATCTGTTAACTGCCCCGTTCAGGAGGGGATTGAATTGAACATCCCTCCACACGTTACAGGTGGCCTTCTTTTGTTGCGCAGAAGAAAGAATCAATCATTTTTGGCCCGACATGTCACTCAACAGCACAGTTTCAAAGGATGAATGAACTTTCTTGCATGCTGATCCATGTTGTAGCTGGATGCTATATAGAGCTGAGCTGAGAGAGATTAGCATTAGGCTCATTACACAGGACTCTGACTGGCAAATAAATGGGCATCAGTGCCGTGCAGCCAATATGCAAACTGTGTCTCTCAGATATCACAACATCCAGAGTTGGGCTGAATCCTTTGAAAAAGTAGTGAAGGCTAAAGATTGAATACACTGGCCTGAATGCATTCATTAACAGATTATATTACAACAGATGAAAGTAAGATATTCAGAAAACGTTTAAAATTCGTCTTGATAAGGCACATGGAAAAAACAGTTCATACTGTGTAAAAAGTACCTATTTTAAATACTGGCTTTTACATTTTTGCTGGTGTCTTTGCTTGGTGTCTTGAATCACATTTAAACTGATCATATTGAACATATTGAAATTGCTGGTAGAATTACAACAGTTCAAATGATTAAAATAAAGCACTAATAAATGAGTCTTTAACCCCTACTTAACTTTTACAAAAGGTATGAAGTTTAATCATACTATTCTCAAGACAATAAAAAAGTGAAAATAGGATGAAAACACCACAGATCACTTTAAACACGCAATCCTTTTGTTTCTCTTTGACTAATATGGGATCTATTTTTATTTGAACCAAATTATAATAGAAGCAGAAACTAACAGCCAATTTAATAACGTTTAAGTTACTTCATAATAACGTATAAAGTTAATTCAGCTGCTCACTCCTGTCCATTTGGTTGAGATTTCCTGTTTGAACATGAAGTACAGGTGCATTTTGAATTCATGGGTTACTAATTGCATTATGTGAGGATGTTGCAAATGAGCCGATGCAGGTGTTTTCCATAAGTAATTTGGGTAAATAGAGCTTATTAAGCATAGCCAGCAATATACAAAAAACAAAACATACTAGCTCCCCGCATGTAACCCCTCTGTATAACTGAGAATGATATATTTGGTGTAAAAAGATACACAGCAAACTTGCTTTTTGCATAGTTATTATCTTGGCACATTTGTGTGAGAAGAGAAGAGAAGAGAAGAGAAGAGAAGAGAAGAGAAGAGAAGAGAAGAGAAGAGAAGAGAAGAGAAGAGAAGAGAAACCTTTATTAGTACCACAAGTGGGATATTTGCATTGCTATAGCAGAAAGTAGAAAGTACACAGGCTATAAAAAGCTACACTACACAATAATATATATAAAACATAACTAATACAAACATTATAAATGTAGACATATATATATGTACTATATATATACTACATTATTTAACAAGAAATCTCAGGGCTCTTTGCTGAAACTAAAAACATACACATAAAATATATACTGCAGATCCAGAGCTCTTGCCATTTCGTTTCCCTGTATAAAGTTCACTTTCACTTTGACTTTGACTTTGAATTTGACGTAAAATAATGTAAATGTTACTGTCTGTTATAAATTTGTAGTAGAATTACTCATATACTATTATAATGCCGTGGTGATCACAGACAATAACATTTATATTATTTCACATGTGTGTAAAATCAAGAAACTAGCCATTGTGATTGTGATTTTCTTTGTTTTTTATTTTATCATTTGGGCCTAGCAGCTTTTTGTGTAAATGTTTCATGAAGAATGGAGCAATAGAAATGGTCCAGATTGGTCCAGGTTGGTCCAGACTGCAGATTGCATGGGCTAAAATCTTGCTACACAAACTCACTTTACAGGTTAAGAAAATAAATATATACAATGTTGCACTTAATGGCTGAATTGGCCTTTGGTGGAGTAATTTAGAGAATGCAGTGATGCAAAGTATAATATTTGCTTATAGAGCTCACAGAAATTCTGGAAGGTATTTGCTATTCACTTTATAAAAAACATATAATTCACTTTATTACTTTACTAAATGACTAAATTACTAAAGTCATTTTGCAGAATGTTATAATTTGCAATGTAAGTTAATGCAAAAATATTTTCATGGAAGTTATTTTGGAACATTTCTATTGGCCCCTTCATCATGAGTCAATGTTCATATAGAAATGATGTAGAAAAATAATTTAATAACAAATTAACATTTTTAAAATTACATTTAGAACAATTAAGATATATGGGTTTCTCTGGGCAGCGATGAGAGTTGTAAACATCATCTCTGTGAATAGGGCTTTAAGGTACAGTACGCTCACTGGCATCCAGGCGCTCTCTAACTGTATGCAAATACTGTCCTGATGCTCTGTGCTGTGCAGAGTCAGAAAAACAGATGGAACAGAAATGTGCAGAAATAACTCAAATGTAATTGTTAAAAAAAACTAATCGTCTTTGGATAAGAGATAAGAAGCCGATCCAAATACACCACAACTGATTCCATAGACATAGACTTTTCTTTGTTCTGAACACGCAGTGTAAAGCAAACACTGTCCAAACATAAATAGTCAGCGCACTACTGCACACTGCAGCTTTGCATAGTTATTTGAACAGTGACCAGCATGAACAGGAGGGAGGGAGCCGACTTTGACTTTTAAATATTCCTCTTTCTAATGGGAACCACACCCGCAGAGCAAGAAAAAGAGAGGGGTATCTTTTTGTCTTCTCTCAATAGCCAACAGACAGAAACAGGCTTTTCTCTCCGAAACAAAAACAGCGTTGACTGTAACATATGACTGTCGCAAGCTGACTCAAACGGTTATTCTCAGGCATGGTGATAGCACAGAAAGTACATTGTGACTCAAATATATCATGGAAAGCTGAACTCTCCTTACTTTTTTTAAATAGTAGTTTGATGTATTATATAAACATAAATCCAGTTTCAAAATGTACAGTTCACTACCCAGGCCATGGTCCACATACGCAATATAAGCTGCCTGTTTTGAATTGTTGAGTCTACTATTAAGTCTACAGCAGTTAAGACCCCCTCATTTGCATTGAAGTTCTAAAGTGTGTTAGAGACCAGACTGCTTTTTGTTGAATGAGACATAATACAAGCAATCAGATTAGAGGCCATTTACACACAGGTGTATATATGTTAGAGCTGTTAAAGGTAATGTTTTAATGACATTATAGCAATAATAATCATTCGTTTTCTGTAACTGCTTAATCCTTACCAAGGTCTATCCTGGGGCTTACGAGCGCAAGGCAGGGACTCAACCATAGCTGAATAAATGCCACATATTTTAAAATACCAATACGAATTCTAATATAGCACACTTTCCAAGTTTAACCCTTCAGGCTGTCTGAAGTAATGCAGACTAAAGCCCAGGATTACCTTATATGATCATTTGCCCACCTGCTTGCAGATATGGAGTGACTTAATGCTCAGTCTCACATTATGAACATAATGTGATTTAATTACTGAAAGGTACAAATACAGTCACCCTGGTTGATCCTGGTAAATATCAGACATCAAACCATACACACACACACACACACACACACACACACACACACACACACACACACACACACACATATATATCCCTATATAT
>JBBPCW010000034.1:4881112-4896568 GCA_037974425.1 Phenacogrammus interruptus
CACAGTCTGCTGGTTGGGGATGTTCTTGGCTTCGGCTGGTTTAGTTTCAGTTTCATATGTGATCGGCTTTTTTGATCAGCACTTTTGGGGTTCGCCGATCAAGCTATTTTTAGCCAATATCGGCCGTTCATGATCTGTGGCTGATCGGAGCATCACTAATATATACTATTACTATACGGTAATTCATGCACGGGTGTTTTCTTTAGTATGCGCTGTCGTTTTCTTTGGTGCAAGCAGATAAATACAGTGATAAACTAGAGATAATCCAGGAGGGAAATTCTGGACTGCAGCTGCATCAAAAGGGCAGCAGACAATCAGCAGCAAGGAGAAATAAATAATGTTCTTGGATTGGCTACTTTCAAATCAGGTTTGAAAATCTGTGATGGACTGAAACCATGACTGCTGATCCGGTTTAAGGTTACTGTATACTTAATATTGTACTTTCTTATTTTTGTCAAAACCCATCTTGACTCATGTCAAATGATTAAGAATCAAGAAAAGGAATTTTGGAATTAACGATCAATTCTCATCACTTGGAATCAAAGTATGTGGTGAAAGATTCACGCAGCTTGACTTATATGCTTGACATTTACACAATACTTTCACTTGTGTTGTACAGTATAAAACATCCTAGAGTGCACTCAGAACTTCAACTGTGTGAACTTTCATGAAACAGCCCTTAACGTAGACTGCCACGTGACACTGTCAAATCATGCCATTTCAACACATTTTGGACCCGAAAATACAGCATAGAATATGCACTGCAGAGGGACTTGAGAAGGAAGTGACAAGTTTAAAGCTTTGAACAGCTATTTCAGGTTGAACAGGGTCTTCAATATCATTTTAATTTAAATAAACATAAGTTAGATGTCACTAGTGAGAATTCTAATATAGCATTTCAGTTTTTACTGCTAGGAATTAATGTATTTTCCCAATTTTTTTAATGGTGGCAACAAGATCTTTAGTATAAATAGCTTATTTGTAGGTGGGAAGTCACATTTTTAGCATGAAATTCGAATTATTACTTTTGGAATTGATTTTTATTTGTCATGTTATTTATCATGTTTGTCTTGATAAGCAGTTTTATTTATTTTAAGTTTGTAAAACTCTTGAGCAATGATGAAATAGACAAAGGCTTGTTGCTTATTAGCTGGGAACTATAAAACCAAGTAACATTTAACATGATAGCTGTTGGATTGAGCTGTTTACATTGGCGTTTTTTTCTGCTGTGTTAGCCTGTTCAATATACAAGTTGATATTATAAGTCTATTAGTCCTTAGTTTTTATATTTTAAATTGTTTTTATTTTGATGATAGATTTTTTTCAAGTGCTATGTATACATTTTCATGGTAGTTTTACCATATTGTGTGAAGTGACCATTCGTCATATGTGAACACACCACAGCCCACAGTGTGAACAGCATGAAATTCTTCCTCTATATTTAACCCATTCACCAAGTGTGGCAGTGTGCAGTGTGTGGGGATGGTACCTTGCTCAGAGGAACCTCAGTGGTGCTACTAAAGTCAGTCTTAAGGTTAGAGTGTGCAGAGTACCATATGTCAAACATACTTTATGCTCAAGTGTGTTTAAATTCTCAGGTTAGTCCTTATTAGGTAGTTCTGTTTTCTGTTCAGAATGAGGGTGCCATGTCAGCGGAAGTCAGTATGTGCAATACTGCAGCTGAGACAATTGCAGAGGAAGAGGGAAAGGTGCTCCCACATCCTCCTCTACTCTGTGCTTTGTATGTGAGGTTCTGGCTGTGTACGGTGTGTTTTTCTGTGTTTTTGATTTGCCAGTAAGAGAACAGTTTTATGATTTTCCTGCTCGTGTGTTGACTCTTCTACTGGTGCTGTATGGTCCACTGTGTTCAGGAGGGCTGCGACATTGTTAAGTGTTAAGGTGTCCTTCCTGTTTCAGTTCAGTGCAAAATAACTGTTGAATACCTGTTTTATTGTCTCAGCTCTGTGTGTTCAAAGACTGGACAATGTACTGGTGACCACTCCTGCATCACTCTAATATTGTTAAAGGGCCCATTTTGTGGATATTTTTCAACTGCTTAACTATACATTACACACATACACACACTAGGGGTGTAACGGTACACAGATGTCACGGTTCGGTACATACCTTGATTTTGGGGTCACGGTTCGGTACGGTTCACGATACAGCAAAGTTCTAAAGAATGAGGCTTGGTTTGTTTTCATTTATTTTAAATAAACAGCATGCTTATAAATAAACACTCGTGCTTATATTTTAATGTATGTGTAAGTGTTACGGCAGTAGGTGGCACTATTGGACCACACTACGACCCAGGTTTATGATTTACTTGCGCTTTTTGGTCCCTCTGTGATTTCGTATTCCTTCAATCACGTTTTCTCCGTCGTACCGTGTATTCTTCGAAAGACATCATGCAAGACTGTGACCCATGTTACTGTTCCTGTCAACTACACTGTATGTTGTACTGTGAACTTTTGTTGATGGCCATTATTTGATTTCACAACAGTAAAAACAACAGTCATCAGTCATTTTGGTCAAGTAGTGCAGGTGAATCCTTAATAAGATCACATTAAGTAAATAGTAAATAATAGACAAAAATAACTTATAAACTAGACACTAAAAGGTATGTTAGGATGTGTTATTTAATATTCAACTATTGTGAAACAAAAATGAGAAAGAAACTCTTGAGTATTGATGTCCAAAACACATTTAAATGTAAAGTATAATTTAAAATGTTGGCAAATAGACAAAATCCCTCGACTTGTAGATCACCATCAGTGATGTACATAGGTTGCACTGTGATAATGTCATATGGTTGTGCTGGTCTTACAGAAAATAAGGTAAAAAAAAAATAAAAGTTTATCCCACGCTATAGCTGATATATTTGTGTTTAATTAAATATTTAACGTGCAGTTTTTTAGCCGTATTCTCCACTATATTGAGGCTTACATGTTTCAACATAAAAAGGAAACCTTTTCCTTTCAATCGCAAGTAATATTATTGATAAAAATATACACACACTTATTTTCCAGCATGTTATTTTCCAGCATTTTTACATTATTAACAACTGTGATGATTCCAGACTTCTGATTAAAAGTGCATTGAAAGGTATTTCTAAGCTCTGCATGTGCTGTAAGAGAAATGATGTGTGTAATTTCTCATTTTTTGTCTCCTCTGTGGTCAGTGAGGTGAGTATGTGCCAGGCCCGGGCCACCGTCATGATGTATGATGACGGTGGGAAGCGCTGGGTCCCCGCCGGCTCTGGAGGTCAAGCCGTCAGCAGAGTGCACATCTACCAAAACCCCAGCAACAACACCTTCAGAGTCGTGGGCCGCAAACTGCAAGCAGACCAGCAGGTACTCCACAATGTTCACAAACACAAACCTATAGACACACATAACTGTGCAAAGGTCAATATTTACAAAAAATGGTTATTAATTGACAGAAAAAAGCAGAAAATTACACAGAAACCTCAACAACTAAATAAAAAATTAAATGTATATTAAATGTAATTCACCATAGTGCTACTTTAAGTCTTCTGGTCTTCAGGATGGCGTCAGACTTCACATCTTCCTCTAAAGTGAGATTTCCGGTCTCAGGAGGTTGGCACTGAGAGAAAAAAATAGAACTCTTGCACCAAATGACCAAAACCGTATGTCTAAAAGTGGAGTGAAGATATATGTACTAATTTGTGTTATTTAGTTAATTGAGACGTATTGGATTGTGGCATTAGATCAGCAAACTGAAATGTCCAAGAAGTTTGAAAAAATAAACCCTGCAGAAAAACTTAAGCAAGTCTATTGATTATAATTAATTTGATGACATTTGTTCATTTTGAACAATTAATTTCTCTATTAATAGTGATAATAATCATTTAGCGTTTATATTTTTGGTGTAAAGCCCACTTCCACCAATGTTAATCATGAAAAAGAATACATGAAAATAATGGATTTTGGGGTTTTTTGGGGGGCAACATTTGTAATTTTACATAAAAAAAAAACTATGTAAGCCTTTAAAGACAACTGACAAAGACCTGTATAAACTTTTGCAAAGAGCAAACTGTCAACTGCCACAGATTATTTTGTCAGTGTTATAAAAAACATTTGAATAAGCCTTTATCGATATAAATGGTTTTATTTGTTGTTGTCGTAAAGCTGTCAGCATCAATATGTAATAATTGTGTATTCTTATTTTGATATGCTTTCTATTAAACAGTGACAGGATGCAAAAACAAGTCTATGCTATGTATTTTAAGATCAACAAGGTCGGCATTAATATAACTGAACCTTTGCTGCTGCATGCTGCAGTTCAAGGAAGTGGCCGAGACACTATTAAAACCTGCCATGATAGTGTGAAAGCTGCTTAAAAGTGCGAGAGTAAATGTGAAGCGTCCACTTTAAATAACTCATTAAAAGAGCAAAAGTAGAGTGATGTGGTGTTTGTACTAACCGTAATGTCATAATTTATGCAAAACAATGAATTTTCATGCAAAACTGACTGCTTCTTTTTAATAGCGAAATGTGAATGTTTATTTCGCACCTGAATTATTCAGTGTTCTGTGACACACTGGCCTTAGCGCTTCTCACTGACTGTAGCGTTTCTCAGGAAAGTCTGAAGATTTCACTGCCGTTAGTGAGTAGGCATCAAAATCCCAGGGCTTTAGAGAATAGTGCAGTCCTGTTAGTACCATCTGTGCTGTACAGCGTGTGCCGCTTTGTGGGAAACTTAAGAAATAGAGCGTGTCTTAGTGGTCGAGTCTGATTATTGTCAGTCTCACAACTGGTTGTCTGCTGACTTCCTGTGTGTGAGTGTGACACGACTCTAGATGCACGCTCTGTGCCCCGCTGCAGACAGCGACCAGTAACAGATTCCTCAGTGTCAACATTTTCCGACCACATTAACAATTCCACCTGAACATACCAGGCTGTAGGTCCTACCACTGCTGCAAGAATAAAGAGTACATTACGCTGAACAATAAGGGCAAGTTGTGGAGTATTGTTGTTATTTTTTTTTTTTCAACGTGCAGCATTGAACCACAGAAATGTCGAAACAGAAGCAACTGACATTGCACCTCATAACACGCCCTATATTCTATATAGCTGTTTATAATATTGTTAAAACTGCATAAAATGTACTTAACTGTCAGTGGCAAAGTGAGGCAAACACAGGATTGAAGTTTAGGTTGCAATCTCAGGACAGGTGAAAGCTGCAGCAATCGAAAGCTGTCACATGTGGAGTTTCAGTTCTCCAAGAAGCATTTGCCTGCTTTTTACTGATAAGAGCTTGAGATTTAACCATTTGTTTACTCTCCCAGGGTTACACACAATACATTTTTTGTATTTAGATTTAAAAAAACTGCTCCATAGCTAGGATCCATCTCAGATTGTAGAGGGAAATGATATGTATAACATATACTCCTCCGACCAACAACAACAATAAAGCCAATGGTAATGTGAATGACATGCTATGTGGTGGGATATATTTGACAACAGTCAATTCTTGAAGTTGAAGCAGGAAACGTGTAAGATCCTTACACGTTTCCTGCTTCAGGAAATCTGACAGGAGCTAAATTGTGGGGCATTCATTTTATGCAGTGCTTAGTACCTAGCAAAAGTGATTAAAAGTAGGGCAACCAGTGAACTGGTGGTAAAATGATGAAAAAGTTCATACTGGCTATGATAAAATATGTGTCAGAACACACAGTGCATCGCTGCTGCCTGCATTCGAAGCTGTCTAGCCACAAAACAGTCAGAATGACCACGCTGACAAACCAGAAGTGCTTACAGTGGTTTTGTGTGCATTGGTAATGGTGGTCCGGCAAAGTTTTATATCATGTGGATGGCTACGTGAGTGTGTGGGAAAGAGACAGCACTAGGATGCACTATGGTTAGAAAGTAAGCCTGCAGAGGCAGTGTGATACTCTGGAAAATGTTCTGCTGGGAAACCTTGGTCCTGCTATTTTAGGATGCTGGACGATGCTTTGACAGGTACTACATACCTAAATATTGTTATAGACCAGATACAGGGGGTCCTCAGGTTACAACAGTCTCGAAATACAACATTTTGGGTTACAGCGCTCACCCCCACTCCCACGTTAGCCTCGTACTTACTGACAACATGGGTGAACTAGTTTGGTTGCGTGTGGTGGAAGAATACACAGTAACACGGTATAAGAATGAGGGAGTTTTCCTTTTCCCTTTTCTGTGGCTTAGTTGTGTTTATATGAGTTTACAACTATGTTAGGATCAGTAAGTGACTGAGGCTACAGTGTGTTGTGACTTACAACAAAATTTGGGATCCATTACTGTCAAAGGAACGGATCTATGTCATTTGTGCCCATTCATTCTGTAGAGCATTTATGTGGTCAGACACTAATGTTGGATGAGAAGGTCTGGCTCGCGTATCTCAATCCCAGTTCATCCCCCTGTACACCCCTTCATGGCAGTATTATTGCTTAAAGGAAGTGGCTTGTTTCAGCAGGAAATTGTTCAAGAATGGTTTGAGGAAAATGACAAGTAGTTGATTTGGCTCCCAGATGCTCCAGATCTCAATTTGATTGAGATGTGCTGGACAAACTAGTCTGAGGACCCACCTTACATTTCAAGGATCTACTGTTAATATGCCATAACAAAATGTACTCGACTGTGTGTATAATTGGGAATGGGCAAGTATAGACCATGTGTGGGAAACACAGGAATGAAGTTAAGACTGAAGTTCCAATTACAGCTGAAAGTGTAGCAATCGAAAGCTGATGGTTATGGAACTGCTTTTCTACTTTCAGTTCTCTGAGCAGCATGTGCCTGCTTTTCATTCTAATTAAAGATGCAAGATGTACTGATAAGAGCTTGATATTTAACTACTTAGTCACTCCCCTTAGGGTACACACAGTTAAAACATCTAAACTATGGCTCCAGAATTCATTTTGTATCTCCCACCACACAAATTACAGGGCTGCTAATGGCTTGGTGCCATATACCACTGCGTAATTTGCCTCTAAGAGGTATTTTGTTGGAGGAGACCTGCATAACATAAGGCAGGTGGCAGCTTGTATCTGTTGCATTATGAACTGACAAAGAAATCTAATACAGAATGAACGTTTAATGAGCGAACCCTTACCATCAGTGAAACTGATGATACAACTTTTGGAAGTGAATATTACTAAATATAGAGAAGAATGAAATTGTAAGACATTATCTACACAGAATGCTTTGTCACTTTCCAGGTTGTCATTAACTGCCCACTCATACGGGGTATGAAGTACAATCAGGCCACTCCGAATTTCCACCAGTGGCGTGATGCGCGGCAGGTGTGGGGTCTGAACTTCGGCAGTAAGGATGAGGCTTCGCTGTTCGCCAACACCATGATGCAAGCACTGGACGCGCTCAGTGGTGAGACAAACACAGGAACTTAAGCTTGCTTTTGTATCTCCTGGTGGGTTTGTTAGTTTGGGACAACTTATTACTGCAGCTGGTCTTGAGACTAGAGAGCTGAAGGGTTATGTTTTACTGTTCTTAGGTGCAGCGCCTCCTCCGCGACCCGCACAGAATGGACCGAGTTTTGAGGAGCAGCAGAGGTATCATGGAATTCCCTCAATTTACACCTCCACTGCTTACAGTACTTAACACAGCTGACAGCCATACCTGCATTAAAGCAAAGCTACTGTATTGAGTGTAGCTGCTTTATCATCAGTGAACAAGCTAAGGTTGCACAAAAGCTTTCTTTGCTCATTCAGTGACATTGTAAATTGTCCTTAGATTTTTTTTTTCCAAATTTGAAATCTTCTCAAAACATTTTTGATGTTTTACAAACTTTTTGTAATGTATGTTAACCTCCTAGAATGAAACAAGCTATTTTTTTACTGTGCTACATGTTGTTTTTTGATTGGCTCCCTGTGCTGTGCTGAAATGTGCTTTGAGAACAGTCATTATAACGTCAGTGTAAATGGTTGTATGGAAATGTATTCTTGGTTGTGACATCACAACCATGATGCATTCAAAAAGGGCTGTTTTTTGCAGTTTAGGGATTTGGGCGGGATGAGCTGGGGAATAGAATAATCTGTTGGAAATTTCCATGACATGGGCTGTTTAAAAACTGAACTCTGTAATCTTCACAACTTCTGTATTTCCTCGACAGGCTGCAGGAGCAGCAAGAGAGAGAGAGACTGGAACGAGAGAGGCAGGAGCAAGAGAGACAGAGACAGGCTGCAGCTCCACCAGCTGCACCTCCTGCTCCTCCTCCAGCTCCAACCTCAGCTCCTCCTCCGCCTGGAGTTCCCCCTCCACCTGGCCCCCCGCCTCCTCCTGGACCCCCTCCTGCTCCCCCTCCACCGCCATCTGGTGGTGCTCCTCCTGCGCCACCACCACCATCTTCAGGGGGAGGAGGAGGAGGAGGTGGAGGAGGAATAGGAGGAGCAGGAGGACTGGCTTCAGCTCTTGCTGGGGCTAAACTTCGTAAAGTGGCTAAGGTAATGGAAAAGGACCGACATTCATGTTATAACAGCTGCATACATGTATTGCAGTGTATCCAGGGCTTGAGAGAATCACTAATTTTGGGACAACTGGTGGCCTAGTGGTTAGGGAGTTGCCCCTACCATCAGAAGGTTGTGGGTTTGAGTCTCAGGACTGCTAGTGGCACTGCTGAGATACTCTTTAGCAAGGTATCGTCCTTTCACTCTGCTCACCGCGCGCCCCCTGTTGGTGGAAGCCCACTGCTTCACTTAGTGAATGGGTTCGATTTTACATGTTCGCACTGTGTGCTGTGGTGTTTTCACTTGTGACAATATTGGGCCACTTTACTTGTATTTTTTCAGTACCTGTTGCTATACTGATTGTATTTAGTATTGTATTTGTATGGAGCACCATCATACCAAACATGTATGGGCACCTTACTTGGCAATAAACTAAATTCTGATCCTGATTAGCATGGATGCTAAACAGCCTTATCATTCAGAGGATGCAGCACCATTTGAGGTAAAAGGCAAATGCACCCAGAGCAAAATAGAAGAGAAATAAGAGTGTACCCCCCTCATAAGCAAGCATGATTTGAGATTGCTTAATAACTCGATGTGGTTTGAGGCATTCGTGTGATAATGGGAGTGTTTTAAGATTACTTGTTAGCAACATGTGCCATGTAGCCCAGTGCAAACTATGTTGTTTCTGCTTCTCAATGTCATATGTGAGTAAGAGGAATTGTGCAATTCTTTTGCAAAACTGTTGCTTTAGCCTAATACAGGGAGTAAATGTGTTATACTTGGGGTTAATGGACTTCTCTATTCTGTGAATGTAGGATGACAGTGGAGGTCCTGCTCCTGCAGCTAAAGAGAGCAGCCAGAGTTCAGGAGGAGGAGGAGGAGGAGGCGGTGGTGGTGGTGGTGGTGGAGGAGGAGGAGGAGGTGGGGGAGGAGGGCTGATGGGAGAGATGAGTGCCCTTCTTGCACGAAGGTTATTACACACCCAAGTTGTTCTTGTTGTTATTCATCTCTATCCAGAAGATTAATGACTGTGTGTTTTACTTTGTGTTTTACTGTTACAGACGGAAAGTTACAGACACTCCTGTGGTGAAAAAGGAAGAAAACAATGTAATTTTGTTTTAAAATCTCTTTCACACAAATACCACACTTAACGCATAGTATCCCTAATGCTTTAAAAACTCACCGGTCTTTTATTTTCTGGTTGTAGGATGATTCTGCATCCTCAGAGACAAAATCAGAAGGTCAGGACCACCAGTTACCATCGTCCTCCTTTATAGTGACATTTTTCTGATCTTACATTTAGCACTTTTTAAAACGTTCATATTTTCTAACATGTAATTTTGTCAATTCCTAACACCAGAACCCTTCAAAAAGCCATGGGAGAAGTCTGGCACCATCCCACGGTAAAGTGTTCAGACTCATTATCTGTGTATTTTTGTTTATTCTGTGCATAAAACAAGAGAAGAAAAGTTGTGGAAAAGTGCTGTAAAGAAATAGGTTATTATTCAATACCATTTCACCCACGGCAGTTAAACTTGATATATATTATCTGATACTGGTAAACTATTTGGAGAAAAGTTTCATGGTTGCAGTAAATTAAACTGAAGATTTTTCTTGAGGTTTTCATGTAATGCATAACATGGCCTGTCAGGTCATACATGTTCTATGAAATAGATGCATAGATCTATAGATACATAGATGAAGAAGGAAAAGAGATCATTACAGTAGTTTTCTATGTGAATTAGAATTAAAGGCCACTGTTATTCCCCACAGTAATTCCACTCCCAAGGGACAGGAGAAGAGTCCTACTACTGCCTCCGCTCCTCTGAACAGGTAGTCCTACTCCTGCAGTTGTGTTGGGAATGTGTTCATACTTGTGTGTTTTTGCTGGCCTAATCGTTCACTTTCTTGGCTTCAGTATCAGCAACTTGTTCTAATTCTGACGCAGGCTTAATTTATTCTCAGGTCTGGATCTGTTTGATCCTGATTCTGATATTTTCTATCTCTGAACGACTATATGAGCTTAAAGTGGTCAAAAATCAAATGTTTCTTTTGTTTTACACTACTGCTAATATAATTTAGCAAGAAAAGAAGGTTTTAGGCAGCAGTTTATGTCTGATAGCCTTAATTACTTGCCACTGATTTTCGGCTGAATCGTTCATTTTAATGTGCTTTAGTACCAATTAAAGATGAGGCATTGACACATGCATTTCTGTGCTGATGAAAAGAGTCAGTTTTGCCATCTTCTCACCTCAGACTGAGCTTGAATGACTTCCATTCACTTCTATTCACCTCCATTCCCTTCTCTCTCCCAGGCAAAGGCCAGGCAGCAGCGTGAGTGACTCGGGCTCCAAAGAGAGCTTTGATGTGGAGAAATTTAAGGAGGTCAGAGACTCTACAGTCTATATGGGTTATACAGGAGACAACATGGTGCTAATCACAGATCAGAGGCTACAGGCACTCACACTTCTTTTTGTTTTTTGATGACAGGAAATCCTGGAGGAGATGCGCAAAGAGCTGCAGAAAGTGAAGGATGAAATTATTGGAGGTTAGTACTGTAATTCAGACTTTTAACTTTTTTATAATCTCTGATTTAAAAAGCATCTCAGCTGTTTTAACTTTCACTGCTGATCTCATACCTACAGCTCTGATCGAGGAGCTGCAGAAAAGTGGCTCCCCTTAGTGGCCATTAGTGGCACCACAGCTCATGCATCGCATAGAGGAATACCGAAGCACTGTCATACGAGACCTACACAAACCAGCGATGGGAACTAGCTCACTGTATTTGAGAATGGTGTTGCACATGCACATGAATATGCAGATTTTGCATAGATGCATTTTCTTGTTTTTCCGCTCCCCCAGCTGCGCTATATCTGTGGATCTCTCTCAATTTCTTTACCTCCCTACTGTTCTTGAATTCAACCCCCCTGCCTTTATTTTTCTGCCTTATTTTCATATATTTAGTTTAGAGGCACATTGGAAATGATCTCAGTACATTGTTATAATCAGTGCATAATTAAATCCTTAGGGTCTAATTAGCCAGTTGAATCCTGCACTCTGATTGGCTGCTTGGATCCTACTCTCTCTCATTGGTTAGCGGTATTCTGCAGTCTGGTTTGCTAGGTGATCACTTTACTCTGATCAATTCCTGCAGTTTTAGCCAGTCGTTTACTCTGTTACAACTACATAAAACATGATGTTTGTCTCTATAAATAAGCTCCGGTTCTCTACATCCACTAGACTGAAATGAAAAGAGCACTTAAACACCTCCCTGCATTCTTATGCCTTACCTATTACCAAAGGTTCTACATTATTAATAATCAAGCCAATATATTTATCATACTAATCAAGATAACACATATAAAGTACCACATTATTTATTATGAATCCAACTATGAATTCAACGTCAACACCAGTATTATATGTGTTGGTAATTAAATACTTTTCCTGGAGAAAAGTTGATGCGTGTGATGGAGAATTGTAGATTTAAATGTCAACTTGTGCAGTTTCTTTTTTTCTCAGGGATTAGCGAATGCTAGTATATGCATCTTTTTTTTTTTTCCTTTTTGCCTACATTTGTACATTTCCCAGTGACATCATGACTGCTGTCTAGGCTGCTGTTATTTGTTTTCACCTTTTGTGCCTATATTTTGTCTAAAAATGCTTTTTTAAATGCTGAATGTCTGGTTTTATACCAACTCGTACAGAAAGGTGGATTGTAAATGTCTTGGTGTGGTGAAATGATTGTTCAGTCATATGTGCCAGACTTGTGCCAGGTTTGCTCAAGAGTTCTAAGGAAATATCATTCATCACTTTCATTGGGCCCTGAAATACAATCACTATTTGTACCAATCCTGACTCTGTTTGTTCTTTCTCATCATCCAGAATAATACGCTACTCGTATTTAAATAAAAATGACCTTACCCAGAGTTCCCTTACTGTTCAGTCAGTCCCTGTTGCTCCTCTGTAGTTCTTTATTTGCAGAAAAGCATCATGAAGCTTTACCTTGCCCTCATTGCTGATCACGCTACCTGCCACAGAATTAGTTTAATATTTTCACCTCAGTGACAGCTGATCTCCCAGTTTTGTTTTAATTCTCTCAAACCAATTAATAAACAAGGCTGTAATGCAGTCTCTAACCCAAAATGCTACTCTGTCCTTTAGTGGCAACCAAGACAGCACAATGTTATTAATTCAACATTGAATTATGCTTAAACACAGTGATTTATCAATGTTAAAAAATCATTGTTGAGCTTAACATGATTTTTGGATAGATTGGTAACATTTGATTAAAAAATGCAATATTTTAATATGGTGATTTATAGGGTGAACATTACAAAATTACAATGCTGATATTAGGCCTACTGACAATATTCAGCACAGATGAATACTGATTTATGATCAAAGCTAACAGAAAAGCGCTATGTAGGTTATTCACCACTGAAACTTGTGATTTATACTTGTGATGACCTACACAATATGGACAAAAGTATTGGGACACCTGACCATAACACCATCATCGACTTTAATAACATTTCATTCAAATACATACACTATACTATGGAGTTGGTCCCCTTTCGCAGCTATAACAGTTTCCACTCTTTCTACAAGATTTCAGAGTTTTTGTGTGAATTTGTACCGATTCATTCTGTAGAGCAGGTCAGACACTGATGTTGTCCATTTAGTGTATTTTGCTGCGTCCCAAACCACAAGTATCCTCTTGCCCCGAATGCACTTCTAAAGGGTGTGTACTATTTTTTTACACACTATAAGTGTGGCAGCATGCAGATTGGGACACAGCCCGGATCACGTGATACTTCAGCTGACTTGGCTGGTCCATATACAGCTGCCAGGAGACGCGGGGCTGTTGTGCTGGGTCGCCTGGGGAGGAAGAGACCCTACTGACGTTTTTTTTTTCTTCTGGTGACATTTTTGAGACTTGCCTGTGTTAATCGCAGTAGCTTTGTGGTAAGAAGAGGGTGCGATCTGGTGGTCAGTCTGTTTCCTGTTTAATGTGCAAGCCTTGCAGTTTGCATCGAGTCCCAGCCCCTGAATTATCTACTGGAGAGACCAACTTCTCACTTACAACTGCTGTTTTGAGAGTGCTGTTCAAGAAAAGGTCATCTGTTGCGGATATCTTGGTGTTTAAAGAGAGTTTTAGCTGGACTTTTCAACCATGTCGTGGCTGACCCTCAGGCTGGGCTCTCTCTCTCTCTTTATTACTCTTATATGTCTGGGGACATCCTATCCTCTCCAAGGCGACCCGGATCTGAAGCCAATGAATCCATTTCTGGTTCGTTTCAGTTGGCACAACATCAGCTGTCCTCTCTGTAAAGCCCTCTTCACCGTCGTGGACGTTGCTCTTTTGGTAAGAAAGCTCCTCGCATTATTTCTCTGGGTATCCCACTTAAAACAGATTAAAAACATTCAGAACAGGATACAATACATAGAAAAAAGAATCGGGGCACCTGTTTTTCACGGTTTGAGCTAGGCCCCTTACTTCCAGTGAAGGGTAATCTTAATGCCTCAGTATACCTAGACATTTTGGACGCCATTCATTGACTGGCCCTCACAGAGCCCTGACCTCAACACCATCCAACATCGTTGGGATAACCTCATAAATGATTTACAGAACGAATGGGCTCAAATTCCCACATCATGAGGAAAGGCTTATAAGAAGAGTGGAAGCTGTTATAACTGCAAAAAAGGGGGACCAACTCCATATTAAAGTCTATGTGTTTGAATGAAATGTCATGAAAGTCCCTGTTGGTGTAATGGTGAGGTGTCCTAACACTTTTGTCATCAAAGTATATTCGCTAAAACCTGCTATGTGATGTGTGTCGCTGAGACCTTTTACAGGAATGAGAGGTGCCATTCAGTTTCACAGTTTGGGTGGTTGAGATCACACCCATCATGCTTTTGTCAGGTTGTTTTTTTTTGTTTTTTTGTTTTTTTGTTGTTGCCAGGTTTATTTCTTGAGGCTTCAGAAAGAAAGAAAGATCTTCTAGCCCTAAATAGTATAACATGTGAGGGTTATTCTGTTGTATAATTGATGTGCCTTCTTTTCTTTGCTCATGACTTTCAGAGCGACACGAACACGGAGCATGTGGCTCATGCGGTCGGTGAAGCCTGCATTCGTCTACACTTGGCCGAGGACAAAGTGTGCAGGCAGATCACAGAGCTCTTCCGTGATGATTTCATCCGTGCCCTTCAGGAGTCCTTTCTCTGGCCCTCTGAGGCCTGCGCTGTACTGGTGGGACCCAGCTGTGGTCACTTTGATATCTTTGCCCCCTGGAACATCACCCTGCCCAAGGTCCCTAAACCTCCAGTGGTTCCTCCGACTCCGCCCAAGCCTGGCTCGCCTCAAAGCAGAGTGCTGTTTCTCACCGACATCCACTGGGACGCAGATTACGCTGAGGGCAGTGCGGTCGACTGTAAAGAACCTTTGTGCTGCAGGAAGGAGTCTGGAAGGCCTAAGTGGAGGCACCATGGTGCAGGACATTGGGGCTCTTACAGCAAGTGTGACCTCCCTCTGCGTACAGTAGAAAACCTACTGCAGAATGTAGCCAAGTTGGGGCCGTGGGACTGGGTCTACTGGACTGGAGACATTCCGGCTCACAACGTATGGTCCCAAACGAGGGCCCAGCAGCTGAACGAGCTCACTACTATCTCCAGGCTTATTCGCAAGTACCTTGGAACTGAGGTCACTGTATACCCAGCTGTGGGAAATCACGAGAGCACACCTGTCAACAGCTTTCCTCCTCCATTTGTGCATGGGAACCGCTCCTCTCACTGGCTGTACAACACTATGGCAGAGGAGTGGGCTCCCTGGCTGCCAGCTGAAGCCCTGAAGACCTTGCGGTAAGTACCATGCGTCTGCAGGTTTACTGGATATGAGATTGGTTATATATTTATTAGGGCTGCAACTAACGATTATTTTGATTATCGATTAGTTGGGCGAGTATTTTTTCGATTAATCGATTAATCGG
>JBBPCW010000034.1:4897062-4912688 GCA_037974425.1 Phenacogrammus interruptus
CTTAGTACCGTGAGCAGCCCAACTAATCGATAACGGCATTCGTTGCCAACGAATTTCATTATCGATTATTATCGATTAGTTGTTGCAGCCCTAATATTTATGTATGTATGGTCACTAACTTCTTCTTTGCAGATGGGGAGGGTTCTACACAGCCCAGGTGCAACCAGGTCTGAGGGTGGCATCCCTGAATATGAATTTCTGTGCAAGGGAGAACTTCTGGCTAATGGTGAACTCCACAGACCCAGCAGGCCAGCTGCAGTGGCTCGTACACATCCTGCAGGAGGCTGAGAACAAGGGAGAAAAGGTAGAGAAGTAGACCCTGTGGATTACACTGCATGCCCAGCTCAATACACACACGCCAACTGAAGAAAACAGTAACTGGCAATTGTTATTTCAAGCCAAGGTTCTGAGTGGGCATTTTGTGGTTCACAGCATATGATGCAAGTTAAACGATTTCAAAGAGGATCTTGGTCTAGTTTCACAGGGCTACTGTAGGTCAGCTTGCTACTCTGAGGGAGAACATCAGGTCTTTGCCAATGTTCTGTACCCTGTTTTGACAGGTGCACATCATTGGCCACATTCCCCCTGGACTCTGTCTGAGCAGCTGGAGCTGGAACTACTATCACATTGTTAACAGGTCAGTATTATGCTGAACCTGTTCCTGTAGTTACTGCTAATTGTACAGTTCTGTATCCAGCTCTGCCTTGCTGCTATAACACAAGCACATGACTTCAGATCTGGACTTTCTGGTACTTCCTTGTTGCAGTTCCCCATTGGAGGATTTAAACAATTTTATTTTTGTAACAGGCCATCATATGATTCTGGAAATGCCTAACCTCCGTTCTGTTGCTAGGCTGGTGCATGTGATTCTGTGGTTAATTATTTGTTTGAGTGTTTGTTGTTGTCACTTTAATGTTATGTCATTTTAAAGTTTAACCCTTTATTTTACTAGGTATGAGGGCACTATAACCGGACAGTTTTTTGGACACACACACCTTGATGAGTTTCAAATGTTTTACGACGAGGAGACGATGACTCGTGCTGTGGGTGTGGCCTACATTGCCCCAAGTGTTACCACCTTTGTTAACCTGAATCCAGGTGCGGATAAAACATACGGTTTTGAGCAATGTTTTAAGTTTTGTTTTTTGAGGTGTTAATTTTTTTTATGCCGCAGCATGAACATGCTATGTATGTATGTACGTACATTTTTATATATAATTTTAATTTTTGTTCGTTCATCTTTTATAAGGATACCGTGTGTACCATGTTGATGGCAACTACCCTGGCAGCAGCCGCTTTGTCTTGGATCACGAGACCTTCATTATCAACCTTACATTAGCTAATGGTCATGAGGGAGGCTCCAATCCTGACCCAGACCCAGCCTGGAATCTGTTGTATCGGGCCTCCCAGGCCTACGGTGTATCCAGCCTGTTCCCATCCAGTTGGGACACTCTGATCCGAGTCTTCCTCGCTGATGACCGTGTCTTCCAGCAGTTCTGGTACTTTAGGCACAAAGGCCATGTGTCCACACCCTGCAAGGACGTATGTAAAAGTACTCTGATCTGCTTTCTGCGCAGTGGCCGCTATGACCTGCTGGAGCGGTGCGATCTACTGTATAGAGCGAAGGGTCAAACAGCACAGTCTGTTAGAAAGACCCTCTGCTGATTTGCCTGATGGCCTTACTGGATTGCAGCAATCACTAGGATCAAAGAGACCGTTGCCAAGCTTGTGATTTCCATGCATTAAGTAAGAAACTTACTGAGCAATTTGCTTTATAACTTCTGGAGTGTGTAGCATTCGAGTCTAATAAGGTCATGACTTAGCCAAAGATTCTCTCTCTTTGATTTTCCTGTGCACATCTGCCGACAAACTTGCCACCAGTTATTAAACATTAGTGTTTTGATTGACATACCTCAGGGTGTTATGAGATAAACCAGGTGATTCTAATCAGCTGCATTAAACAGGCAGTAGTCTAATGCAGGCAATGTTGTTGATGGGGATACTGATGTAATAATTTAAAAGCCAAGGTATGCTGCACTTAAATGAGAACAAAACCTCACTCAGAGACATTTTGTGGAAGTTATGTAAAGGTCATGGTATAGAAACTGTTCTCATATTTGTTCTGCCTCTAGGGAGTCTCATTTCCTAACCGAGTGGAGTGATACAGTTTGGACTATGTTCTTTTGCACAATTCTGTAGCTTTACTCAGTACGTTTCACTAGGACTCATTCAGTTCAAGTTCACTGTCAAAGGTTTGCTGTGAATTTAAGTGTACACAACACAGTGGTTTTTCACACGTTGACCTGACCCTTGACAGACATATCTAGGTCCCAGAATGGCTCGTTTATTCTGTGGTTTGCTTTGTAGCTACACACTCAGTAGAGAAAGAAAGTGCACTGGATGTGATGAAATGTTGATTTAACTGGTGTAGACTTTGAATGAATGATTAAATTATTTTTCTCTGTTCAGCATTTCATTTACCTTTATCTTTGACTCTTACATCTGTGGAATTCCCCTTTCAAGCTCTTTCAGAAGATTTCTACATAATTGAGATGTAAAGTCGAGTGTTTAAATATAAAAAGGTGTACTGGAGAGCAACTGATCAACTCCGATTTCCACAGTGATAGAAACCAGGTGTTGCAGCACAGTCATTTTATTTACAATCCAAAATGACAAATGAGCCGACGTGTATTCATACAGAGCTTTTATCAGTCATGTTGATAGAAAAATAGTGGTAAGTCAAAAAAAAAACATTCTTGGGGGACTATTTTTTTTCTTAAAACATCCAGCACATAGCAACATAATACCTAAACAGAATATCAGGGATAAGTCAGGATATGAATAACCATGTCATATCAATAATGTTCTGTGAGGTAGCATTATGGACATTAAATGCTTCAGATGTCTGATTACATTGTGTGAACAACTGTAACCCAGTCAGTTTCTTTAAATGACATTAGATGAGACTGACACATCATTGAAGTTCCCTTTTAAAAAGGAGATGTGGACTGGCCTTTTGCTTACCTGGCACAAAAAAAAACCCCTCTACCATTAGTGTGGATAGAAGCCACAAGGGGTCAGTAATGGACACAGATGTCCAAAGCAGAAATACTTAAGCAGTCATAAACACTTTAATGTAGTGTGATCAGAGATTAGCATCTTCCTCTTGGAACATGTAGTCACATGTTAACAGAAGGGCCAACTGAAACTGAAACTCCTTTGTAATATGTTTATTCTGGGCTTTAGCTGTCAAGGAAACCTCAAGCTATTCCATTTTTAAAGGAGGGGGGGGGGGGGGGGTAGATTTGCTGAAACCTCTACAATATTTATAGCAATTCCTCATTTTGTATACAATGTATACAAAATTTCTACACAAAATGATTCACCTTGATTTTTGGTCCATGCTTGACAAGTTGGAGAAGCATAAGATGGTTCGGATTATTTACATGAATATATTTAAGAGGACATGTTATGCAAAATTCACTTTAGTTATAAGAAGTCTATGGGCTATACAATACGTTCTTTGCACAAAATCCCGCTCACATAAAGAGATCTCAGCAGCTATATTATTGACAGTTTCAGTCCATTTCAAAACCCGTTTAAGGGCTCTGACCCCTTTATGCAAATAAGCTGTTGCTGGCCACACCACACCTATTCTATGCTTAAACTGTGCATTTAAATTCTGGATTTTACCCTTTAGAAGCCATGTCCAACACCAGTGCTAACGAAAGTGTTCATTTCCTTCCATCCAATCTGGAACAGTAGTTCTAGCATGTATGGTGACCAGGCTGAAGGAAGGGAGGGAGTGAGAGAGAAAGAGCGATAGATACAATAAATTAACAAAAGTATTGGGACACGTGAAAACACGTGAGAGGCAGAAAACAGGCTCTATCCAGCCCTATATGTTTGACCCAGAGTAGGACCTAGTGCAAGATGAACACAACATTCATGTGTGACTCTGCCTGGGCCTGTAGGTATACGGCTCGGTGTCTTATGCATGCTCGTAAAACCAGCAGACAAAAATGGCAGATCTTCAACTAATCTAGTGGGTGGGCTCGACAGACGAGGGGTGGTTCTATGCAAATTTCCTTAGTGTGACATCACAATAAGGGAGCAATCAAAACAGCTCATTTTGAAAGGGACTGAATCTGTTAAAAATAAAGCTGATGAGATCTCTTTACGTGAGAGCGATTTTGTGCAAAGAACTTCATGAACATGTTTTGTATAGCCCATGGACCAATTATAACTTCATTTAAAAAAAAAAAAAAGTTTTGCATAATATGTCCCCTTTAAACTGGGGTCTACATTTAACTTTATTCTAATACATAAAATCATATCTGGAGGCAAAGTCCAGTCAAGCTGATTGGCTTCAACAAGGGTTTACAAGTACTGCACCATTACAGGCAACTGGTGAACCCTTCCTCTCAGTCTGTTCTCTTAAACATGATGTTTCATCACATCATATGTCCCATTTTTAATATGTAAACAAAACACTGCAGGCTATGAATGGCTCTGTGAAAAATCTTTATACTGACGATAAGGTACGGGAATGAATTTCGAAGCCATTCAGTCCACATGTTTGCTTCCAGCACCCCTGAATCAAGTCATTAAAAGACTGTATACTTTTTGCAAGTGTTTTGGGTTCTAGATGAGAGCAAAAATGTGGACCTTCTTGTAGACTTCAGGAACTGGGGTGTGGTGTCTACTGCATTAGAGCTTTTCTCAAGGGTCAATGAATGACACAGTCACACCAAAGTCCTCCTTGTAGATGTCCCAGGTTTTGGACTTGTGTGGGTTGTCCAATTCCTCCCTTGATAGATATAGCCTGTCGAGATCAGAACATTGGAATGCATGAAGAAGAAAAAGATTCTAAGAACAGAAATAAGGCAACAAGCAAATAACATGCAGTGGACTAGAGCAAAAACAGCCCTACCTGTTGTTCTCTATAAATGAAGTGTTGAACCAGAAATAGAACGGACAGTCCTCATATCCTTTCGGAAGACCCTGGTCGTTGAGAATTGAGAAAAGGTTAAACAAGTGGCTTAACTCCACAAATCTTCCTTATTATTACATTATAACGGACTTACAGCACTGGATTCAAACATGACCTTCACATCTCCACACACCACTGGCCCGTCCTGTAAACTGATCACTACTTCATTGTTTCCAGCATCTGGGAATACCTGGTAAAATATGAAAACATGGTCCATGAAGAGTCACTCAAAAGAAAATAAACAACAATGTACAGGAGTTCCTCGGGATACGACAGTCTCAACTGTCAATCTCTCGCTCAGTCTCAAGAGAGATACACTAGATGAACAAAAGTATTGGGACACATGAGAAAAGCAGAAAACAGGCTCTATCCAGCCCTATATGTTCGACCCCGCATCAGACCCAGAGCAAGATGAACACAACACTTCATGAGTGACTCGCCTGCCTGTAGCCACAGGGCATCTTATGCGTGCTCGTAAAACCAGCAAACAAAAATGGCAGATCTTCAACTAATCTAGTGGGTGGGGGCTTGATAGATGTGGGGTGGTTCTATGCAAATTTCCTTAGTGTGACATCACAATAAGGGAGCAATCCAAACGGCTCATTTTGAAAGGGACTTAAACTGTGATTAATATTGCTAACATTGCTGTTCTGTTCTGTTCTTGTGTTGCACCCTGGTCCTGGAGGAACATTTTTACTATGTACTGTGTAAATGGTAGAAATAACAATCAAATCTACTTGACTTTTTCTGTGGCTTCATTGTGTTTTTATGTTCTAGATTATGATTTCACAGCTGTATTAGGATAAGAAAGTGACTTAGGCTAAGGTGTGTTTCCACTTACACCAAAATTCAGGTCACTGTTGAAGGAACGGATCTGTGTGACTCGAGGACCCCCTGTATGCAGCATAACCAGACCTTGCTTATCCAAACAGACCTTATGATACCAATTTCAGGTCTTTTAAGGCTGCACTTACCACACAGTTCTCCTGCTTGGCGCAGACACACTGAAACACCTGTTCCTTCTTTACTATAATCCGCACCTTCAGGTCACTGCCATTGCCCTTTCCCACACCTGCGCACAAAACACCTCTATAATAAATCTGAACAAACACTACTGTTCAAACATTTGCCATCTTTGCTGTAAAATCAGTTTAGTTGCAGGTACATTTATTAAATGATGCTCCTGTGATACGTGTATTCTACAGCATAATAAACAAAAAGACAAAGCATTATTATATTTTATGAGACCAATTCTTTAAAAAATGATATAGATTTACAGTTCATGACTGTTATTCCAGAACAGAAAAAAATAAATACTGAATAAACCAAATAATTTCTGATGTATTCAATTTACAATTAGAGATCAACAAATATGAATAATTGACTCCACATTTTATATACATTCAAGTCCTTTCATCATACAAAAAGTCATATTCATAGTATTTTGGTGAACGGTTAATGGTTATGCATTCACATTTACATTTATGGCATTTATCAGACACTTTTATACAAAGCGACTTCCGTTCCATAACTACAGGGGGCAACCTGGAGCATCTCAGGGTTAAGGGTCTTGCTAAGGGACCCAGTGGTGGTGCTGAAGGAAGGATTCGAACCCATGGTCCGGAGGCAAGTATCCTACCTGCTGATCTACCTCCACCCATTACTTAAAAATTAGAAGATTCTGAGGTCAGGATTACATCTCTTGAGTGTTCTTGTGCATTTTAGCCTCTTCTTCCACAAACTGGATGCACATTTTATTCATTCAAGTTCATGTGTCTCTGTTTGTGTTCCACTTTCTGTTCCACATTAAGAATGGAGTTCTGCTGAATGTACTGGATAGTCAAACTCTCCCAGTGTCTGAAGAAGAAGTCACATACAGTCACCTCATAGTAGGTCAACCTGACTTACGAGCGCGTCAGTGTGGGATTTTGCTCGGTCTTGAAGCGAAGTTTGTGGAGGAGCAGGTGAAAAAGGGCAGAAAATCAAGAGTCTGCTGCCACCTGACTAATGCGGTTATTTCCCAAGAATTAAAAAAGAAATATGCACCCAACACATCAAAATATCAAAGCAATCTATTATTACAATAATAACAGAGAAGGAAAAATAACACTGAACATTTTCAGACAATATCAAAGCAATCTATTAGAAAAAACTCACATCACATGTGTATAGAAACCATCTGGACTTCCATACACATGTGATGTGAGGTTTTTTGTTTTTTTAATAGATTGCTTTGATATTGTCTGAAAATGCTCAGTGTTATTTTTCCTTCTATTTTATAATTATTACTGTCCATGTAAGCCCTAAAACTAAGGTATGTAGTCCCCAAATCAACCTGTATTGCTCTGTGCACTTACCTGCGATTGAGTGAATGCGGAAGCTCTTTATTTTCAGGCTCTTTGAAGGAGGCAGCTGCCGGTTATACTTGTTCTTCATGACCTCATAGTACCCAACGTATCTGCTCTGCAGTTGCGGAAAGAGAACTTGTTTTACAGAGTTTAAGAAAACAGTCAGTGCAGACAGAAATCAGCATGACTCACCTGAGACGGAGTTTCAACACCTTGAAATTTGGAGCTCATGCTCTTGTCGGTGCGTCTCTCGCCGAAGTAGTCCAGGCTGTCCTGTATGATACAGCAGAAAAGAGGGAAACTAAGGGAGTAGTTTCGACATTCTGGATTTACACTCATACATTCAGTTCTATTGAAGTACAATACCTGAGCACTCTCAAACTGATCGTTGTCAATCAACCACGTACACACCAGAGTTCCTGTTCGCCCTGTCACAGCAGAAAAAGTTCAGTTTATGGTGCCTCAGACACTGCCAGCATAAACTTCTGAAGAGGTCCCATCTTTTAAATGAAGATTTATGTTCTATTATACAATTTTCCTCTTAGTCCAAACCAAAAGTAGCTAATAAGTAACTGGTGTGTTTAGTCACTGTTGGAGAAATGTTATCCTTATTAAAGTTTCTTTCATATTAAATCATTATTCTTATTAAAGTTCATATATTAGTGAGTTCAAGCACACATGTAATCATTAGGAAACCTTTGAGTATAATCCTGTAACATGAGTTAATCTTTGCTGTGGTTTTGTTTTTATATCTATCTCTGTGAGTACTGTCTTCTCTGTATCTCTGATAGAAGGACAGAGCGATCCAGCAGGAAGTGTCCGGGAACAGAGAAGATACACACTTTAGTTCTGACTAACGACAACGATGTTACGCACACACATTGCTTACTGCTGTATAAACTGGAAGGAAAACGCTTAAGATTCAGAACAACTCTGGCTTTCAGACTTGTTCCGTTGCAGCAAGAAAATAAATTATTCTTTTATACTTTCATTACGTCTCGTGGTGAGCTTCCTTTTATTAAAGCTTATCGAAGTCCTTTTTGGGAATTTTCATTGACAGCCACCAGGCTAGCACTGTGCAAACTGATGTCCTTGATCCCAAGGCATTTTGAGTTATCTAATCTAAAATACACTAACATATGTGGGATTGTTTGCAGACAAAAGGCTTTATTGGACAAAGTTGTACGTCACATTTCTTTAGATAGCCGTGCAGTAGTATGTAAAAGTTTAAATATCCTTGTTTGAATTACATGTTTATGGATAGACTTACATATCGTCTACAGGGAACTACTTTAAATATGTGTATTTCAGTGCACAATTTCTATTTATTTGCTGATTTTACAGAGACAGACAGACCTTTAACTCTCACACGAACCACATTTAATGATTAAGTTCCATTCCTCAACTAAGCAGTAACTGTGCATTTAATTGTGCAGTGCATTCTCCCTTCGGCATATTTATTTATTTAGAGTTATATAATAAAAAAAACACATTACATTTAACCAGAGGAGGCCAAACCTTGAAATCACATACACTACCAGTCAAAATTTTGGACGCACCTTCTCATTCAACCATTGCCTTTGTTTTTATTATGGGCTACATTGTGGATTCATACTGAATGCATCACTTATTGCTCTGATGACAGCTTTGCACACTTGGCATTTTTTCTGTCAGATTCAGGAGGAATCAACCTGGAATGGTGTTTAATTAACAGGAGTTCTTCATCAAGAGTTCATTAGCGGAATTTCTTGCCTTCTTAATGTGTTTGGGATCATCAGTTGTGATGGTTGGGTTGGTCCACAGTTAGTGATCCTGTTCCACTATGGTTCTACTGCACATTATGGCAAGAACCACTTAACTAAGTAAAAAAACAACAGTCCACCATTCCCTTATTACAGAACAGATTCTGGTTTGTTTAACTCGTTTTTTCTTTACTGCATAGTTCCATGTGTTCCTTCATCATTTAGTTTGTTTTGAATATTAATCCACAATGTAGAAAACAAAGAAAAAACACTGAATGAGAAACACTGACTGGTAGTGTAAGAAAATCTATTACATTTTACTTAATGCAGCTTGATGAGTCATATGTGTGATGATTTAGGTGTGTAGTTTGTACAAAGCTGTAATATTAGCTAGGCATCCATTACTTGTTAGCTACGTCAGCAACATGGCTTCTGTGCAAAGAAGCATATATTGGACACTGAATGTGTCTTGGCTAATGGATCACATCTGGGTTGAGAAGATGGTATAAATGTTATATTTGCCTGAACCAACTGAATTCTGCCAAACTCTAATTATTTTGGAGGATCAAATAGAACGCATGAAGGTGTATCACCTTTCCCCCCTTTGCAGTGGATGGCTATGATGTTGCTCGGATCTGCAGCCATCCACTCCCTCACGCTGGCCGTGTAGTTCAACATGTCCCTGAGAACAACATGACTCATCATCACAACATGGCTAAGACAACATCGGGAACTGAAAAGTGAAAAAAGAGGAATCTGAAAAAGTGTTTCTCATTACTCACTGTAATGACGGCACGTTATGGTCGTCAATCATCACACGTTCCACTCTGTAATGGAAGAACACCGGATCATAGGATTTTTCACCTGAAAGAAAAAAACCCCATAAAAACAAAGACAGATGCTGTACTCCAATGCACACTTGAGTAAAATACACATAGCAATCCATTGTAACACACACTCACTGCAGAGATTGTAAACTCTGTAATGATCCGGATGCTTTGTGTCCAGGAATCTGGCAACTTCCTAAAAGGAGAGTTATTTTATTCCAATTATAGGAAACCATGGACTTGTTCAATAAGCACCATTAAAAAAAACAGCCTATCAAACTGAACTGATCATTCCTTCTTCCCCAACTGTCCTTCCAATCAAATACTTACTTTGATAGGATTTCTGTAGAGCGCCTGTTTGCCAGAGGAGGGGAAGGACATGGCAATAACTCTGTCTGAGTCAGCAAAGAAGAAACATTCCTTACATGCCTTTTCAGCACAGAAAGCAATGAACACACAGTAAATGAGTGTTTAAAATAAATGAAACCTGTGACGTAGGTGAGATCCAGATCAAATCCATCCTTTTGGTACCGCCTTTTGTTTTCGGATACCTGTGAGGTTAGGATATCACACAAATAAGGAATATAAAAATCCATCTAAAAGGCACATTAGGATTTATATAGATTATAATAAATGGCTGCATGTCTAATTGTAACATTTTTTAAACACAAATGTTTTCATTTTCTGAGGAATCTTAGATCCTCACCATTCTTCTGGTGACCTTCTCCAGCTCTTTCTTCTGAGAGGCCAGGCGAAACACACGCACCAGGATGACTATTCTCAAAGCCCTCAGAAAGGACACCAACCTGTTGACAATAGTAAGAGTGGGTCACATGTTTTCCCAATGAAAGATCAATTAGTAAAACAATACCTGTGTGAGGTACAGCAAAGGTCCTTGACATTTTTAATCACATTTTTACTTGAGAGCATCTTCTCTGTACTTTTCTTACTCCTGCTAATCTACATGATCAGATCAGTGCATCACAAAAATATATTTACATTTACATCACGAGTGACATAGATTCAAAACACTCATGTGGAACATCTGAGATCGATCCGGAATCTCTCAGAAGGCTAATCTGCACAGTACAGGCTTCTGAATATGACAGAATTTCAACAGCCAACAATGAAATCGTGGTTGTGTTCAACTCTACTGAGATATAGAGAAAAAACCATTAGCAGGCTAGAGTGATCAGAGGAACTGAGGAGAGGATGAATGAGGTAGATATTAATCCTCCGACACACACAATAAGACAACAAAAGACTGACGATTACTGATCAAAACAGGACAGGTTAAAGTAAACATGAATCTTGAAATGGCACCTGGGAATGAGGCTCGCCCCAGAGAGCTCGCTCAGCGTATAGACCATAGTCACAACCAGAGTGATGATTACGATGCACGCATCCAAGATGTTCAGCTTGGAGCTGAAGTACACTTTAAATCTGAAACAAGGAGAGGACAGAGTTCTTAAACCAGGGATGTGGAACTCCAGTCCTGGAGGGCCGTGGTCCAGCAGGTTTTGGTGATGCTCCTGCTCAGATACACCTGGTTCACCTCACTAGTTTAGTGAAAGTGTTTGAGGAGCTGAACCATCAAACTGTGCTGAACACTGGCTCTCCAGGACCAGAGTTTGACACCCCTGTCTTAAATAATGCCAGGTATGTGATTTCAGAGCAAAAAAACCCAAACTGAGTCTAACCAGGGGCCTTAGAGCCATTTAAAAGGGCCACTTCAGCAAAAAAAAACTTCATCAGTTGTAACCTTTCCTACTTCCCTCTTATAGTGATGCCACAGTAGTGTGTACATTGTTAGAAAAAAAAAAAGTTACTATCGAGGTCAACGTAGGTGTGCCCTAAGGTCCAATGCACAAAGGACATTAAGGTCTAATTTTGTATCTTAATTGAGTTTTTTTTTTTTCCTTCTGCTTGACTAACAGAGAAGGAAGCGTGATAACTAAGGTCACTGCTGCGAAGCCGAATTTCCCATATGTACTTATTCATACCTACATCAGTGATTTCTTCATTATCGTTCAGGATGATTCACAATTCTTTAATGCTTTTGCATAATGCATGATGTACAATTATGATAAATGAGGGTGGATAACACAATCATGAAATCTGTGAAACTGATTAGGTTGAGGGAAGCAATGCTGCACTATACAGAATATGGCTGAAATGATTAGTCGATTACAAAAAAAGTTCGAGGTAAATTCTTTGCCTCGAGGCTTCGTTTAATTCGTCACCAAAGTCCATCTATTATCGTATCTCTCCCACTTTGAAGAGTAAGACAAGCACTTACTATCTTGTACATAACATTGCACAAAGACAAACATTCTACTCTACCTATGGGCTATGTACATCATAAATGTTTCCCAGAAAGGTTGATTAAATGGGCTTAGTTCTGGGGTCAATAAGGCATTAAGTTTTGATCTAATAAAAATGTTGTTTGAATAAAAACCTTTTTTTGTGAGGAATAACAGCCAATTGCTTGTTCATTTTAAGAGGCCTGTCATGTTGCATAACCCACTATTGATATAGTTGTTTAAAAACACAAAAGCATGATTTGTCCGATTACTCGATTAAAAAAACAAACAAAAAAACAAAAAAAAACAGAATACTCGATTCCAAAAATATTCGATAGTTGCAGCCCTAATACAGTATAACAGGACATGATTAAATGCTAGGTTTGGGTCAGTATGCTTCTTTAAGTCCCAAGTAACAGTTATACCAAGTTATACTAAAATATTTACTTTTCTGCAGAATATACACTCAAATTCAGGCTTTAATATGATTGATACTATTTTTTTTACATATTGAATGTCAATTCACCCATAATCAGCTTTGAAATCACACAAATATTGTATTATTTAGCAAGTGTGTGGTGGTTTAGGAATGCAGCTATAAACTTAAGCTAATAAGTAATGAAAGTTTATTCCCTAATAGATTTGCAGATCCAGTGCAAAACTGCACACAAGAAGTTTTCTTTACATTTGTATATCTGGTCTATATAACTGAGGTACTGGAAATAACACACTGTCAAATAAATGTGTCACTCTGGTCAGACAGGAAACTGAACAGAACACCACATCCTGCCAGAACTATAACACAGACTCATCAGGAATGAAAAACTAGTACCTTTCTTTAAAAAAAAAATCTATTTTCTTGCTTAACATTAAACAAAGGGCACATGTATAACATTTCATAGTGTATGTATACAAACATACACACACACACACACACACAAAAGTTAGGTTCACAGAACTATTAGAAAAGGAATCATATTGTGCCATGGTGTCTCTCACTAACCCCTCTACATAGACCCTCAGCAGCACATCCACGACGAAGAAGAAGGAGATGAGAAGAGAGATGATCTCCAGAGGGGTCCTCACTGTGTCAATGTCTCCGTGCAGGGACAGGTCAACAATCACCAGGACTATGTCCACTATGATGAGCACCACTCCAAACACACTGGAGAAGACAGGTAATACTTCATATAAGCTTAGTTTATTGACAAAATATTGACATTTCTAAAGAACCTCAGTAATAAGACAGTAGTGTATTTAAACGATCAGTGCAGGCTGTTTAACTGCTGAATCCTAGTGACAGTGGAATATTAACACTCACCGAAAACCAAAAGACATCACAAAAGGAGCTATTGTTTTCCTAATGCGACTGCAAGACAAACAGAAGGTGGTGAGTGAACATCTAAGATCATTCTGTTCTCTGTTCTTTCAGCTGAGGGATAAACAAGCTCTTACTTGTACAAAGTGTTTGGCTCCTCAAATCCTTCTTTGCCATCATCAATCTGGACCTGAGCTTCTTCCATCGTACCGTTCCTAGGCACAAAAACAAGAGAGGGACAGACAGAGAAAGACAGAGAGAGAAAGAGGAACCGTATGCTCCATCTGATTAGTGTATTCAGCTGATTTAAGGTGTACATATTGCTGACACAGGCATTCAGTTGTGTCCACACAGCTTGTAAAAGCACCACCAACAGAACGGGACACTCTGGAGCAGCCACACATTAGCCTAAGGTCATCACTCCAGGCATAATGGGCAGTGGAACTGCATCCCCTGGTGTGATTTTTGATACCTTTAGGGTCTGTTGAAGATCCAGAACTAATCTAGCATCAGTACCCGACATTTCTGAAGCCTTTGTGGCTAAATACAGTCCTCACAGCAATGGTCAAACACCTAGTGTAGAGCCTTCCCAGTGGAGTGAAGTGTATTCAAGCACTGGATTTCAGAAGAAATGGTGGCTGGAACAGCTGTCCACCAACTTTTGGACATATAGTGTAACTGGCACAGCCCAGATCACCCACAAGCCCAGAGATTCAGAGGTTCAGCGGAGAATCACATCTGATTACAGTAATTTAGGATCTGCCAAAGCCAACTAGTCCACAATCATGTTATTAACTTATCCCCTGTAAACTTACACTTCAGGAGTGTAGTTCAAACTCTATATAGATTGATAGGATCCCGTTTTATCTTTTTTGTGATCATTTTTACACATTATGCATACTTCTGAGTGCAAATTTAAAAAAAAAAAAAAAAAAGGGGATGGATGTGCATTGTAGTAGTTTATAGTGTTGCATATTTAGAGATGGAAAAGAATGTGATTGCTGCAGAAACTGGAGAGCAAAGGTTGTACTGGCCGGTTAAGCCGAAGTCATGTAATTGAATGTTATTCACTCACCCATTAACCTCTTTGGATTCCGACCCAGGGTAAAAACGCGCCGATGACATTTTAAATAGTTTTTTTTGGTTTTTGCTTGTCTCCTGTTCTGTACCATGAGAGGAAAAGCAACTTTAAACTTGATAAACTGTTTCACTTATTAAGTTTTTGACAGAAAAATGCAAAATTGATTTTTGAAGGGATGATATAGTGATTTGTGCTCTAGATGAAGGGACCTCTAACCTCCAATCACGAAAATGTAACAAAACAAAAACAAAAAAACCCCAGCCAGTTTCTTCACCCTGTGACAAACCTTTTTTTAAACTTCACATTTACCTTAAATCTGTACCAGAGCTGCTGGAGTCTTCTTGTGCAATTTGGGCCTATGAAAATAAAAAAAAACATGCATATTTTACCTCCTTAATCTACAGGATTCTCCAGATGCACCAAAAGGTACGAACAAATAGTCAAAGAGCAACCAGAAGTCTAAAATAACTAGTTTTAACAACAACAAAAAAGTTACTAACCAGAACCAATGCCCGGAAGGGTAGTTTTTCTCCTCCTTTTTGCACTCCTTCTCTGTCCTGCTCTTCAGAAAAAAAGCCAGTCACTCACTCCTCCGTGTTTTCTTCATGTCCTGTTACATTTCACAGTGTTCCTCACAGTCTTGTGACTCGGGGATAGTATAAGGAAACCGGTTCAAAGGTTCATGACGCTATTTTGTTTCCTTTTATCCACACTCATCCGCCCATTCCCTGCAAACGTAGCGGATTTTTATCTTCTTCGCATTCCCCCCATCCACCCCCACCAAAACCAGCACCGCCCAGCAAAACCAGACCAGCTCAGACCCATATTCTCCACAAGAGGTCAACAACAGCTGGGAGAAAATATTTCTGAAAAAAAAACCTGACTGAAAATCTCGGATTAAAAATCAAATCCAGAATGTTTTTTCGTGATTTTTTGTCACCTCCTCACACACACACACACACACACACACACACACACACACACACACACACACACACACACACACACACACAC
>JBBPCW010000034.1:4912788-4932277 GCA_037974425.1 Phenacogrammus interruptus
ACACACACACACACACACACACACACACACACACACACACACACACACACACACACACACACACACAGTCTCTCTTGCAAAACACTTCCTACATGAGAACACATTCAGCAGAACTGCTTCTTTATCACAGATTCTTAATGACAGAAATGACTTGTGCTTTAGGGTCTTAGTCATTATTAAAATTAAAATGACAGTGTTTTGTGTACATTGATGATAGAAAATATGAGTACATCTGAAGGTCATTATTATCACATTAAAAAGTGTTTGGTATGAACCTCTAGAATGACTAGTTGTTTAATATTTATCTCTTATGGTTTATAAGAGTAGAAATTTATTTTATAACAATAGAGTAAAGGGTCAGCATTTTCGAGGGTAAAATATTTTCCACGTGTGTTTAAAAAGAGTTCGATAAAGCAATTTTAACTTATTTTAACATTTAAAAGTCCCGATCGCTCAAATAATGTGAATGTAGTCTTACTGTCTAAAAGCTTTTTTCTTTAATTTTCCTTAAATCCGAATTGATCTGGCAACCTGATTGGCTTTCTGAATACCGCAGTCTGATTGGATACCTGAATCTTGCTTTGTGATTGGCTAATTGAGTCACGTTATCTGATTGGATAGCTGTGCCCTGCAATGTGATCAGTCCTATCCTCCGATTTTTTGGCTTAGTAAATCCTGCACTCTGATAGGGTAATTCAGACCTGCACTTTAATTTGCTAAATTAATTTTACAGTCTGATTTGCTACTTTAATAATGAACTCTGTTTGGCTGTCTATATGAATGTATATCTGCAATCTGATTAGCTAGCTGAGTCCTTGAATACCTGATGCCTGAACTCTGATTGGCTAATATAGTCCTACCCTCAGATTGGCTACCTAAATGTTGCAATCTCAATAGCTAAGACCTGTAGTGTGATTGGTTATTTCAGCACTTTATTGGCTAATTGCATGTTGAAATATGCCTGGTTAGTGCAATCTTGCGATTTTGTTTGTCTGTAACTTCATTGGCTACCTAAATGTCACACTCTGATTGACTATTTGAATCATGAGATCTGATTGGCTGCCTGAATTTGCAAACTGGCTGGATAGCTGACCCCTGTGGTGTGGTTGGGCTATTTAGTCTTTCACTCTGATAGGCTAATGAAATCATTATCAGCTCATTTAATCTTGAAGTCTTATTTTAGTTCTTTTCTGCAATCTGATAGTTCAGTTCTGCTGTCTTAATGGCTAATTCAGTCCTGTCCTCAGATTGGCTACCTGAATCATATGATCATATTGGCTAGCTGGAACTTACTATCTGACTGACCATTTGAATCCCGTGATCTGGTTTACAGTCTGAATCCTGTGCTTTGATTGGCTAGTTCAATTGGATCTAAGTGTTCTGATTGGCTAACTGAATTTTGCAACTTGTTTAGTGATTCCATTGTTCAAGGGGTGGTGTTGGACCTTAACCAAGCCCCCAAATGTTCAAATATCTGTCTCCCACTAACCTAAAGTTAATGTTGATAGAAAAGTTGAGTATTGTTAAAATGTTTTTTTCTTTGGCTGGATTATCATCCCAGCAGGAGAAGTTTCCATGACTGTGTGTTTTATTTAGTGCTCACTTTTTCTTTCATGGAAACGTGGACAATGGATTATTGTACAATTATGCCTTTCATTATAAATCATTTCTGACACCTATCGACCTAACAACTGCTGTTTGCTCGGTCATAGGTAACCTGTTTTAATCAGTTCAGAAATCTGGAGTTTGGCATAGTGCATTATGGTACAGCATGAATGTATTTCTATTATTAGTTTTACAGTACTTAGAAATGTCAAATTCACAGTATGACAAGACTGTAGTCAACAGTGACTGTTAAAAGTTGTTGTTACTAGTAAAATTGTACAGTTAATAATAACAGTTACTGATATAGTTACTCATAGTTACAGAAAAAACTGTAGGCTATTGAACAAGGAAATAAAACTCAACAGAGCTTAATCATTTTTGAGTTTGTTTTTAAGAAAATAGATTTATCAGGAACAGCGCTGTCCTGGAAGAGGCCAGTGGAATGCGAGGAATGGGAAATGGCGAAACCCTTTCTTTGGATTTAATATAGAACATGCGGAACAAACTGCCCCTATAAATAATGGGAATAAAAGCATAGAAGGCGTTCACACCTGAGCTCCCTGTCTGCACAAGGCACAGCTCTTTGGAGATGAAGCTGGCTGCATGTGTTTCAACTACACTCTCTAATACGGCCTTGAAACACTTGCATTTAGGCCATTAGAAAACGATTAAAATCACTGCAGCTGTGTTGCTTCTCTTTGGACTTTTTTCGGCTTATTTTCTGATTTTGGAGAAACTTTTAGCTCTTGAAGGTTGTCATGTCAGAGCTGCTACTCTTTCTCTTGGTGTCCTGTTGGATTGTGTCATCAGGGGGCTCGGTAGGTGATGTTCTCTCTCAAGTTTACCATGCTGCTGGTAAAATTCCTGCTCTTGATGGTGTGTGTTGTGTGTAATTGAGGGAGATGATGGGTGTCAGTTGGAGTTGTCTGAGCTGAGAGCGAGCATACAGAGGCTTGATCAGGCGCTGCTGCTTGGCGAATGGAAACTGGCACACATGCGTTCTCACCGCCGTCTCAAACTGGTGCCCAAAACAGAAGCGTGGGCAAACCAGAGCGAGACCACTGAGCCATTACTACCAAGCACAGGGGGAAGCTTACTAGTTCATGACAGAGGTGAGAGACTGCACCATTGTCAGACAGCAGGAATACATTTAGGCAGACAAGTAAGATGTATCTTGTTTCATCCTCTTCAGATTGCTCTGAGCTGTTCGAGAGAAAAAGACCAGAGAGTGGGTTCTACCGGATCAAACCCAAAGTGTTCCTCGAGCCTTTCCTGGTGTACTGCGACATGGAGGATGGTGGGGGTTGGACCGTGTTGCAGAAGCGTCGCAATGGCAAAGTGGATTTCAACAGGTCAGGCGCAATGATGAGTTTAATTCAATAAAAGTTGGCAAATCGTTTTATAATTTTGATCTTACTTTAAGGGTTCAGCCTTATGTAGCCTTGTTCTTGCTTTTGATTCACATTTTTATGATTTTATTCACCAAAAGGAATCATTTTTACAGCCTCTCTTTTCTCCTCAGAATTAAACAGGCCGTTCTCATTACTGTGCCTTTTTCTCAGATCTCTGTTCTGATTGGCCGTCCTGTATTGTGAGTCATTTGGAAGGGACTAAAACACTTTTTGCTGTGAATGTGCAGGGCTAAACATGTTTAATTTAAATAGGCTCATACATGTGATTGGTAGGTTTTTGTGACACCAAAAACAGTGAAGTCAAACTGACCTGTTTTTCAACTACATTTGCATGTACTGCATGGACACGGAGGTAAATAGTATGATTTGAAATGTTAACAGTGTTTATGTAGTCCATCAAGTTGTTTTACTTAAAAGTAGGAAAAGAAACATTTGCCCTGATTTGGGCCCTCAAATAGCAAGTGCATATAAGGAAGTGAAACAGTGATTTACTTGTTACTAGAAGTACCCATTTTTTGCAATGTGCATGTTGCTTTCTTCAAACTCTTAAATTCACTTTGCATATGTGTATGCTTTTTTTTAGTAGTCCTTGGTTAACCACATGGCCCCCTTGTTGGTGATATGAGCCAGTTATTGTGTTTCCTGTTTCTGAGTGTGTTTCAGTAGTATACTGATAAATGAAGCAGATCTAACTAGTCTATTGACTTTTGTTGCTTCTGCTTCTTAATACAACAATATTAAGCTACGAGTAAATTCAACAATTCTTGTTTTTACTGTGGAGGATTGTTTACTACAGACTGTTTGCTCACATACCCTTGATCTTAGAATGGAACACAAAACCTGTTGACTCACTTGTAAAAGACATTAATGGGCAAGTGGTGAATTATATTCTTTGGGAACAGGGTCTCTCAGTGCATGTGATCAAATATAAGAAGCTCCTATATGTTTACTGTCCCAAATTTTAAGACAGCAATTAAATGTTCACACTGTGTGCTGTGGTGTGTTCACGTATGACAAAAATGGTCACTTTCACTTTCACTAAATGATCAAGCAGATCACTGCCAGCTCTGTACACCAATAAGTTATTTTACTTTCAGGGACTGGGAGGAGTATAAGAATGGTTTTGGTCATTTCAAAACAAGTAAAGATGAATTCTGGATGGGCAATGATCATATTCACATCTTGCTGAATAGAGGTGGGTTGTTGCCTTCTATACTAAATCTTTTAACCACTGCTTATGGAAAGAATGAAGTTCATTTGAATTCTTGAAGGTGAAAACGTAATGAAGGTCGATTTGATGGACTGGAATGGAAAAAGAACATACGCGATGTATGACAACTTCAGAGTGGCAGATGAAAAAGTAAGTTTTCATATTTTACTGATGACAAAAAACACATTCTTCTGCATTTACCCTCCTGTAACCATGGCAAGAAGTGTCTGTCTCTGATCAAGGCATCCCTCCCCATCTTTGCAGGACAAGTACAGGCTGTACTATGGCATGTACAGTGGCCGGGCAGGGGATGCCTTGTCTGGTGGGAGTAACATGGTGGAGCAGTGGTCTGCCTCCCATACTGGTATGCAGTTTAGCACCAGGGACCAGGACAATGATCGCTACCTACAAGGAAGCTGCGCCAAAGAGAATAAAGGAGGCTGGTGGTACAACAGGTGAAACTCATGAAAGCAGTAGCCCATCAATTGATCCTGCTGTGTTTTTTTCTAGACTCTAACACTTCCCTACATTCTAGTTCTGCTGTTAATCTACATTTCCTTTAAAGGGCTGTTTATCAAAAAATACATTTGCTCAGTATAATTTGCTTCATTAGTTTTGCACTAGAAGCACAAGGCTAAGTTAGCAAACAAGTGTGTAAGTAACATGAAATACACAACATTGAAACCACTGACAATGGCACCTGTCAAGGGGTGGGATACATTAGGCAGCAAATGAGCAGTCAGTTCATGTGAAAAAGTTAAAAGCAGCAAAATGCACTTGGTCAAAGTGTAATGGCTAAACAGCTGAGTCACAGCATCTCTGAAATAGCAGATTTGCAGTGGTTAGTACCTAAAGAACAGTGGTCCAAAGAAGCACAACCAAGGATCATTGATAAGCATGAGAATCAATGACTAGCCTGTCTGGCTCAATCCCACACAAGAGCTACTGTAGCACAAATGACCAAAAAGCTTGAAGCTGGCTGTGATGGAAAGGTGTCAGAACACACAGTGGTTTGTGGCTGCAAAGATGCATATCAGTCAGACTGCCCATGCTGACCTCCATCCACCACTGAACAGACCTACAATGGGCATGTAAGCATCAGAACCGGACAACGGAGCAATGGAAGAATGTGGCCTGAATTGATGAATCACGTTTTATTTACCGTCATATAGCAGGCTGGACTGCTTATCTGGGGTCGTGATCCAGGATACAGTATGGGAGGAAAGCAACCTGGAGGAGGCAGTGTGATGTTCTGGGCAACATTCTGCTGGGAAACCTTGGATCCTGGCATTCATGTGGATGCTATTTTGACACTTACATAAACATCATTACAGACCAAGTCCAACCCTTCACTGAAATGGTATTGCCTAATGGGAGTGACCTCTTACAGCAGGATGATGCACCTGCAACATTGCAAAAATTGTTGGAATGGTTTGAACATGATAACTTGACAATATGTTAACATAGCCTCCAAATCTCAAACTAATTGAGCATCTGTGTGATGTGCTGCATAAACTAGTCTAAACTTCACCTCACATATTAGTGGACTTAAAGGATCTGCCACTAATGTCTTGGTGCCAGATAAAACTGCATACCTTCAGAGGTCCTGAGGAGTCCACACCTCAGTGGGTCAGAGCTGTTCTGGCAGCACAAGCAGGACCTACACAATATTAGGCTGGTGGTTTTAATATCAAGACTGATCACAGTATGCTTTATCAGCTCATGTTAGTGACCTTATTTTCATGCTAATTTAACACAGTTTTAAACATTGACTCCCATTTCTCTCTATTGCTCAAGACATATTATAGTCTAATCTACCTGTTTATGAATCACATTTTCATCAATACAGTTAACAGTAATTTTGTACAGTCTTGTGCAGAGATAAATGTTGATCAGTTGCTAGTTGGATAGTTCTGTTAAGCTTTTTCACACACTTAGCTACATGCAACCATCACATTATCAGGACGTCTCTGTTTGCACACTGAATTTTATAGCTGGAGATACATTAACCCTCCGCTTTTCATGTGGGTTATGTTCCAAGAGCACCTGCATATAGTGAACCTGTGTTGTTGTGTTTTGGTTAAAAAATGCTTAAAAATGCCTATTTTTACAGCACAAACTGTAAATATGCCCCCGAAACTGAATATGTCTAACTTTGCTTCAATGGGAAAACTGTGTACATTTATTTTTCATTAAACTATGGCTAACAATCACTAAAGGGCAGAAACTATTGCTGTTTGGCAGGTGCCATGCTGCTAACCTGAATGGGCGGTTTTATAGAGGGGGAGAGTACAAAGCCAAGCACGACAATGGAGTGGTGTGGAGCACCTGGAAGGGCCTGTGGTACTCCCTCAGACACACGAGCATGAAGGTGCGGCCTGCAGCCTTTATGGACAGTCTTGGCAGCGGAGCCGGACCACTGGCCTAGATCAGACTTGCCGCCTCAATTATGTCTTAGTTCATCTTAAGGGCCTTTATACTACAGCATTATACCAGACAAAGTAAACATGCAGCAACAGCGCAGATCCGAAGAGAGTGCAGTATAACCTACATTGACTCAAGTCTGTAAATCATTTTATACTTTTCTTGATGAAATGTTTAAAATGTTCAGTTGCAAGATCTTTTCTTAACTGTGTGATACACTACTAACCTACACATTCTTAATTGTGCATGTAAAGTAAAGAAGCATTCAAAATCCACCACTTGTCTGAAACATCTTTTATGGTGTGTGCTGTGTATTAACATAACACAACTTCACAAATAAATCTAAAGGGGAATCCATTTATGAGTTTCAGAGCTCACAAATATTTATCTAGATAGGAAGTCAAGTCATCCAGAAGTTCCATTGGTTCCAATGGTATGATAAAGACTGGCCTGGAATAATCAGCTGCTTAGGGTCCCAAAGCCATAAAGGGTCCTTTTAATATATTTTATGTTAGTCATAATATTGGCAGACTATAATATTGGGTGACTAAAATGTCTCATTTTATCCTAATAAAACTAAACAACAAAATCAACAACAGACCATTTGCATCACCAGAACTTAGCAGCTTGCCATGTATATTGGTAGAAGTGATAGAAGTAAAGAATATTTTTGCCCTCCCCTTTAAAGTTAGAGACAATGTGAAAACATCACTGATGGCTTTGCTTCCAAAAAAGCCGAGGTACTGCTCCTTAAATTAATTTGTATTTATTTAATGTATTTTTTTATTTAATAGAAAATGTAGCAGCACTTACTTTTCAGTTTTCCAATAATTAATCATGTTTAGAATAGAATTTATTCAACTTTTACCCAGATCAAATTGAATGAACCATGAATTCATCTTTATTGTTGTATGCAGGTAGAATGCCACTAAGCTCCACAAAAAGCCCTGAGTGTAGGCTCAAGAAAAACAACACAAACCCACAAGGGAAACAATTTATTTACAATAAACACAATACTTCACACTCTTCAGAACCAACACTTTACATTTCCCAGTGTACAGACATTCACACATTTCAAACAACTGCTCAGTTTGATCCTTTATCACGCATCCAAATGACATTTTTGGCAGAAGAAAATGGTCCTCCAAAATTCCAGCTCCAGAAAAGTGATGGTAAGAAAACAGCTCATTTTATATTTACATATATAAGTAAACTTTCATCCCAGAGTTAAATATGTAGTACTTATATGACCCATAATTTATAACTTATAAACCAGCCATGATAGATTTAGTCAGTCAGGAGAACTCTGTGATTCAGTCGGCTTTCAGTGCCAGGGAGCGGCAGTTAGACTTTTGATCAGAGCCTCAAAACAATCTATTAGAGAACTAATATTCAACATGTATGAATTTGGCAAAAGACAGGCCCCCAAAAACAAAAAAAAACATCAGTGATGAATTTTGGTGTGTAAAAATGTTTGTTGTTTCCAATAAACATTGCTCCCATCTTTCACAACATTCTATTTGAAATGAAGACATCAAATGAATAAGTACACACTTCATACCAAATGACTAACTATATTCAACGGAGTTCCCTTGCATTGTTCGTTTTTCTTAATAAATCTAAATAGCAGTAAATCCATTTACTGGCAAAAGACATAAGACAATACAGTCTTACTGTATTTACATTCTTCAGGGGTGACATAATGGGAATAAATATAATTAATCTCCTATGTGATATAGATCACATAACTCAGCGATTTTTATGTAAAGTAATATATATCCACTAATAGGCTACTTTTGCCTGGATCTTGTAAACTTACAGAAATCTAAAACTCAAATGCATGATGGAAAGTTCCCCTGTGTGTTTAAAAGTGAACATCAGCTGATGCCGTGTGGCACTGTGACCTTCTGCGCAGCACAATTTGTGGTTTATCCATAACAAAATACAAAATTAGTGGTTATTCTATGACCTAATAAAAAAATAAATAATAATTAATTTCAATTTCAATCTTTGTACATTCTGATGATTTTTCATTGACAGGATGAAGTTTTTGACCTATATATATTAGACAGGTCAAAGTTCAGACTTAATTAGGTGAGTCGGTGGTCTCTCCTTACCTCCAGCCCGTCCTCTTCTCCCAGATATCCAGAGATATCCATCATTCGTTTCTCGGCCTCAGTCAGGCCGTAAGAGGAGCTGCTGTAGTCTGCAGATAATGGGAGGCTTTGACACCTGCCCCTGCGCTGGTCAGAGCTGGAGAAGGTGGAACTCCTTTGCCGGTGGCTGTTGGCTGATGAATTGGCTTCTCGAAGCTTCCTGGCCAGAATGTTCCTCTGGATTGGTGAGGGACCTCTCTTGCTCCAGTTCTGTTCTGCCCTCTCCGCTCTGTCCATTCCAAAAGACGTTGTCCGACCTAATAGGTGGCTGTCACTCAGCGGATCTTTAGCTTGTGCTGAAGTCCCTGAATTAACCACAGCTTGACTGCACTTTGAGAGGGAAGGTGGTGTACCTACCCATGGTCGCCGCCTTTGGTCGTTGCAGCTGTCTGGTATCCTAAATTTGGGCCGGGACCAGTCCTCCAACTCTGGAATGGGATGCTCCCAGGCTCTAGTCCTGCAGCTGCCCTCTGGAAGTTGGCGCGGTGCCACCTGGGTCATGCTCCGCTCCCTAAAGGGCCGTGGTGGGGGCAGCTGGTTGCTCTCGTTGAAGCTGGAGGTTCTCCTGAAGTTTGGATTCTTGGAGCAATCAAGTCGGCTACGCTCCACCATGGCCACCCAGTCTGCTGTGCGCTCCTGCCGCCGCTCCCTGGCACTAAAGGCAGACTTTGGTGTGCCCAGTATTAGGTCCACCTTGGGGCTTAGCCTATCAGGTAGAGTGGCAGAGTTTTTGTGAGGCCACACAGGCTCAGGAAAAGGGGATTTGTGGAAGTAACCATTACTAGGTTCTTCTTGGCTTTCCAGCTCCTGAGGCACTGGTGTCAAGCCAGCAGATGTGGAGGCTGTGGCCTCCAACATGGTGTCATCAATAGGACTCTGTGAGACATGATAGACCTGAGTGGCCTCTTTAAGTCCCTTCTTTTTCATTTCCTTAAGCTGCTGCTGGGCCAAACGGTAGCCAAAAATGGGAGGCAGTATCTTCTGACCAGAAGGGGACATTCGCTCAGGGTCCTGGGCTAAGGACAATGGTAGGGAGAGACTCTGATGGCGAGCCAGTACGCCCTTGTCTGATGCAGATGCAGGGTAAGTCAGGCCTTTCTGGGGTCCAGCTGCCTGCAGGCTCTCGGAGAAGCTGGGCCTCTGCAGACTGTGTCCACAGATGGACGCCTCATCTGAGTTCTTGCGGCCACCGGGAGAATGCATGGATTCGCGCCGCACTGAGCTGCACTTAGGAGCGTGGCACAGTTTTCTCCACAGTGTGATGAGGATGGTGACCAGGATGATAGCCAGACACAGAGAGATGCCCACCACCACTACCAGATTCCCCCCTAGAGGAGAGTTCACGGTTGGAGGAGGCGAGAGAGAAGGAGGTGGCAGGTTCTCTACAGATCAAAAAAGGACTGATTTAGACTTCCACATATCACAATATGCAACAAATATACATTTGGAGCATTTAAAGGATTCAAGAGCAAAGTTCCCTAGTGTGAATGACTGATTAATACAATAAAGAACAGGATGTAACTTTTGTTCCTGTACATTCTTAGCAAAAAGAGTTTTATATAGTACTAAAGAACAATAGCGAAACCTGTTTTGATGCTACATATAGCCCTTCATTAAAACAAATACAATGCTGTGCAAAAGTATTAAAATAAAATTCAAATACTGTTTAGAAGAGCAGTGAGTGTTGTTTTCATATTTATATTACTAAATGTACTAAATAAAAAGAACAAATACAAAAAAATCTTACAGTAAATGTTCTTACAGTAAAATGTTCAGTATATCAGTGTGTTACTTGTGGAAGCCCAGTGTTACTAGTTTCCATCAGAAACCTGGTTTGAATCAGTCTTTCATTAAATTAAATCAGGAGCTGCTGATGGAATTTTACAAATCTAAACAAGGCTGGAGGAACTGAGGAGGAATCTGGAACCGAACCTGTGTTCTCCTCACCAGCTCACACAATATCAACTACTGTATAAATAAAACAAATCCTGATACTTTTTCTGCTTTGTTATTTGCATTTATTTTAATGTCATCTTTGCTGGCAGAAAGAAACATTATCACACACTGAGAAAAATGGCTGCACTGGTGTCAAAGAATTTTGCACAGCACGGGACAATACACATAACATCATCAAGAAGAACCGTTTAACTCTAAAGTGATCTGAATACATTTTGTTGTGCTGTGTAAAACACACACACGCTATTCAGGTGGTTTTGGACAATGCTCCTGGATTGCCGAAGATTTTGAGAGACCCTTATGTATGACTGAGTATTAGTGATAAGGCTCACCAGTGCAGTCCTCCAGCGAGCAGTGCGACTGCTCCCTCACCATGCCTGTGCACTGCATCCCACCACCAGAGGGCAGCAGACAGTCACGCACGCGTTCCCGGACTCCCTCGCCACACGTCACGCTGCACCCGCTCCAAGTTTGCCAGGGGCCCCACATCTCCACTAATAAATCACACACATGGCTTAAGAAAGACCGGACAGAATGCGGTCGGTATAGCATGTACACATAAAAGCTGTCACAACCATTATGAAAACTTGTATTGTAGTTTTCAGAACACTGGTTACACTCTATGGATATTTCATTATAAACGGACTGACAGAAACAGTGTAAAATGTCCTGGAATTAAAACTTACTACATTCATATTAAAGTTAGGAACGTTACTTCATTCTTCTATGAAGAAATAAATACATAAATAAATACATCTTAGTATGGCATTTTTCTAATTTTTGTTGTGCACCGTATCTATATTTCTACTTTGATATAACATAAATAACATATAAAATATGGTACTGCTTTTGCAAAGGCCACTTTAAGCAAATATATACAGTAAAATGTGTAGTGATTTGATCAGGGGTGAATTTCACCCATGCTATGCTTATATGTGTATATATACAGTATATATAAATATACTTGACTTTTGTATAGTCAAGTTATATATGCATTTTTGATGTGATTTAAATTCACTTAATAATAATAATTCACTTAATAATAATAATTCACTTAATAGTGTGGGTGACAGTTACAGCAGTGTAGGAGATGCTTTAACAAATGTAAACTGATTCTCACCAGCATTTCTTTGCACGATGATGCAGGTGTGTGCCGAAGAGGAAGACTGGCTGTAGACAAGAGCGAAATGAAAGCAGTACTTATTCCTGCCCAGGGCAAAAACAGAGCAGTTAAACTCTGTCTCATTCTCGCCCTGGCTGAGGAAGTTAAAGGCCAGTTGAGAAGGACCTGCCTGATCCGAAGCTGCATTGACCTCCTTATACAGCAAAACCTTCCCAGTGGTGACCGTGCAGGGCGGCGAGAGCAGGCGAACGGAAACTGTGCCCTCGCAGCCATTCTTGTAGATGTTCTCCACCAGAAGCTTGTAGGAGAAGATGCGGGACAGGTAGAGTGGCCCAGAGGATTTGATGTCCTGCTGGGAGTGGTGAGATTTGAGGGCCACCTGGATGAAGCCACGTTCAGTCAGCTGGGAAGCGCAGTCCAGCTCAATGTGTTGAGACTTCACAACCTTGAGGTCACGCCTCATGCGATTCAGCACCTTGTCTATAGTGTTCTTCCCAATCTGGTTGTGCTCCAGGTAGCTGACCTCCAAGTAGAGGGACGAGGTCTTGCTGATGGAGCAGGCGTGGAAGTGATCGTTAGTGGACACGGCGATTTGAAAGGCGTCAGAGCTGTAGTTGTTGTTGGCCCTCTCAACTCCAAGGTGGAAAGTGGGCCACTCGACACGCAGTATTGGGCTCCACCTCTGGCCGGACGTCCCGTTCCAGGAGCCCCGCTGAGCTGTTTGCTCTAACCTGAAGCTGAAGTTTCCGGCATATAAGAAGCACCCGCAGTCAAACTCCAGCGAGCCCTCTGATTGGTTGTACGGGACTGGCTTGGTCAGCACAGTTACATTTTTATCGACGTCCACCAAAGCCACAGCCAGTTCACTGTCCGTGATATTTCCATCTGCATCATAACTGACAAAAACACTTGCATTGCTCAGAGCAATGTGTACTGAGGGCCACAGATGGAGACCAGCCATTGCTTTAAAATGAAAAAGCAGGGAAAAAATATATTAGAGACATGGAATGCATTAGTAACAACCAGATTTACTAATAAATTAATCCAAGAAAGGGTGGCTAATTTTATGGACTGGCCAAAAGTACAAAATGATTTTCTCCAGCTGGCCAGAGTTCCTCATTATTTCTTATTAATGCAATTTATGCAACGGATATTGAAAAGATTCTGTTCTGCAATAAAGTATCAATAAAAATCAGCCACTAGAACCCCAGAAGGCTTGAGGGAGTCAACTGTAAACAGGAACTACACCTCTCCAGCCTTTACGACCCCATATCTGATGTGATGTGGTGCGGTGCCATGTTTATTTGACGCACCCCACTTTGTGTGTACTTGACAATAGCTCTCCGCAGCTCTGAATTCACTCGAGGAGGCATTGTGATTTACAAATGCCGCTGCGTGGAGGTCACTTCCTGAGAAAAAAATACATGCAAGGGAAAAGCGGGCAGGAAAAGGCCCCTCCCTTGTCTTCCTCTGATTCCGAGCCTGCTCCAGTGAAAAGCGCTGAGAGCTGCTTATCACTGGCCTCCATGTAAACCCCAATAGCAGGTGGAGCAGAGATGTCGCCTGGAGTGAATGAATCTATGCACCGAAAAAGTGATTCATTGAAATGACTTAATTCATAGGTGTACATCAGTCCAACACAAATATAGTACATCAACATGGTTTGTCTTTGGGCCTATTTACTTTTGGCAATAACTGTGAGGTTTTGTATATTTCATCCATGCAAAATCTCTCTACACTCAGTACATAACATCTTGAAGGCATCGTGGTTAAACCTGACCTTTGCAGCTTGGAAAATCCTTTTAGGCTGCCAGTGTACAGTTGACGCGCTCTTGTGTAGATCAGACTTACCAAATCCCATAAAGAGCAGCAGAAGCAGGAATGGGATCAGTGGGTTGAAACCCTGTGTCATTCCGATGCATGTGTCCTCTTTCTCTCTCGCTCAGCATCACCCACTTCTGCCATTCATACCGTCCTGTAACGAAAACCAGAAATAAGCAACAGAGCTACAAAAGCTAGTTTCTAGCATCACTTTGTTATAGAACACATCAACCTGACCACTGGTCCTGTAAAAAAGGGACACTAATATCTAACAGTCTGAAAGAAATTCTTAGATTATTCTGTATCCATAGTAGACATTCATTGAACAAATAGAAAATTATTTGTTCTAAAATTAGGTTTTCCTTCCACATCCTCCAAAAGAGCCAGATCATTATAGTGCAGCAGTTTGAACAGTAAGTTGTGAACGGAACAGTTCTGTTACTAATTTGAATACAAGAATATCAGCATTCCATTGTTATTTCAAAATAAGTCATGAAATCCTGACTAGCAGAAGCCTCAGGTTAGATTCCTCAGATCTGCTGATAGTAGAAATTAATTTATAAAAATGAATACAAGAAAAAAACGACAATAATAAAGAAAGAAAATACTCAAACAGTACCTCCCTCTTGCTTTTTCTGAACAATTCGAGCTTCAGGAAGGCATCGTTGTCCAAACCTGTGACTCCAACTTTCCAGAGTGCGCTCTCTCAGCTTTGCGTCTCTCCAAAAACGCAAATCGGGATCTAAATCTAGCACAATGCCTACTTCCGACAAACCTCCGCACATGGGCTCTTTAATTCCGCACACAATCCGCCGTGCTCCGTGGCTCAGAAGCTGCTTTACTCACAGGATGGGAGCCTGGAATCAGATGGAGACGCGCTCCGCGCTCCGTGCGCCGTGCGCGTTCTCGCTCCGTGAACGCGCACGGCCCACGCGCACGCGCACGCGTCGAGAAGTGCGTGAGCTGGACCTCACATTCACGAGCGCCCTCTCCAGACCATCACTCTGGTTAGGATGTGGTCTACAATAGTGTGGTTTGGTGTCCATTTTTAAAAATATTAAAAATCCATTTAGCAGTCCTGTACTACAGACTACATATCCAGCAAGAGCTTATTGAGAACATCAGACATCCCAGGAATTTCTTTCTGTCCAAATGAAAGATGAATAGTGCTGTGGTCTCTGCTTCTTCCCTAATAAGCGGTTTACAGTGAGTGTGTTTCAGGATAAAGCTGACATTCTACACTGGGATAATCAAACCAACAGGGAATTTGAAATTGCGTTCAAATACATACTTTAATATGGCTATACGTACTTTAATATACATACTTTTAATATGTGCCTCATTGGACAAGAAGGCCTGGCTCACGATCTCTGTTCCAGTTCATCCCAAAGGTGCTGGATAAACCCCAGGTCAGGGCTTTGTGTGGGCTGGTCAAGTTCTTCCACACTGAACTCATCCAGCCATGTTTTTATGGGCCTTGCTTTGTGCACTGGGACACAGTCATGCTGGAAAAGAAAAGGTTCTTCCCCAAACTGTGTCCACAAAGTTGTCCAAAATGCTGATGCTTCAAGTCTGGACTACATTGGAAGGAAGGGGAGCAGCCCAAACCCTGAAAGACAGGTGTGTCCCAGTACTTGTATCCATATAGCATAATTTCTATTGTAATGTACTGTACTGAATGTCTTCAATGTAGTTCCATCAATTTAGTTTCATAGTAATACACCTTCTCACATTTCTTTAGAAAACGTCTTGGAAATGAAATATCAATATGTTTTAATGAAGGTTATCCTGTCATTTGCATAGTCAAACGATAAATCTGAATAACAAGGACCAGGAGGACATAAAACACTGGGAGGTGCGTCAATTTATTCAGGTAACAGAAGACATCAAACCCCTGCTGCCCTGTGCTGTCACAGTGCTGTAAAAGTGGGATGTGGCGGAACATGGTTTCGTAAATTAATATCTGTAAAGATTCCAGGATGCTTTCATACTGAAGGCCAAATATGACTTAAAGGAAGACGTTTTTCATCGTAATCTCTATTTACAGTCACTTCAGCACTGGCCAATTGGCTTCAAGCAAGTCAGAATGTTTTCTGTTATTTTATAAGTACAGGAAAAGGGTTGAATTAATATCTGTGATAACGGAGTGAGTGCTACAGATCAGAAAGATTGAGATTAGGTTGGAAAATGCAAGAGTGCTCCTATAACCAGAGCAGAAATCTCTTGGTCAACCTCACTCTGGGCTTCATTAGCAAGGCTCTCAGTCACATCCCTGCTGTTCAGGGCTAGGCTTAGAGCCACACTATTTAGGACAGCCTGCCGTACACCATTCAGTGACCGCCTTTATATTTACGTACAAATCTAGGGAGACCAAGAGACTAAGAACACCACACTGTCTTTGCTGCTTTACTCCATATATGATGTACAGTGATGAGCATCAAAACCAACATTCATCAGTAACTCCACTCATTGGTTTTACAGAGTGTAGACATTCTGAGGGTCAGTCCCATGAGTCCAGTCGACAATAGTCCCATGAAGAGTATTCTGTTGTGCACAGGGTCTATGAAGGAGTCCAGTAGAAACTGAAGATAAAGCCTCATATTCGTACTTTAGAACAGGTTGGGATAAAAGCGGAGGCCTTCCACGGAGTCGTCTCTGCATAGATGCCCCATTTTCTCAGCCAACAGCAGTCTGCAAGGGAGGATGCCGAAGAGGCAGGAAGGAAGACATTGAGAGTCACTGAGCTGTTTTGAGGTTTGACAAAAAGGGGCTTTCAGACAATGGTGTGAGAACGTAGAATATAATGCACAACACACATGTCCACAGGGCTTAGCAGTATTCATGAAATTCAATATTACAATATTTTCTGTAAACATATCATAGTATTTGATAACCTTTAAGTTTGCTTAATAAAAGTTAACAAAAACCCACAATTGGTGGTTTGCACTTAAGAAATGGCTGTTTTGAGAAGAATTTGATAAGGTTGTTTTGTCCTGCTTTCTTCTCATAAAATTACATCAACGTTTTACTTTGCTTCTAAAATTAGGATTATATTTTAATTTCTTTTAAATAATTTTGAAAGAAGGTGACATATGAGTCTGAGTTTTAGATGATCTCAACAGCAGTGAAAATAAAAGTCATTTTTGTATAGTGTTATATTCTCAGTATCAGTTTAGCTGCTTTTTTCATTGCTGACATTGGTGTCTAGGTTTGTCTTAATCGCTTTCCTCCTTAAATGGGGCTTGAGTCCATATTTTCTGGGTGTGGTCAGAAACCCTTTTTCTGGGTGAGCTTATAAAAACTAAGGTTGCTTTATGGTTCTCAACTTAATTATCTCTTAGAAAAACCTTTACCTGGTACATTGTGAGGAGGTTCTTGACACTCTTGACATTATTCTAATAAAACAGAATGCTATGGTCTTATTCAAATTATCTATCAATAACAAACTTAATACTGTTGTGAGTACCAGAACTGATCAATCTACATAGATAATGTACCTTTCTTTCGCAAGGAGAACAGACAGTCCTAAAAGTTTCGCAAACTCCTCTGCTGTTAAGGAACCTTTCTCAGACACCTGTGAAACAGGAAAAGAGGAAAGCACCATTAAACGCCAATGGGATACGCACCACAACTAACATGTGTTTTACACACTGACCAGCACAGATGTGCCTGCGTGAAGATCAATTTGAATTCAATTTTGTCCCATTAAGAGACAGCATAAAATAAAAAAAAATGCAAATAAAAGTACAATGTAGCTGTTTCAGGAACTGAATTGGTGACTCCCTTAAACTAAAGCAGTTTCTTTCAATGAGCATTGAGGGAACATTCCACTCTTCGACCACATTTGCCTTGGACTCTTCAGACATGGAACATTCTGATCTGACACGCCTCTGGTTCTTTGACCTAAAACACAATCCTTCCAGCCATTCTCACACATCTGCTGGTGGCGTCTCCTGTCCAGCAGGCTGATCAGTGATAAAAAGGTTTGCTGAGGCAGCCCCCTCACTAACTCTGGCTGAACTGAACTCGGCTGTGTGAAGCAGCTGAGGGAATGAGGCAGAAACGTTCAGAGCAGGACTGTTCCAAGTTCCGCTCCACCAAACCCCTAATTAAACATGATAGAGTTAGTGGTCACTTAAGTGATCTAGCAGGAGTTTTATGATAGAGGCTTGACACTCACATTATCAAGGGCGGACGCAGTCATCTCCTCTTCATTATGAGACTGCAGCTGAACCACCATCACCCCACTGTCAAACACTCGCAACCTGAGAGAAAAAGAAAAACAGTATTGTACAAATTTCCACTGGAAACTACAATTACAACCACAGCGAAAAAATGTAGGCTTGAAACAGTATCTAGCAAATACACAGAGTCTCCAGCTGAGAGTTACTTAAGCTGGGTTGGTGGTATTGTTGGGATCGGGATGGCAAATGGATGTTTTCTTTAGAACGATGGAAAGCGAAGAGAGCAGGCATGGGCTCTTGAAAACAGGAAATCAGGCAGGAAGTGGCTGACTGAGTCCTTCTTTGGCGTTCGTCCCCCTCCCCAAATACAGGCTCAGTCATTTTCTCCAATACGCATTCATATGATTTTGTGAAGACACACATCCTCTCACCTCAGAGGGAATTTCATAGATTCAAACATCTTGCAGGCATTCAACAAGTCCTCTGGAGAGAGAAGCTAGAAAAAAAAAGTGAAAAGGGTCACAATTCACTGCACAAGTTATGCCACACCACCCACCACCCCACCACTCACCACCCCACCACCCCTCCACCCATGCTTTTTACTTAGCAGTCAATAACAGCTTTTATATGGTTTGATTTTATCCTGATTTTAGATCTGTAGTCCCTCCAGAAGAAATGGCAGTACCTTGAAACACTGGGGGCTTAGCCTGCAAGTCACTTTTGACACTAGTATTTTATGGACCCTTGGGGTGGGAGGGTTGGGTGGAGATAAATAAGTATAGAAAACATTTTGTTCACAGGAGGGTAGAGACATAAAACTTTTGCATTAGTTAGTGAGCATCATAACAATCAGAATGATACAAGAATAGATCCTGGTCTAATATGATATCCAGAGCTATTTATAAAACATTTGGGTCTATAGCCTGATGCCTTGAGTCTAACTAAGCTACATACATGTAAACATGATTTTTATTGTCAGTCAACCTAAGATCAGCCAGATCAAAACATAGATTAAACTGTCCAGACTATTCAAGATAGATTTGAACATGTGAATACTCCAACATGCTTCTGCCATATTTCATGTTTTACGAGATAACACCAAAGATCTAGGTAAGTATATACGATAAAAGAAAACAATGCATGCCATGTTTAGCCAGTGAAACAAAAAGGGTTACACAAGTCTTAAATCCTCAACTTTACCCCTCCATCATCTGGTAAGCCAATAACAGCAAACTGAAAAGCAAGTCTCAGAAGGTGGAGGATCAGACCCAAAACCATGCTTTTTTTTCTTAAAGTCTGCTCATGAGACAGTGTGTGTTTAGACAAAAATCAGTCCAACAGGCTAACAATAACAAAAATGGTCACAAGTTCACTATGATCTGAACAGGGGTGGGGGGGTGTATAACTCTCATGTATAACTCTTGCTCTTAGGTTATACATGTGTATGTGTGTGTACATCTATATATATATATATTTTACTCAAACCAAAAATGTTCACAAGAGGTGTATAAAAGGCTAGTCCATTTACACACACACACACACACACACACACACACACACACACACACACACACACACACACACACACACACACACAC
>JBBPCW010000034.1:4961375-4972248 GCA_037974425.1 Phenacogrammus interruptus
CACACACACACACACACACACACACACACACACACACACACACACACACACACACACACACACACACTTTCACCTGTGAAAGGTTCAAGTGTGATCGCAAGCCAGAGTCAAAGCCCAGGTAAAGCTGATCTGGCAGTTTAAGGGCTGCGTGTGTAAATGATCTCCTGATTAATCTCCTGATAATGTCCTGAGTTTGTGACTTCTATTCAAAAGCTGTTGTATATGAGAGTATGTTGCTGGTATATTTGCACACAAGCCACTACACTGGACTCTCATGTGTCCCTCCATACAGTCTAAGTGCACCAAAAATATCTTCAAACCAAGATGGCCGACGGACAGACACCTCGGGAATATTTTGCCAGTCCTTAGAAGACCCATGAAGGTAAAAAAAATAAATAAACAGTAACATCGATTAACTAATGACTCATATAATTGTTAAAAAATTGCAGTATTGGTTTTTGTATCAACATCAGTAGCTATTTTAGCATTAAATTCACATAAGCATGTTGTTAGACGACAACTTACATTTTTTTGTAACAATCTTTGTGTAGATTAGATCAATTTTGAGTAACAGTATATTTTGTAGGGCTCAAGTGCAGTACTCAACTCTACGCACTTTTAGTGCACGATTTTTAGTGCGTAGTGCGTTCACACTGAAAACCAAGCTAAATTCAGTGCACTGAAAGTACCCGGATGGTGCACTGAAATCGGCCAGAAAACGCAGTGCAGAACGATGCACACTATTCGCACTAAACGGGCGCCATTTTGACCACGTAGCGGAGGGGGTGGGACTTCCAACGTGTTTTCGAGTTGGATAATGTCGGCAAACAGTGAAATACAAGACCGAGCGGAGGCAGCTGGTTAGTATAAATGTGAGTAACGTTAATAAAATTATTTTACTGACCAACACTGCAGTAAAACAGGCAGATATTTTGGCGACTGAAGAATTGCCAGCAAATGTAGGTCCGTCATTTCCACTTAAGTGCAAAACTTTTCCCTACAGAAGGCAGTGCACAGTGCGCACTACGCACTAAATCTCAGTGCACTGACCGTAGTGCGTAGTTTCGGACACACCATACATGTCATCTCAACTGCAAAAAGGAAAATAAAATCTGTCCATGGCAAAAGAATTAATATGGTTACGTCATACCTCAGATATCCAAGATCAAGAATGTACTGGTCATCAGAGGAAGGACTTTGTCTTGATTTGATAGCAAATGCAATGTCAGTGAACAGATTTGAGCAGATTTGGAGGTTCATTCACTTGGATGACAATTACTCACAGGGCCCAGGAAATGCTGATAAGCTTTACAAAAGCAGACCTGTGTTTGATGCACTTGAGAAAATCTCTTCCATTCAGCAATTGATCCTGAAGAATTTCAGTTGATGGATGAGCAGTTCATTCCTATCAAAGGCCGCATGTCTCTCAAGCAATACATCCCCAAAAGAACTAAACCCTGGGGTCTGAAAGTGAGGGTGAGAGCAGGGAATTCTGGTTACATGTACAGATTCTAAGTGTATCAGGGTTCATGTAGGGTCAGATCAGTCAGTTGGGAATGGCTGCGGATGTAGTAATGACATACAGGCACTGCAACAGAGCGTCTATGGCACTGGAACATGTAGAATTAAGAGGCTCCAGGGAGCACAACTGAAACTGAAGAGTGAAAAGCAACTCAAAACAGAAGGAAGAGGAACTTGCTCTGTAGTCAGCAATGCTGGAAACATCACTGTTGCACGCTGGTTGGATAGTTCAGTGATCCACATGGTCTCTTTCTGTGTTGGCCAATCCCCAACAGATTTGGCCAAGAGATGGAGTAAGAAAGACAAAATGTTTCGCAACATCCAAAGGCCATTTTCTGTGAAGCTGTACAATCAGGGAGGAGTAGATCTTATAGATCAGTGTATCGCAATGTATCCCCACAGACAGAACAATGAACAGTGGTATGTTTGAGTGTTCTTTCATTCACCACAGTGAATGCCTGGCAACTCTATAGAATGTCTGAACTGGAAAAGAAAGATCTTCTGCATTTAAAGGCATCTCTAACCTGTGGGCTAATAAATGTAGGTTCCATCCAGACAAACACAAGAGGAAGAGATCAGGTTTGGCCCTGGAAACCACTGGCCTAAACTTACAGAAGCCAAAAATGCAAACAGATGCCATGATGCTGCATGCACACGAAAGACCAAGTACATTGGCATGCACTGTGTTTGTGCTTTGTGCCCTGGATGCTTTGCCAATTCATATAGAAGAAATACCTCTTTTAGAAGAAATGTTATTTGAAAAAAATGTACAGAAGAGCTGAATGAGGGAGGAACGAGACACAAGCACGAAGAGGCTGAAGAGTCACGAACAAGGTTCAGCATTTTTTTGCTGGACAGAAAATGTTCAAATGTGTAATTGCATTAAAAACAATCTTGTTCATGTTTTATAGTTTTCACAAAATTTACATTATTATTCATTTGTTTATAAAATACAATGTGGATGTTGTTAACCTGAGTGGACAGATAAAAAATCAAGTTCAAAAATGTTTTTTTCACGCCTAAAGATGAATAAAAACACTTGTCATAATTCATGCAAGGGTTAAGGGTTGCATGTGTAAATAAACAAAAAGCCCAAACATTACTCTCCTGATAAAGTTATGAGTGTGAAAAGAGTCGATTTGAAATGTCCAGTCATTCCTCTATAAAATTTACACTACAGTCTCACCCTTCTGTGTTACAGATTCTACAAATGTTACAAATTTGATAAAATATTACATTTAATACGAACATGTTATGAAAATACATTGAGCATTTTAGTAACTGTTTGAGAGTGAAAGTGATGAAGGCTACCTGGATAGGGCGAGATTCCGGTCTATGCGAGCCTTTAGATCCTCATTCTGCTGCTGCAGCACCTGCACCTTCTCCTCCAGGTACACATTCTTTTGGGCCTGCTCAAAAAATGAAGTGACCACAGGGTTCCCCATTAAATTCTTATACACTTTACACACCTCCCCGCTCAGCAAAATACAGGCAGTCTATGCTTTCTCTAAGAACACAGCACAACACTCTAAACCTCTGTATTTATATCCTCAGTGTGCATATTCTGTTTAAATAAAAAGGATTTCAGCAAGGCCTCTTTTCCAAAAAGCTAAAACTTACCACTCTCTCCAGATGGCAGATTTTTCTCTCTTGGTCATGAATCTGCTGGTTCTTCATTTCCAGTACCTCCTTTAGGCTCTTCAGGTCTTGCTCAATGTGCTGGTATGGAGCTAGAGCGTCCTGCACAGTACACACATGCCCACACATTCCAAACCACACTTTCTTGAAGATTTTACATGTGTGTTTACAGATGCGGTGTGTGAGAGTGTGTGGATGCAAGGTCATGTACCACTATCTGCTCATCAGTGCTCCTCCTCAGTGCTTCCTCGAAGCGCTTGGCTTTGTCTCTCAGGGTTCGGTTCTGGAACGTCAGTGTGTCCACCTGATCCTGAAACACACACTTCACTTTATACCCCTTTAAACTTTATACTGCAATATTAGTGCTCTGACAAACTAAAAACATGTTCTATAAAACCTGTTCCGAAAATAAGTTTCTATAAGCAACTAAATAATTGACTATTAATCAAATAAACTATAATGCATTCTGTAATTTTCATTACACCCTCTACACTCCTATTCAAACTGACCTCACCCCAACTCAATTAAAAATGTGTGATTTTTCTGGAGTATGTCATCACCTGTCACTCCATTGTGTACCTGTGTGTTTGTGTGTGTGTGTGTGTGTGTGTGTGTGTGTGTGTGTGTGTGTGTGTGTGTGTGTATCAACAGTGTTTTGATATCCACAGACATATTTATTTATATATCCACTCTGTATATGTATATATACACACATATACTCATTGTGTACGAACATACATACTATGTATATATATTATGTATAATATAATATGCATATTTTACAATACAAATGTCCATATTTCATATTTCTAGATGGTATCGTGTACATTTTACACTGTACTGTTGGTGTTTTATTCTATTCTATTGGTTTTTTTTTTCTTTTTTGCTGTACTGACTAATAAAGGTTTATCTTAATCCAACTACCCACGGCATTCACTGAAAAGGCAACAAAACAATAGAAGCTTCATAGACAGTGCTGGGAGCTGTGCAAAGAGGGAGCCGCTTTTAGACTAGTCAACTAGTCAACCCTAAATACACTAGTCAGTGCTGTGGGCAGCAGTCAGCTAGTTGAGGCTAGTGATTGAAATACAGCAGCGGTAAAACCTACAGTGTGCAAGCAGGAGAAAAGAGCAGAAATCAGTTTTCCTGCTAAACTTAAAGTATTTCATTATAATGTAAATATCACAAACAAATAAAACAGTTTCACTGCAAGATGGGACCACAATTAAATATATTCTCAATGAGCAGATTTTTGATATCTAGGACAGGAAAGTGCCGTACAAACAGGATAGTGTGAGGGTCTGTAACTGAAGGTCGTACTGGTGTGTAGAAATTAACTGACAGCAACAAGCACTGGCTTGATAAACAACTGCCTGCCTGAGTCGAGTTCTCTGAGAGAGGTGAAGAAATTGAGAGGTATGGTTCTGAGAGCTGTGGATATTTCCATGTGCAGTTTACATCAGACGGTCTGGGTGGTCCTGTGGGAAGAGTGCCTAAGGCTAAAACTTACTGAAATATAACAGAAAATACACATCTCACTCTCTCAAACTGTAGACTCTGCTGTTAGTCGTAACTGCTATTAGCAAGCCCTACCAACACACTTTCCATGGATGTCCGTGTTGAGATCATTTTTTTAACCTTACCTGAAGGGAGAGTCTGTGCTTTTCAAAGTCGTCCTCTAGAGTCGCTTTCTGCTGCTCATGGGCTTTTCTCAGGTCTGAGGTCAGAAGACAAGCAACACATGATTACAGTGATGCCTTGCAGAACTACACTATGATTAACTATGATGGCAATCTATGCACACACACCTCTCATGGTCCTGGCATGTTCCTCCTGCAAGGTTGCCATGGTGATGTTATGCATCGTCCTCAGGTCTTCCAAGGCAGACTCATGTTGAGCTGTTAACTCCTCAATCTGCACATGGAAACGGATGTTCAGCTGCTAATTTTATGCTTTCTCTGTGTTAAACACTTGTAGTTGAAGCCTCTGTCTACTTAAACTCAGGACTTCCATGCTCCTTTATTGAAGCGTGGGAACGAGACAAATGCTTTACCTGGCGGGACGTTATTGAAAATGACATTTGCATGATTTTAAAATGTAAAAATGTGAAAAAATGTGCAAAAATAAGCACACCTGCTCCTGCTGCTGGGTTCGCAGTTCCTCCACCTGTGACTGGTGCTCAGCTCTAAGGTGGTCTGTATCAGAAGCATGGCGAGTCCTGAGCTCCTCCTCTAGGGCTTCCAGCTCGCAATCCTGCTGCTCCTGGAGCTCCCTAAGCTTCCGCTCAAAGCTCTTCTCCAGCTCAGCCTTCTCCTGCTGCAACTGTTTCCAGCGTGCGGCCGTGCAGTCTGAGATTCAGCACTCAGATCCATTAACATTTATGGCATTACAGATTTTTTTTCCTTTTTAAGCTCACACAAAGGAATGGAAAACTTAATCTAAATCTTAAGCAACACCCTAAAAAAGCTCTTACGGTTCAAGACTTTATAGAATATGAACAATCAACCATTTAAATGCATTAATAGTCTGGTTAGACTTTTTTTGTTGTTGTTTGAAACACATGCTCTTAAATATAGTTCAATATAGCACCAAGAAAGGGTGTTGAAATTTTAAGTCAAGCTAATTAACCTTTCTTTTGTAAATATAGCACAAAAATTCTAAAGATAAATACATAACAGTCTCATTTCTAGAGCTCAAATGAGAAGAAATGCACAGAACTCACCCACTTGCTCGCGAATCCGACTGAGTTCCAGAGACAATTCTTTCTCCTTCTGCTCACCATTTTCACTCTGAAACAGAAACACACACAAATGTAGAAGTGTTCATACAGGACAACACCCCACACCAGTGTCCATCTGGCTATTACCATGGCAGTGTCCTCACATTGTGCACAACAAGAGCATGGGCTACAGTGGCACTGACCCATAGTCCAGAGAAAGCAATGAGGTTCACTGCCTAGTTCTCTTTTACTGAGTGACTAAATGAGGCAAATAGTGAAGAAGTGAGAGAGAAAAGAAAAGAGTGATGGGTAGATAAGAAGACAAAAAGGCAGCAAACAGATCCTCCCCCAAGCAGCGGCTGATCCATACTGATGCATATGGCTTGTAGATTAAATGCTGTCACGTCTTTATTAATAGAAGAGCAGGACTTCTTACATATTTTTACAGTGTCAGTCAAGTGATTCTCTCACAAACACAGATAAGGCACATTTGACTGTATTCAAAATAAATGGTACATTTTCAATGTGCCTACAGCAACTGGGTAAACAGGGTTTTCCAGCAGAACCACCTCCAACATTTTTGTCACTGGAAGTCATTCTTTATGCTGAGCTTTATGTTCCGAAGGCAAATACCAGACCATTAGAAACAACAGAAATCTATGAATATAAATAGAGAAGCATACATGGCAAAGCAAGGCAAGACCAAAGAAATGTATTTATTTATTTATAGTTTTTTTTCACCATCTGAATAATCTGCGCATGTTGATTTCTCCGCCCTGCAGAATGTGTCTTTGGCATATTTTCTCACTTTTTCCAGACCATAAGCCAGATTGGACCAAACCGTATACAGGAAGATCTTGTTTTTTATTGGTAATAATATAATAGTTGGCACAATGGTAATATAGTACAACAAATATAGATTAATTTGTTCTCATTTTCAATTAATCTTTGCTAATTGATTTATGTAAATGCTTTTATAACAGTACCTTTATTGTAGCAACTAAAATATTTATAAACAAGAAAGAAAAAGTACATTTTAACCTGCACTTCTGCTTGTGAACACCAGAGAGCACTGTGGATTTATAAGCTAGTGCTGTTGCAGCTAGACCATGTGCAACATCGCTTTTTTTTTTTATATACATGAACCCAGACATCATCAGTACAAGTACATACTTACAAAAAAAGGTCATTTTAGCAGATAGGACTTGAGAATCTGAGTTAAGCAGGTTGTTTTGAGCATTAAAAAAACTCTTTCAGCCTAGGGATGCTTTGAAAGGAGATCTACTGCCTTGCCTCTCTCTGGTTTTATGTGAGAAAACTTATTTCGACAACCAGCAGTCTGCGTGTTCTGTTCTAACTCTGGGACGTGCCCTTGGATGTGCTGAATAGCTGGTAGAGGGGGTGGAACGTTAAGATGTGTTGTAGCACACTGAGAGTAGCTCTGTGTGCACTGGTAGTACCTTCAGGCAAAAGTGTTGGGTGCAGACAGCAAAAGCGTCCAGGCCCAGCGCGCTCCTCCTCAGCTCGGCCCGCAGAGCCTGCAGCTGCCCGGCCTGCTCCTTGCAGTGAGCCTGTAGACGCAGCACCTCCTCGTCTCGCTTTTCCTGCTCCTCTCGCTCTTTCTCCTTCCTCTGAGCCTCTTCTTTCCTCTTCTCCAAGCTCGGGGAAATGCTGCGTCCCAAAACTGGCACGCCTGCTCCCCCGGGGACCCGAGCTGCTGCAGCTGCTGCCCTCTGTCTCTGCAGGACTGGAGACAAGAGCGCAGCATCATTAAACGGCCTATACCATGGACAACAAATTTGGCTTCTTGAGAGGGGGGTTCTATGTAAACATTATAACTAAGCTGCAAAATGTGTGTGACATCACAGCAATGTACACATGTGACTGTCTATTCACCCTACAGCTGTTTTATCACACCCATTCACACTGAAGCGATAAGAAGTGTTGTTACAGCACAAGGATCTGAGCTACATATCCACATCAGGCCTGTATGGGGTGAGGGAACCTCTACAGGTGCCTATAGAGTTAAAGGCAGAGAAACACCCTGAACTGGTTGTCAGTCCATCACAGGGCAACAAGAAATCATTTACATACATCAGTATTAATTGCACATGATTAATTAATACCAATCTGGTTATTTTCCCTTTGATTCAAAGGGAAAATAACACGACTGTAATGTAAAAATGAACTGTGACTGTTTGTTTGTTACATAAACTCATACACACAATGTAAGTGCATGCCAGAGGGAAAGAATACAACAAAAATGTAGAATATAGGCCATTTAAAGCCATTTAAACCACATGAGTTTAGATCAACACTTCATTTTCTAATTGGATGGCATGAAAGGATGACCTCTTGATTTCATGAGTGTACAAATGAACCTCAGAGGGAAGAAATGCATGTATATGTTAATGACACACAACAGCAGCTAATCACTCATAATGATGCCTGTTAACTCAAGGTACTTAGAATCAAGCATGCCGGCAAATTGTTTGTTAAAGAAAGGCCGCAAATAAGCCACTTAGAGATTGTTCTGGAGATAAAGCTCATTAGCGACACAGCCAGGGACTTGGCAGATGTTGAAGTTACCCCTTGCGTGTCACAGCAAAAGGCAGTCAGGTCGTACTTCAGCAGAGAGTATGCCCTGTACAAGCAGGCAAACGTGTGTCAGGGTCCCATTGATCGCCGTTGCCACAGCATTACAGGAACACCATGGTTTTAAAATGTGCAACTTTTGTATACGACTTTAAACCCTTATAATTGAAAAATGAGGAAACCATTTCCATGATATGGGCCCTTTAAAAAGTTATTTGTTGAACTGTGATCATTTGCATCTTTTTCTTTTCTGTGGACAGATGTTACATTTGATACAGATAATTAAACCCTTTTTAGAGTGACTCTACAAACATTGCAGCAGCCCAGTCTGGATCATTTATTTCAAGCGTTTCAACAAATGGCTGGTGTACCTCCAGGTATTTCATCTCAAAAAATCAGGAGCACACCTGATTCCCCTCTGTCCTAAAAGAGCAGATCAGATGTGACTCCTATATTTACATACTCTGGATTCTAAGGCCTATGCAAGTTATTTAAAGCCATATTTCTCAGTGGGTGATAATGTGTTTTTCTGTTAAAAAAGCAGTAAACATATCAATACTTGTTTTGTTTGTAAAAAAAAAAAGTAGTTTTTGTTTGAAATAGTAAAATTTCACCAGCAGCTCCTGATTTAATTTAATGTAGGGCTGATCGAGTCAAACCAGGTTTCTGATGGAAACTACAAGCAATGCTGGACTTCCACAAGAACCCACTGATATACTGTACATAAAATCACCATTTACTGTGTAATGATATTTTTATTTAGTCTTTTTGTATATTTAGTAATATTAATGTGAAAAAAACAAGACTTTTATACAGCACTGTATATTTCAGTTTCTTTTTATGTTTATGTTTTTTATGTCTGTAAAACCTGCCCTGCTAGGAGAGGTTGCATTTGTGGGTGGAGATGGATGGGCCAGGTGGCTGTGACAGGCACCCCTGGGTTTAACATTCTGAACTCCACTCACGAGCCAGCTTGCTGGCAGGCAACCACAAACCTCTGTATGGCAATGACTTTACTTTAGCACTCGTTCACTTAACAGTTATAACAAGCACTGACTGCCAATTTCATAAATCTATTAGTGTCAGACTGATCGATAAACACACGTCCATCTTAGACTAACACACGTAACTATAAAAAGAATAAATCACAGTGACTTAAAGCCAAGGGCTGCCAGAGGCTGGCGTATTTCATCTGTAATGCATGAGTGTCATATATGTACATACACAGTACATACACAGGTGCACCAGAGTAGTTTGCCCGGCAGTCCTGGAGTCATCTCTATGACAACAGAGGGAAAAAAGGAAGAGTTTATGCTGTCTGAAGCAATAATGCAGGTCTAATGGAAGGGCAGTTCTTTCTCGCTACCCAACAGTGGCAATGTTGTGACAGATAAAAGCTTATACAGATGCTTGAATTTGCTCTTAGAAGGAAGAGGGAGAGAGACAGAGACAGAGACAGAGAGAGACAGACAAAGACAGAGAGAGAGAGACAGACAGAGACAGAGAGAGAGAGAGAGAGAAAGAGAAAGGCAGAGAGAGAGAGAGAGAGAGAGAGAGAGAGAGAGAGAGAGAGATGCTTCTCATCAGTTCATGTACAGGTCAGGTGCATGAACACAGTTCATCTGCAGGTCAGGTGGATGAACACAGTCCCAGATGCTTATTCTGCAAGCTGTGTTCTTATTAAAATCAACTGGAATCGTTCTATACAAAACCCAATTAACTGTCATTTATAATGTAATGTATTGTAATATATTTTGTAATGTCTCATAAATGGTACTGTTAATTAACAGCTCTGTTTTTGTAGAAATGGTATGATTGATATGTAGACTGATGCTGGAGGAAGGGTGTTGGTTCAGGGAACTGTGGGTAGAATCCCGAGATCCATTTAGATCAACTTGACAGCTGACTTGAACTCCTGTGTGGCTAAACTGTGTGAACAGAATGACAAGAAAGCTCCTCCGCCGCCACCACACCTCATTTTCTCTTCTTCTCTCTGTGTCATTGTCTGTCTGTCTTTCTGTCTGAGGCCTAGGATATACACTGAGCTCTAAATCTGTAAAGGAAGTTGCAAAGATGTTATTCACAGTCTGTTTGAGCCCCTAAATGTGAGGAAGGCTGGAAGACTGAGACACACGTTTGACCTTGGTTCTCACCTGGTGACTGGGGTTTGGGTGAAACAACCGCTAGCCGTTTCGGGGATGACAGTGCGGAACGAGAGCCGTCTGGTGTCTTCTGGAACTCCTTGCGAGAGCCTGGTGAACATGAATAGAAATACAGGAATACATGAATGTGCAGGTCATGAATTTTACTGCCAGATTCCGATTTACCCTTACGAAAATTAACCATGGTTTACTATGATTAAATAACCATGGTTTTCATGGTTTTTTGGGTAACTATGAA
>JBBPCW010000034.1:4972348-4984146 GCA_037974425.1 Phenacogrammus interruptus
TGACTGATTATGTCATACGTGCTGAAACCTCAATCACTGCATTGAGAAATGCTGGAGAGATTTTGAGTGATGGACTAATAGTTTGACAAAGGGGGCACCAGCGGCCAATTAATACTCTTAATTTCAGAAGAAACATTGAATGAGCAAGTCTGTATAAACTTTTAAACATATAGTATACATCAGTTCAACATATTAGAAAGTACGTTTCAAGAGAAAAAAAGATATCAGATCAAGATTCCTGTAGCAAAAAGGAGTTATGTGTCATCTATAATCTTTAATAACAGAACAAGGGACTGGTTAGGAGTTCTAAGCATGGAATTCCATGTTTCAATCTCATATGATGACTCAATTCTTTTGCCATCTCCCAAAGGAGACAGGTAAGCCAGGGCACAGCTAAGAATAGCAGTGGAGGAACTTACAGCGGGTTAAATACAGCAGGAGAAGAGGAAGAGACCCAGACACCAGCATGCTGGAGGAAAACGGAGAGAAAATGGAATGATCAAGTGAATGTTCTCAGTGCAGCAGCCTGGATAGAGGATATGAGTCAGCAGCAGCTACTGTGCATGCTGCCCACGATGTCTGGAGCCTTATATACTAATGAGAGAGAGGGAGAGTGAGAGACTATTACAGTATATTACGTTCAGTGAGTTTATTTAACCGGCAGCTCACTGAAAGTGATAGCTCTGTGAAAAATCCAGTTCACACAGTTTTCTCATTACTCCACACATCAGTCAAGACATGTTTAAAGTTTACTTTGCATTGGATCTACAAGGCAAACGTAGCACATCACACACTTGCTTCAAACCGTGCTGCATTATTACGTAACCTCAAAAAGACCTTATGACACTTTTAGAAAAAAAGTCCCAACTTTGTAGCTAAGCTAAAAAGTCATGAGTTTTACTGTCATAACTTTTAAAATATAACAGTATGGCAGTGCCAGAAACCGAGGAAGCAAATAAGAAGCACAAAACATGTTTTGGCTGATAAAATGTGACCTGACCTGGCATAATGAGTCACAGTGAACCAACATTCGTAACTGGTATCACTGAAAGGCTGAGACAATAAGCTTTAAAATGATATAATGGACAAAGCTGTATCTTAAACGGTTGTCAAGTTAAAATTGTTTCAGTTATGGTCTTGCAGCACCATTTTCCAACTGAAAAACGGAGAAAATCGCATTTAAAATTTGTCAGTTTTTTGTTGATATCTTTAACAACAAAATTTTACTACAGGCATTTAAGTACTTAGAGGCTTCAATTATTTCAAAAATATTTATTAAATACTTATCCAATAATTTAATTTTTTTTGTAAGATTTGAGAGCTGCAACTCAACTTAAATAGCCAATTAAGTACATTTTCACAACTATTTCCTTGATGAAACTTTGGGAGATTAATTTTGAGGACCTTTTCTTTCATATAAGACCAAAAAAGAAAAATCGATATTTTTCATGTTTTTCAACATAATCGTAAGTCTGCATTCTAAAAAAATCGAACGCAGACTTCCGACTCATGACGGCAGATTGGGTCACAAATTAAGACTGATTTAATGTTGCTGATGAGGTGCATGTCCAGCTAAAATGTTTGTTATTGGTTGTAGGAATCTGAACCCCTCCCTCATTGAACTCTGTTTTGTACTAACATTGTGGTTAGTTGTAAGCAACACCTAATTGGTGCAGCTTGGACACATCATCAGTGATGAATACAGGGTCATTGGGTGTTTGGGGTCTCGGATCATTAGACACCCTCACCTGGGTGACCCAACCGGGTTGATCAGTCCCTGGCTTGTGTCCAAGCTGCACTCTACACCAAGAATCCCCTCGTCTTGATCCATAGCCACCTAGAAGCCTTTTCTTCTGCTTCACCTAAGTTTCTGGTGGCTTTCCTCTCTTGCAACCTTCTGATGCCTGAGTCTGAGTGTCCGGCCCTGGAAATCCCCTGCAGCCTTGATTGGCTCACAGCGAGCCCTCCAACCACTGCAGGCCTCTAACAGCTCAAGGTATTTGGCTTTCTTCTGCTAACAGGCTTCCATAATACGGTCTTCCTCTGGGACTGGAAGATTCAGCAGCACCTTGAACAGTCAGATGTTAAGCCCAAGTCTGGCTTGAGTGATGTGCTGGCAATGTGCTCTGGAAACTTCAGCTGCCTCCCAAGGTCCACCTTCAGCTGCCAGTCACAAGCTGTGGCTAACAGCCCCATTGAGGCCTTGCCTTGACTGAGGTTTCTCCCCTCCCCTGACGAAGGCGATGAACTGCCTTGCTGTGGGCTGATATTTCCTCTGCTGGATTCCTGTGCAGATGGTGTCAACCACTACATTCAGCACCTGGTCATGATGGCATCTGAATCTTCCTTCTCCCCGGGTATTTGGGCATTGCCCAAAAACCCGCAGAGAAGGAAGATTCAGATGCCATCATGAACAGGTGCTGAATGTGTTCCAGAGAACCTTTTGGAGAAAAGGACCCAGAAAAGACCCTCAGCCATCCACACTGGGAATGAAACTCTGATCTTGAGCATTGAAGAACTGCACCATGATGCTCCAACCCCACTAAATGTACTGATATAATTAAATTACCAAATTCTATGTATTTGAGTTTAATATTTTATTACCAAATCAAACACCAATAACTATTTATTTAATCAGAATACTTTCCCAAGCAAGAGTGAAGGGCACCTGGTGATCAATAAAGTCTCAAACAAAACAAAAAAATCATAGCAAACATGTTTAACATGAAAACTAGGACTGTAACTTACAGATTTTTTTCTTTTTTACTATGTTGTAAATTTTGCTCTTCACTGTTGAGTGATGATGGTGTGTTTTCTTGACGGAACAGCTTGGGATTTCAAAATAAATACGCATGAAATGAGCCAAACTGAGAACAGTAGATGACTGATGTAGCTGATATCAGGCAATGCTAATAATTTAGCATTTATCAAGCAATGCTAATAGTAAGGATGTGTAGTTTGAACGGGAAATTACCTTGTAAGACAAATAAAGGAATGCTAAGTGGGCACAGTGTTCCTTGAATACCTGATATCTCTAAAATATTTAAAGACATTTTTAAATGTATCTACACACAACACGTTTGTGTGTTTCTATTTACATTCGGCTATGGTTAGAATAGTCTGGCCGAAATGGTTTTTCTTGTCTTAATTAAAACATTTGACTTTAAAAAAGACAAATAATCTTAAAGTGATGCAAAGTATCTGGACTCTGTTACTTAGCTTTAATATAGTGATGCTTTGGATTAGGTTACAAATGACATTTTTTAACAGGTAATCCGTTATACACATAAATATGTATTAGATAAACTGAAAGTAAGCCTGGACATGACACTGCTATCACCACCAATGAAAGTATTTATTCCCACAGATTTAAAGCTCTGATTTAATAGAGTGAAGCTGGCCCACGCTAATGCAGTGAACACAATCAACTGAGTGAATGTGTGTATGTAACGCAGGAAGAACCATCTGTTCTCACCACTGAGGATGACTCACAGGACGATGTGAGTGATGGCATCTGCGCTCTCTCACTGCACCCTGTGCACACACTCTTCACTCTGTTAACACACACTCCAACACAGGCTCTCCCCTCGCAATAGATTTTTCTCTTCACTTTTCACTTCCTGCCAGCTTTCAGCTCTCTCCCTCTCATTTATACCACTTTTTCTTTTTTTTTATTTTATAAATTTCTCCCTTTTTCTAGTTTCTTCCTCTTCTTGTTAAGCGTAACTGAATGTGCACTGGTAATAGTACAAGTACACCAATCAGATGAGTAGCGTGCTAATTGCTATGTTAGCTTTGGGGCTAAACGCAGCTGCAAAAAGGTTCAGCCATAGTGATTATGCACATGTTTTTGCAGATCAGTTTAATAACACATAATTCTAATGTGTTTTGTGACTGTGGAATTATCCAAAGTGACTTAAATTGGAAATATAATTTAACTTTAGATGTTTTACCAAATATTAGCAAGAGACTAATATTCATGTTCCGATCCAGAAAAGGAATCAAACCTGCAGTCTTTCTTATGGTGTTACCCACCATGCTATTTATTTCAGTGAGGAATTCGCTCATGAAGGAATCTTGCAGAGATTTGAGAACTCCTGATCAAATTACAAATAATATTTTACGTGTACTGGATATTTACCATCCTGCAGAGAATAGTAACAACCATAATACAACAAGGGCATCTAAAAATCACAGCCTAATGAGTTGGAATTCTCCAGGGTGGGAGGTCTCTGGGACCAAGACTGGATACCTCAAGACAAGAAAATCAATAAAAGATGTAATTTGTGCATGGGTGCCCAAACTTTTGCTTAAACTGTACTATATATTCTATATAATGGTAAATAAAACTTCAGCTGCTGATATATTATGCATCCCTAATAGTCTAATAGCCCTCTCTCCATAGAACACCTTAATGTATGACTGCCACAGAGTCTGTTGGGGTTGAGGGCTAACAGATAATCAATATCTTTATAGAATGACTGAGCCAGACATACAGATACATGTTGGTGGAATGGTCTACCCCCAAAACAGACACACACACACACACAAACACACACACACACACGTAGAAATCAATCAAGGCTGCGCCACCTTGACTCAAGGTCACTTCCTCCCTTGTGTCATCTGTGTGTGTGTGTGTGTGTGTGTGTGTGTGTGTGTGTGTGTGTGTGTGTGTGTGTGCGCACATACATGAGAGATCCGAGATCTCTTTTTTATGCCTGTGTACATTTTTCTGATTCATTGCAATAATATTAATAACAAGCCATTTAAGAAAATGTGTCTGTGGCTTCTCTGCTTGTTCTGTTGAACAGATCATCTACATGCACTGAATCAGAAAACTGAAGAAACACATTCACAAGCACTTCAGCGATCTGGTAAATTAGAAAACTCGAGTCTGCATGAGTCCAGCAGTAATCAAGAGTTCTTTCTAAATAAACAACATGCACCTTTACTTTAAGAACTCATCTATAACGCACCAAAGCCTGTGTTGATAAATTCGAATTACTTGCCACTGTTTTCTTATAGCAGATATTACTGGGGAATATTTACTGGAATGAAGTCACATTTCTTGCAAGCTGTATAAAAATATCAGGAAAGAACATCAACACTGTGAGAATTAACGTTCAGTTACTGATAAATTTGGAAACATCACATTAGTATGAACTAAAGCAAAATCACAAACCGCAAGTATGAACTTCAGGACAGTATGCAGGAGTATAGCTGCACTGAAAATCTACTGATAACTACTAGGCTGGATAATATCTGGCTTTAATCTAATCAAAGAAGGCAAAATAGGCTGTTTGCATGATCACTTAAATGCTGAAATGTGATTGTAATTCTATTATTGCTGCATATAAACACAACATTCAATTTAACAATTATACTGGGGGGCCAGATAAAAACATCACTTCTCTGAGGTAAAAATCATAAAACAAAAAAATCCACTTTACTTACTAGAGCTGTAAAATGTAACTGCACTGACTAAAATGACAGAATATTGAATAAAGTTTTGAAATATCCAATTTCAACTGCATTCATTCTGAAAAGAAAAAACTGTGCTCTGACCCCAAAACAAAAAAATCGTTTTTAAACACAAAATTCCCCCCAAAAATAATAATACAAAATTCCATAGAAGCATTCAGCATCCAGCTGCTCACCTCAAGCCATTTGTTTTGTTGCGTGATGCATATTAGGTGTGTACTGAGGGATGATCTATGGCAACGCATGTTTATGTCAGTATGTGTGTTTTTGGTACATACAAAGAGAACAAGCTTTCCGTAACACAACAAAGTCAGCAGTGCTGAGCTGAACAAGCTTACGCTGTATTCCCTTGACAAGCTCTAGAGTGAAAGCATGAACCAATCAGGCTTGCATACTCACTGAAAGCTCGAAACTCAAAGAGCAAACACTCAGCACCTCACTTAAAGCCTGAGAGAGAGGGGCCTTTCGGGGGGGATGCAAATGTCTTCATGCATGAATAGAGAATATGAGATGATAGCAGTAGCCTGAGAGGTTTATGAACAGTCAAGTGCCAGAACATAATTACCCCCTTTCTGCTCTTCCTAAACAATCTTGTACCCCACCCCACCACCACACACACACACACACACACACACACACACACACATAACGAGTGTGTCTCCCTTCAGTGTATAAAAGGCACTCTAGCAGGACTGTTCGTTAAGGTCAAACGATGCTGGAGCCTTTCAACATCTCACAGCAAGAGGCCAAGCCCAGCTTCAAACAGAAGGCTGCCTTTTCAAGAGCAGCTAAATAAGGCCTCCATTAAACATGCACTCTCTCACTGTACTGAGACCTGCTGGCTCTCTCCACTGAGAGGAAGAGCCAGAAAGAGAGACACAAATAAGACGATAGCTTTCAGCAGTGATGCAAAAAATAGCATGTACGAAAGAACAATGACGCAAGTTTAAATGCGGCCCTCTCTATCATTTTTACGTTCCAAGACTTTAGGCTAGATTTAAAGGAGACTAGATTGGGGTTTAATGGGTTCAGATTAAATGAAGTCTTACCTTTCATAGGGTGTCAATATTACTGTGAATTTAAAATAATGGATTTAGAGGCTTTAGTCGTATGACGTGGTTAATATTATGGAGGATAATGAGCTGCATATTACCCCCCCACCCCCCTTTCCCTCTATTCTTTTTCTTCATTTCTCTTTGATCTCATGGCATTTTTAAGAAGTTTTTTCTCAATATTTGCTGCAATATTTTTTGGGGATGGGCAATATAACTGATGACTGTGTTTGATAAGATTCAGAACTTGCAGTGAATGTAGCCTAATTAGATCCTTATATAAACAAAGGAGTAACAAGTTAGAATTTATGAAAATTACAATTTATACTGAAATTATGTCATAAAACTACTTGTCAACAAACAAAGCACCATGCATGTACTGTTAAATATTCAGGACAGCAAAGTAAAATAAATTGCTTTTAAACTTTTGGTAGAACATCCAATAGAACCACCAGAGCTGTGCAGGGCACCACCTACCCCTTATGTCAAAAGATCTAACCTGTCGGTTACTGAAACCAACCATAGCAACCTGGTCGACTAAATAAAATCTGCCCCTCCCTCTCAAATAGGTATATTCTCTTAAAATAACCATTTGGAAGATACAAGGAAAAAACAATACATAATATGTACATCAGAGTGAATATAAGTGCATAATTTATTACTTAATTGCATGCCTCCTTCAACATTACTGAAAAAAAAATTACAGAAAGTATGGTTCAGTTCCCATCGTCCTCCTATATGTAACTTGGAGAAGTTCAGGTGTTATTTTCAGGACAATGTTCTCTTATGGATCTGTAACGGTGCTTGCAAATGCTGTTAAAGGGCAGTGTGTTTTATGAACCTGGTCCAGAGTACATAAAGTTTTCTCCTAACAGTGATGGTGTAGCCTTCCCATGTAGACAGAGTGCTGAAGTGAGCTTTTCCTAGAAGGCGGAAGGTGTTGTTTCCTATTGCAGAGCAGAACACTGGTTCAGCAAGAGGGAAATGAGAGACGAATATTGAGTCAGGCCTCCATCTGTCTATGACAGTTCAGACTGTAACGACAGCTTAATCAATCCAGCTGCCTGCACCATCACAATCCACACTCTCCCATTCAATCTCATTTAGCCAATTACAAGCCAGGCTTACTCCTATCAGCTTGGCCTCGGGAATCGATTCAGTCTCATTCAGTCTCAGAGACTGGAACTCCTTGGAGACTGCAGTGTCTGCAGAAAGCCTGGATCAATAGTCCGCCCCATTACAACATGCTACATTCCTTCATTACTTTAGGCTCCAGGAGCTCATGTAGATGTCCCAGCAAAGCCCCTGTTTGCTTAAAGGGACAGCTGTTCCTGAGCACTGGCATGTTCTCTATCAACACATAAATCACTTTATACAGTATACATACACACTCCATCACCCTATGAACTGACATTAATGCAGGCTGGCCTAACCCCGCAGGTGCCTATAGACTGACTGACAGAAAGGGCGGGTTCAGGCTAAAAATATTCTACTTCGAGTCAGGTTATATATTATGGCCACAACAACCCCTTAATAATTAAATGAGTAAATGTAAATGAAGTCACTCAGAGTGGGTTGGTGTGAAATGCTTAGTTCTAGAGAAACGTATAAGTCAGAATCGTTCCAGCAGTGGTGATACAAACCAGACGTCTGGGGTTTTGAATGTTCCTAAAAGTTGTCTCACGGAGAGCTGACACAGCTGTTGTGAATTAACAAAAACTCTGAGACATATTTTAAAAATGGCTATGGCTTATGTATTGTTGGGTTAGGTGTTGGCTAATTATTATTTGACAGTTGTTGTATAGATGCTCTGACTGCAGTATCTCAGTGGAAGCTGTTTTTCAGGTAAGAAATAGTTGTGGACTTCTTAAGCACTGATGTGCATCGCTCTGAATAAGAGCATCAGCCAAATGCCGTGAATGTAAATGTAAATGTAAAATGTAAAAACGCATGGAGAAGAGACACATGTAGTGTTGTTAGGCAAAAATCGTTTATCAGACCTACTACAAGTGGGTTCACTGATCATGTTGGAAAGTAAATAGGATGTTTAATTTGTGTTGTGGACGCCTAGATCCTACCGGCATCGTAAGAAATCCAAGTTGGCGTGTTTCTCCACAATAAATCATTTCATATCAAACCAGTAAATGTCACAATGGCAGAATTCTGCAGAAAATTGGAAGAATCTACAACATTTCCATTTCACTTCCATACATAGTAACAAGCCTTAATCAGTGCGTAATTATGGGCTATTTCTTTTGGTCAACTCATTTTGAAGGATTGCTTTGTTAAAATGGCAACATAGGAAATGCAATGCAGTATATAATGAAAAAAAAAGGATTACTTCTACATATTCTTGCATCATTTTATTATAAATGACTGTAAATGTGATCTCTAACTGCTCTAACACCATCCATTTATTGTACATTATATTATCCCCAATGTAATGTCTCTAACACTGAAAACTGCTTGCTGGATGCTATTGGACCCTGATTGACATTTCATTGTTCTTTCACTGCTGCAGTCTGCTAACATTGATAAAGCTATGGCGCTTTCCCACTCATTTCCGCCTTCCTCGCTAGAGGCCAATCAGTATTATTAGCATCTGGCATGAACATGCAATCAGGATGGTGATTATTTTGCCCTTTAGCGGGTCAGTGTTTACAGCTGAAGTTGGACGTGCCACAGACACACAGTGTTCCACTTATGCACAACCAATAAGCTACTGCGTCCTCACTATACAGCCATGTTGAGCGGATTAGACAGACATAACAGGCTTTATTTGGCTTTTGCGTAGTACACGTCATATCTACGAGGTATAGACAGTGATGCACGAGCTGGAATACTTTAGAAAGCTTTCTTTTGACCAATACTAAATGACTTAAGACTAAGAGCCACATACAATGAATGTCAGGTATAGTAACAGTGCAACTGTCTAAAAAAGTAGTACACACACACACACACACACACACACACACACAAGCACACACATTCACACATTCCTGTTTCTCTTCTTTCTCACTTTCATGTCCTCTCTCTTGCTGTGTGTGTGTGTGTTTACTGTGAGAGCTGAGGGATTCCTCGTCCTGAGAGACTTCTTACAGAGAGATGATGATGTAACTCTGTGCGTGACTCACTGCGTCTGGGTTCAGCTGTACGTCAGCTGTAACCAGGGGAAGACTAACTAACATTACTTATGTAGGTCGCATTAAAAACACATGCGGCTCAAACGGGAGACGCTTCCCATGCACACTCCAGTCCTGGCAGGGAAGGTCCACCATGAAGCTTCTGATGAGAGTCTACAGTCACTCTGGAATCCCACTGGAGTTACACACAACCATCTACTGTGTATGTAAGCTGTTTGGAGCACATTTTTAAATCACACAGCGACAATAACAGCAACATTTGTTGTCCTTATATTTTTCTCTCCCTTGGACCAAATCCCACCTGGATTACGAGAAAAACATTTTGACATTAGGAACTTTTATCTTTATAACATCAATGAAAATACTTCACAGAGTCAGAAATGAAAAGCCGTGTGTGTGTGTGTGTGTGTGTGTGGGGGGGGGGGGGTTGTTTTCAGCCCTCTGTGAGGACAAAATGTTTTCATGACAGTAAAACAAACATACAATGGTTGCAATATTTTGCTGCTCCTCTCAAAGCATTGTGTTGTTTTCACCACAAATGCAGCATTTTTGGTAAAACTAAGTACAGAAGGTTATTTTTTTTGTTACTGATAGGTTTATGTTTAGGTAATATAACTCAGATATAATATTGCATGAGTGATTTAAAAAGTCCTGATAAATAAAGTAAAAACAAAGTTTGTGCACGTGCATGTGTGTGTGTGTGTGTGTGTGTGTGTGTGTGTGTGTGTGTGTGTGTGCGCGTGTGCGTTTTGCAAGTGTGTGGGAGTCTCAGTAACTTACGGTACGCTGGCCTGCATGGATCACTGCGGGTGCTGTCAGTGGAATGATTACTGGAGACCGAGGACACGCTGGAGCTGCGGACGAAGCCGAAGGCGGCCAGGCGTGCGGGAGGCAGCCGGGAGTAGCCAGGGGGGCGCAGGCCTGATGATGCTGGCTTGGGCAGCAGAGACTTAACGGCCAAACCTGAAGGAGCTGCCTTCCTCTGGTCTAAAGGGAGGGAAATGGAGGGGTTGAAACAAACTAAGGCAGAGAATGTCCAGCAAAGTTCTTAAACACCTTTAGTTCAGAGCAGTAAACACCAGCCCTTCGCCTGAATAACCTGCAACACTGCAAAAGCAAAAGGTATCTTCAACATAAAATAAATTGCTTTTGATTTTCATTTACGTCTTTTAGCCAATAAGATTTATAAAACAGAAATGCATTAAGATTTATCATGCAAATAAGCTAAATCCGCAGGAACCTCTAGAATCACAAGCTCATCTTGTTTACTCTTCAATATTTCACTGTAAATTACAAATGACAGAGTGACAAGTGACTTACGCACACAGCTGGAACATTGCGCACATGTTTAATGGCCCTTCAGAGAAGCTACTGGAAATTATATTCCTTATTCTGAATCATTTTTTGGGCATGTCTAATTCTTTCCTACAGCTTCTACTTCTCCAGATCTCACAGTACCACTAACACTGCGTGTGTAAAGGCTGTAGCAAGTGCTTCCTCCAAGTCACAGGAGGCCAGCCACTAAATCTTTTTTGAATTGCCCCTTAAGCAACGACATTGGACAACATGCTGGGAGGAGAACACCATCAGCCAATTCTGCCATGTCTGCCAACAGACTGACACACTGGCCAGCACCACGTTGAGAAGGAGGACCATCCGACCCACCCAGAGAGGGCAAAGCAAACTGTGCTATTCTGCACATGATCACTGGAGGCCGAATTTGGAAAATTCCCAATGACAGAAACAACACATATGTCGCTCGGGAGCCCTGTAGATCAGAGGTCCTTAACCACCGGGCCGAGGACTGGTATCGGTCCGCGAGTCATTTGGTGCCGCACAGAAAGACAGAATAAAAAATATTTTATTGATTACACAGGTCAACAAAAAATGTCTTCTTTGTAACCATCAGAAACCACAACACACTTTTCTAAACCAGTTTTTCATGCTGATTTCAGATCTGCTTTTTGAATTATGAGTAATATTAGATTGGCAATAGACTTGCATGCGGTTTTTAAGAAACCACAGGCACCAATCAAGAACGGTTTTCAGTGTGAAGTCAGACAGGCCACACTGTGGCATAGATATAATGATCAGTGTCAGTCAGCTCCCACTGTTTCTT
>JBBPCW010000034.1:4994918-5006880 GCA_037974425.1 Phenacogrammus interruptus
TTTTTCTTTCTCTCTCTCTCTCTCTCTCTCTCTCTCTCTCTCTCTCTCTCTCTCTCTCTCTCTCTCTCTCTCATTCTTTCTCATAATGACTTCTGAACTATAGTTTTGGCATACAAACCCACACAAATGTCCTAGAGAAACAAAATAGAAGGAAAACAAACACCTACAGCCAATCTACAAACACCTCAGCCAATCAGTCTTTAATGGTTAAAGACTGGACAAGAAATACTTTTTGTTGGATTTCATGAATATTTTTATTTAACCCAAACGGATGGAGCTCTGACTGATCACCGCGTGAAAGCTCTGGTAGTGTCTTATGTTGTTGTATCCCAGGCAGCCGCTCTTATTTTCCACCTTGTTGATTTTTTTCATGACTCTTTTCTGCTCCACCTGCCTGCACACCTGCCCTCCCTTTCGCTCCTCATTAGCGATGCTATTTAAATCCCCTCTTCTTCGTAGTTGGGAGTTCAGTCATGAGTGCAGCTTCCTGCTTGTAGTCTGCCCTACAGTCGTTTTCACGCTTTCTGAGCTTCTAACTCCATGTCAGCTCTTCTCCAGCAGCACCCATTTTTGCCCACTTTGACAACTGATGTTGGTACTCATGTCCTTAACTGCCTTAACTTACAGTACCATGCAAAAGTCTTAAGATTATTTTAAAATCTGTTTAGCTGAGAAGTATCTGCTTTTAAAAGCTAATATTTGAATATGTACAAATTATATAATACTTTATTTACTTTTATGTACATCTATCTGTTTGCTTAATCATTCCCAGACCTCCCAGACCCAGTATTACACTGTAGCTTCACCATATACCTCAAATCCCTGATTCAGCCAATCAATATTTCATTAGATTAAATCAGGCGAGCTGCCAATGGAGTTTCACAAATCCATGCAAAAAGGCTGAAGGCATCGAGGTGAAATTTGGAACCAAACCAATCTATTCTTCTCACCAGCTCACGGAACTTACAACAAATCTCAATATTATTTAATTGTTTCTTGTTTGCATTTCTTCAAGTGTTTACAGGTGTATTTGCTGGTAGAAAGTCCTCAGATAAATGGCTTTAAACAGTTTAAACAGTTAACAGCGTAAGACTTTTGCACAATATTGTACATGTTTGTCTTGCTATCCTGACTACAGTGATTTATCTTGCTTACTTCACACTTCTCCTGAACTTCTCTCTGTTTACTTCTTAATATGTCCCTCGTGTTCTTTGACCCATCTTTCTCTCTCTGTCTCTCTCTCTGTCCCTCTCTCTCTGTCTATCTCTCTCTGTCTGTGTCTGTCTCTCTCTCCCCATCTCTCTCTCCCTCCCTCTCTCTCTCTTGTTCATTCTCTGTCTCTCTCTCTCTCTCTTTCTCTCTCTCCCCCCATCTCTCCCTTTCTCTCTCTCTCCCCTCACTTCCCCTCTGTCTTTTGTCCCTCGAATACTATATCTATTTCTGGAGTCCATGGTCTAGACGTCTCACTCTTTCTCACTTTTTTGAATTTCCCTCCTTTGGATGTTTCCCTCTTGCTTCAGTTATCATTGAATTTAGTTTCTTTCTCTTTGGGTTAGTATTCCATTTTCTTCATTGTTCCTTCTCCTGTCAGCTTTTCATTTCTTTTCCACTTTTTGTCTTGTTTACTCCTTTCAATTTTTTTCTGCCTCATTTATTTCTAAACAAAAGATACACATAGCTCCCCCTCCCTGCTTCTGTGATCATCTCTGGTAGCTAGTTTGTTCACAGTCTGACAGATCTTAGTCATACGTGACCCAGGTTTGAACCCAGGGTCCACCACTAAGCTACAGACATAACTTAAGGTTCAGCCTCCATACAAAAGGTTCAGTCTGATAAAATAAAGCTGCAGCTACTGGACCCTTCTCTGCTGGAGTTTTAATTTCCCAGTGGGTTCATGAAATTGAGGCACATCTTCTAAGGAACAGCAGTATTAGGGGTGCGTCACGTCAGCAGTTGGACTCAGCAGCAGCTCTGCCTGTGGGGACACCGAGTGAGAAACAGCTACCAGCTGCCTGAGAGAGGAGACATCGGCACCTTCAGACAAACAGGGCTCATTCAGCATCAGAGAGTCTGACCAACTGCCCCTGTTTCACTGAAGCTCACTCAATAAAAACAGAAAATTAAATGCGGGCCCTCCTCAAATTACCCAATCAATGCAATAAACTCAAGGAGACGGAGCTAATTAAATGAAAGCATGAGGGCTCTTGGCAGTATTGATGAGGCTCGGCGCTCGTCTCCATATTTCTGCTGTCACTTAGCCACGGCGTGAGCTGTCTGGACGGGAATGGGGAAGATCAGCTAATCTATGCCGTTGCACAAGCTTAATTCAGCGAAACTAACAGTAATTGAAGGAGGTGCTCATCCTGTCATAGGCTCAGGATGTGCGTGTCATTCATTACTGGGGCTGAATCTTGGGCCACAGCCACAAATGAGCGAAGCACTGTAATGAACAGACATGGAAAGTGTGACGCGATTTCTACACCAGTGTCTTCGGAAACAATCATGATGATGGGGCCGGACCGAAAAGAATTCTAGTGATAATATCAGCCAACGGAATTTTATACAAACCAAAAATTGAAGAAACTCTAATGCTTTGAGCTGAACAGCTTTAGTGACAAATTAAAGCATTAGTTGTCAACAATAAATTAAATCATCTAAACGGCGCTGAGAAAGTGTTTCCTTGCATTTTTTGTGATTTTCTGTTAATTAGGTCAGACCTTAGTCATTTCTCAGCAGTTGCGTTCACATAAATGTTATGTTGTGACATATCCTCAAGCATATTTGTCATTTCAACTATAGCCTGATTCAGATGGCATTACATTAACAGGGGAGTGCTGGAATAAATTACTCTTTTAGAGGTGCTACTCATTTTATTTTTGGGCATTATAAGCTTAGGGTTTGAATCCCAGCCTGGGCAAACACACCAAGATACAGCAAAAAAAGGCCAAGACTCTACATTCACCTACATAACATGATTCAACTACAAGTTACTCCAAATAAAGGAATCTGCCAAATGCATATATGCACATGTAAGATAATAAAGAAAAGTGTGATTTGGTTTAATGGTAGTTATAGGTACATATTGTTGTGCACAGAATACGACAGAATAGCTCATTTTTTGAGAGATGATATCCTCAATCGCAACCAAATGAAATGTGACTGTGACTATAATGTAGAAAGTATAAATATATGGCCACTAAAATATTAGTTTGTCCTTTGGTAACTTTATTTTATCACTAAGGCGTGTAAAAAATGCATCAATAATCTATTAATCTAATTCAATATTTTGATGCTGTTCTGTGTCCCGTTTCGCCAGCTCCTTTTGTATTATATTAAGTATAATAGCAACTTCTCCTTGTCTATTTATCAATTTAAATACCAGCAGCATTTTTGCCAAAACCCACTAAGGCCATAACATCAGTCGGGACCAGGTGGAACCAAACAGACGCAGAATCAGGAATATATGGCTTTAATTATGCGAAATGCACTAATTTGAACCATGTGCTTGAAATAAGGAATGCTGTAGTTTGTTTCTACAGAAATGGAAAGGGATAAAATCTGTTGCAGGGTATTCGATGGATGTAGCCACAGATGAATAGATAAGCTTACAGGAATATATCTCTGCTTCTACTCAACACACAGAGCTCAAGTTTCTGCTGACATCAGACGTTCCTTCAAATAATGTGATGCGCAGAGCCCAGTGCAAATGAAAACTAGTGCAATTACTGCATTTGAAAGAAAAGACTGACAGAGCTCTCTCTCCCAGGAAGTGCCAGACAGATCGAGTGAGCCTTTGTAGCTAAAACCAGTTTTGAATTTCATATGTTTCCTACTTTTGTGCATACACTGGATGGGGAAAAAAAGTTCAACACAAACCATGCCTTGGAGACCATGTCTATGGGAAGCTCTTGTTCTTGATGTTGAACCAATTAGAAATGAATGATTCAGGTTTGCAGAAGCAGCTGCTCATTTTTTTCCCCACCCCACATAAATCTACGCCTCTGTATGCCTTCATCAGGTTGTTTCCTGCCGTCTGTGGGGACCAGATTTGACAGTGAGAATTAGACACTGTGACATGCATCCGTGTTCGTGACAAGAGGAGTCGAGTCCTTGCACAGATTACAGCGCCGCTTTGGTTTGGAAGCTGCAGTAAACCCTCGCTAACGACAATCTCCTCTTCACTGAACAAGAACCATCAGACTGCCTCTGCGCTGTCTCCGGCAGATCTTATGAGCTTACACCTCTGGGCCTGCTTTCTCCAAAACAATGTTTTTTTACGCTATATCACAGTTTAACATGGAAGAGAATGACAGTAATGGTTCTGGGAAGCGTCTTGGTGTTTCCCTCAACTCATTCCTTCATACCGTGTTCCATAAACAATACAGTCTTCTGGGGAAAACTTCAATGACGAGCTCTAATACTAGTGATATGTGTTCAAGCAGCCTACCAAATGATTCCAAGAGGCTCAGGCACCTCTATGCAAGTTGGCAGCTTTGAAGCAGCAGATTGCTCCCTTACGGACTTCAAGCTTCACTGCTACAGCAGGGCCAGCCCATAGCAGAGATAATGCCCCACTATTCTGCATACAATTCGACATTGAAGTCATACAAACTGTCTCGATTCAAAAGTGTCATCCACATGCATAAAGCGCATTACAACATTATTTTGCCTTTGGTTCACGTTCTTTAAGCAGCAATTGTGTTGATGTAATATATTTAACTCATGTGAAAGTGCTTCACGTGAAGTATATCCGGTGTAGGGCTGCGCGATATTAGGAAAACATACGATGTGCGATAATGTTGTTGAGTGTTGCGATGGCGATATCACATGGGATAAGTAAGTAAAAGCTTAGCCTTTATAGTGTTCATGTTTTTCATTTATCGCAGTTCAGTCAGTCTTTCGCAATATGTATATTTTTTCACGGTATGTATATTGTGCATGTTGATATCGTGATGACGGTACATTTACGATATATTGTGCAGCCCTAATCCAGTATATCACTTTTTGGTTGCATTACTATTTGCATTAGACATGAGACAATATGTTCATGATATATAGCCAAATACTAACAGGAATAAATAAATGAATCCGTCTTGCTCTACAATTAAATCCATGTCAGTGGCCACATTTATTCACCCGTCATTTCTCCTCGCACACAAGAACGCTGTAAACGGGGCGGAAATTCTCCGTTAGAGATAATTGGCGCCCTCGTAACAGAAGAGAGTAAATATTTGCATTGTACGTGCTGACAAAAGGAAGCACTGCAGCCGCTCTGTGCCTTCTCGGCAACTGCCAAGTGTGCCATCTGGCTTATGGCGTCATATTCTCATGGAACAGGCAGATAAAGGAGGTGAATGAGTGAAGGACAGAGTGAATGGGTGAGGAATGATGCAGTGAGGTACTGAACGAGAAAGAAGGAGCGAGCGATCATTTTGTCTCATCAGAGCAAACAAAAGAGCAAAGGAAGATGAGAAACCTGTGTCATGCGAACACACACTGCCTCTCATGGGTGCGCTACTAGGAGAAAACACATACATGTTTTCTGCAGACGTGTGCATCCCAGGGGTTGGGAAAGTTATTCATAGCCATGGGACTGCATGGAAGGAGGAAAAAACCAACAAAACAATAGCGTGCTGCTCTAAGGGGTGAATACAATCCAGAACAATGAGCCGACATAAATCATATTATCAAATATAAAATACCGTGCTGGAATAATTGCAAAGTCAAGCTTCATGAAGGACCCGCATAAGAGTGGCTTTTCTTCTACTGTCCCGCTGCCGGGTGCTGTGATCTCGGGGTAGCCGGTGACATTAAATACAGTTATTATCAAAATGCAGTTCTGGTTCTGTTGCCATGACAACGGGTCATCTGGGAAGGTGCAGGAGAATTAGGAGGAGGAGAGAATTACCCGGCGCTAAAGGTTAAAGAGCGGCCCATTGTTGTGGAGTCGGACACAGGACGGACTCTCTACAGCAGAGTCTCTTGATGTCCTAGGCTTGAGGAGCTGATAAAGCATATGGTGTTCTTATCTATGAATAAGAAGCAGCAGAATGAAGGTGTTTCCTGTTTTATTTGAGGTCTATTTGTCCTCTGCAGTCATAGTGATAGCCCAGTGTAGTGATGGGACACAGATCAATAGAGGCAGGAGGATAATTAATCCTGCTTGGTCTAGAAGTACGGTTTTAGCAAACATATAACAGTAGAGAACCTTCACAATATAGAGGTCCTTTAAAAAGACTAATTTCCACCAATGCTTCCAATGTAAAGTCCTCTGATGTGACCTAATGCGATTCTGTCTAAATGCCCCTTTTAAGAGTGCAGGGCTTCATAATACTCAATTCATTTGTTAGCGTGATCTTGGTCTTCGCAATCCTGATTTTTCAGGAGACTGCAATATGCAAATCAGCCCTCGAACCAATTTACTGCATGCTGTGAGAATTTTGACTAAACACCGTTCCAGATGAGTGTTGATATGCACATATTGAAGAATTTACTGTGTTCTTAATTGATGTAGAACACACAAACAACTTTGGTTAAGATAAGTCAGGATGGTCTTTTGTCCAACATATAGAACTGGTTGTTTCTTTGGTTGGAAAGAATAATATTTATGCCGTTTGTTTGGTGCTCATTTACATTTACATTTACGGCATTTATCAGACGCTTTTTATCCAAAGCGACTTCCAATCCCTAATTACAGGGGACAGTCTCCCTGGAGCAACTTGGGGTTAAGGGTCTTGCTCAGGAACCCATTGGTGGTGTGTTGGGGGTAGGATTCGAACCCATGACCTCTTGGTCTAGAGGCAAGTATCCTACCCACTGCGCCACCACCACCCATGTGACAGTCTACGTTATTTTCCAGGGAAGGATCCGCACAATTGAAAGAATGATGGAGGGCATGGAAAACCTCTTCATCTCCACTGAGGGAATCCGGTCAAGGGCGACTAATTTTAGATCTGTATGGCAAAGCAATGCACTTTTCAGAAAAACAGTAGTGTCTGAAATTCATGGACGAACTGCTATTTTACTGACTTTCTTTACTCCTGTAAGACTGCTGGAATGCAATTATCCATTTGAAACGACTTGAAAAGACTTTTTTGTTTATGCAAACTGATAATTCACTAGCATGGACTCAGGTCTTCTGAGCCAAACAGACAGGCTTGGACCTCAATTTATAGAAAAGGCTCATCATGTAGATCATAGTCACAAAACAATCATAATTAAATAGTCATTCGGCCCTAACCTTATCATATAGGTAGATCATTTGTGTACAACTACTGCAGTCCATTAGTTGCTGCACAATTTATCAGCCCTCATCTACCCCATCCATCAAAGGAAAGGGTCCATGATAGGACCATTGCTGACCAGATATTACTGGGGTGACGGAACATTCTCAGCACAGCAGTAACACTAGCAAAGTACCAAGAAAGCTGGACTTCAACACCTGTAGTGTCCAGTCCTGGTAATATATACACCCTGCAGAGTTTACCCCCAACCCTAATATGCCATACATTATCCAGGTAATTAAGACTTTCAGTGCCTCTGGTGGAAGATCTCCAGGACCAGGATTAGGTCCATGTGGTCACTTCTAATTGTATTAACAAGATGGGTGTTTCAGATATAGTGACCAGTAAGAGTACACTTAGTAGACGTATAACAATGTAATGTTCTATTAATACAATAGTGCCCAGTAGATGTATCTTAAATGGAGCGTCAATATAAAGTATGTGGATTGAAAAAAGTGGTGACTCCAGGCTGCTGCCACCTACTCATAACTAATGTCTTATCAGGCCTCGCTCATCTTTCCATTACGGAAGACCCACGATATGACAATTACTGGCCTCCGACACATCTCCCTTTCAAAGAGAGAGAGCAAGGGGGGGGGAGAGAGAAGAGAGAAAAAAAGAAAGAAGAGAGCCAGTTATAACCAAGCCGGGAGATTCTGTCAATCACATTAACCCGACAGAAAGAGGAAAGAGGATAAAGCACAGAGAATATTAAATTAGGAGAGAACAAGGAGGGTATCTACATATCTCAACCCTCTCAGATAAAATGTGTTCCCCTCAACGCATTTGACCACAAAGCGTGTCCAAAGACATGGTTCCATCACATACAGACACCCACACACCCACACACACACACATGCAGAGTAACTGCAGACACTATTACCACATCTAATCCATCACTGCACCCATACCAGCTATAGATTAGGCCACACTTTAATCTCAGTCAATGCTGAGAGCAATCAACATTCTATCCTTGTAAACAGCCCACTTACAACATTCAATTACAAACCTATTATTAAACCAGAAACCGATCACTTAATTACACCGATTACTAAGAGTATTTAAATATGTTAAATAACATCAACATATAACATGTAACGTTCTTCTGTCCTTGATTATTATAAATAGTAAACTTTGTGTTGTTTTTTAACACCTCAGCTGTAAGAGTGTCTTTTCATATTTGCCGACTAATTTCTTTTTGTTTTGAACTGAGATGTTGGTAAACTGCAGCTACACTGCACTCTTAAACCCACAAAGGGTTCTTTGGAGCATGTCAGAGATGAATCACTGAGGGTTAAAGGAATTGTTGGGTGGTTCTTTAAAGAGCTATCATTATGAATGCAATGTGATTGTGAAGGGCCTTTTTAAAGCTCAGGGAACCTTTTAATGTAATGGTTCTATACCAGTCAAAAACCACAAAACCCGGTCAAGAACCATTTAGGAACCTTTATTTTTGAGTATTCTACACACTTTACTGCTATTAAATTTAGAGGCAGCACTGATCTGATCTGATCTGCAGGGTATCAGCAGAAATAAAAAGGAACATGATCCAATACTGAAACGGCATGTTGTTAGTTTAATGTTTCTTCTCGTTGGGTAGTAGAATGTCTGATTAGTAGGATAACTTAAACATTCCCATCAAGAGAAGAACTAAAAATAGTTTAAAGCTTGGAAGTAGTTTATAATAATATTGGATCATATCAGCCCATTATCAAGGTTTCAACATTAGTATCAGAAAGAAAATTACAGTATATTATTACATCTTTAATTATGCTATATGATCATCTCTCTCTCATTTAGCCCTATTTCCTTTTCTCAGACAGCGTCTGTGCATGTCACTGTTTACACCTGCCTTGTGTCTCCTGTCCATGTGAGTTTGTTGTTGTTTTGGTTTATGCCCTGCCCCCTTGTTATCTTGTTCTTGTCTCAACACCAGCCCAGATGTTTCCATTGTTTTGTCATTAAATATACCCTGGTCCAGGTTTATGGAGTACTGCTAGTTGTTCCTGCCCTGTTTGTGTCTTTGTTTTCACCTTGATAACTGCAGTTTCTGAACTTTGATTTATGTTTGTAAAGCAAAGTGTGCCCTAATATTCGGCTATGAACCACAGCACAGCACATTGTGTAAACAGAGTGAAATTCTCTTTCTGTATTTAACCCGTTCACCAAGTAGTGCGTGGGAACGGTACCTTAAGGGTACCTCAGTGGTGCCACTAGTAGTAACGGGATTCAAACCCATGACCTTCTGATCACAGGGCCAATTCCCTAAACACCAGGTCACCAGCTGCCCCTAACTCATCCATTACACATCCATTCTGTTTTCTTTACAGTGTCACAGATGTCTGGACATTTCTGAAAGAATACGTAAAAGAAAGAAAATAAAAAAAGAAAGAAAAAGAAAAGAAAGATGGAATAAGAGATATCATTAATGTTCTGTTGTTTTGCCTGGACGACAATGAGATCAGATGGAAAACAACAATGTAGATATTTCTCCTAAACAAAGACCAAAGTTTATCTGCAGCTGAACTAAAGCGAGGGTCTTATAATGAACTCAATATGAATCATTTCTTATTCAAGACTAACAGCCTTCTCAGCCTTAGAATTATGACTAATGCTGGAATTCTATTTCAAGATTCTATCAGGTTCACTGATACCATTTTAGTGAACCTGATAGAGACTCTACTGTTATTACTTTCAACAAGAAATAGCTGTATATAACCTGCCAGGTTTATTTGTAATCATATTACATTACTGATATTATACTGTCCTTTATGATTGTTTGTAAACTTGTTTTGAGAAGTACCATATACATAAATGTATTTATATGTAGCATTAATATTTATAAACACATAAACATTATGATTGTTACTGTTGTTCTTAGTAACATAATATATTAATGTATTAACAGAACATTACGTTGTTATTATTTCTCCTCAGAGAATCACCATTACGTCTCATAAAAAGAGCCATAAAAGAGCAATATTCAAGCCAAGGCGAAAGCAATGGAAAAAAACCACCATAAATTCTTATTATACTTGTTACAACAAAGTGCAATAAAGAGACAGATATTCTTACACTCCCCTCCTCTCTGCAGGGTTTCTTTTCAACAGAACTAATATGTTTGTGTGGTATTCAGCGACGCATCATGGAGCGTCAGGTCACCACCCAGCTGCCAATTGTCTAGCCGGCACGCTGAACAGGAAATCAATGGCACTTGACTTCAGCACTGACCACCATAAAACCTCCCAGACCCTTCGGTCAGACACTGACAAATAAACAGGGGCAGACAGAGACATAGGCCAACGCAAAAATACACAAAGACAAACCACTATACACAATGACTATTACCACAAAAACTCACACACTTCAGGGTAATTCATGAAACACATTTACACACAAAAAACACAAAAATAGCCATAAAACATTTTTATGCATTTCATCCAGTGGCATGATATGGAAAAATATTACTATTATTCTATTGTTATATATTGAGATTGTGAAGCCTTGCATTATATTAAAAAAGGGGCTGCAACATCACTTTTCTAGAATAAAAAATGCCCCGTCCACACTGTCCATATATGAAATCTAGGCTGCAAAAACAGCTTATTTTCCAAACAGTTTTGTCACAAATCCCACATATTTCCATATCTTACCCACAGTAGTTTTGCTCTGCTCATGCTGAAGTTCATGGAAAGTTTCCATGCTGTCTTTTGAATGAGCCACAATAAGAGGCAGCCAATCAGAAAAGAGATAAATAAAGCCTGCTTCATTTTGGGGTTGGAACATTGTCTGGCTAATAAGTTATTCACAGGTACGGGTAAGATTTTGGCACAGGTACGGTACCAGTAATAAGTTTAGACACCTTCTCATTCAAAAATGTCCTTTGTTTTTATTATTGGCTGCATTGTAGATGAATAGTATTAACAGAATCAACCTGGAATGGCATTTAATTAACAGTTGTTCTTCATCAAGTGTTCATTAGTGGAATTTCTTGCCTTCTTAATGTGTTTGGGATCATCAGTTGTGACGGTCGGGTTGGTCCACAGTTAGTGATCCTGTTCCACTACGGTTCTACTGCACATTATGGCAAGAACCACTGAGCTAAGTAAAAACAACAGTCCATCATTCCCTTATTACAGAACATATTCTGGTTTGTTTACTGCATAATTCCATGTGTTCCTTGTTTGTTTGTTTTCCGTCTATAACAGGATCATTCACAGCTACAGCACTTTTACCTGTCTCATATTAATTACCTCATTACTATTCATCCCCAATTGACCAGGTTCCTAAGAATTGTATGGCTGCTCCTAATCATGCATCCTTACTCATTATGATTCAAAAGGTGAAAGTACACTCAGCAGTTCTTATAGATCTAATAACCGAGGCCAACTGTCTCCATTTCGTCCAGGAGATAAGAAAAGCATGAATGAAATATGTGTGTGGCTGCGTAACCCCTTTTATTCTCATGAATTCACACAGCAATTTCCAGACTGAGCTCGTCACGGTAAACCTGAAAGAATCCATATTGGACAGCTTTGCCCAGACACACGCTGATATAGCGCTTCAGAACAATGACACGCTTCACCGCACAGCGCAGAGACCAACACACAAACACACACACACACACACACACACACACACACACACACACACACACACACACACACACACACACACAC